>CAJQZJ010033208.1:42307-75281 GCA_907164525.1 Lophiomys imhausi | reverse complement strand
ATATATATATATATATATATATATATATATATATATATATATATATGCATGAGATTTCCATGGCTTCCTATTCCTACTGAGGCATTTTTATACCATGCAATAAACAGTAGTCTTGTAACTGGCTAACTTTTTAGCTATTCTCAAGGACACGACATTTTACTCTTGGGTTGTTTTGCCCCTCCTTTCCCCTCATCATAGAATTAGGTATCCACCCAGCCCCAGGAAAAGTTACTTTGGAGAACATTTGGAGATCCACACTGGACTTGGTACTGCTCTCATCATCCATTTTTAACAAACTTAAACAGCACATAACGGTTTACCAATAGAGTGCACATTATACTAGACTATCAAGTATTAACAAGAAATTACCAGAGTGTTGTTCTTTTGTGAGTCTCTAACACCTGTATCCATACTGTGCACAAAACACAAGCCTTTGTCTAGACAGTGACTGTGTTTAAGACCAGCTTGCCTCACCTTTTGATATTTAATGTAGTACTGACTGGTGGGTGGTAACTGTGAAAGATGGCTGTTTTTACTGAAATTCTGTTCTTTTAATATAGAATAAGCTTTCACCTGAGGAAAAGTTCAGTAACATAAGTATCTAGTACAAAATGAAATGTGTCTAACATAGCACCTGCTAAAGATTGTCAATTAGTGGGACTGAGATGGAATATATTCAGGGTGAAGAGGACGGCTGTTTTGATTCCATAGGATGTGTGCTTTTTAAAAGTCCTCCCCTAAATTGCCCTATAAGCATGTAATTACATTACTCTATTTTCAACTAGTGTCCCAAATACTAATATGACTGCGTTAGATCAGTAATAAGTGGCTTATCCAAGATTAAGCCCCACCTTATTAGCACTAGGGACTAGTTACAACCAGGGACAAGGGCTCCTGAATTCACTTTAAAAGTAGGTTAAATTTTAATAATTGAACCATGATTTGAAAAATCAATTATTTGGTCTACAGAGTGAGTTCCAGGACAGCCAGGGCTACACAAAGAAACCCTGTCTCGCTCCCCCACCCTGAAATCTATTAAATTTTTCTTGATTATGAAGATGGATTATTTCATCATAAAATAGAAGAAAATTTGCATCAACACATAGTTTTTTACCTGTTGTAAGATGCCAGAGTGGTAGTTGATTTTCACTCCTAGGCTTAGTTCTCAGGCACTGGTGTTAGTAGTTGTGTACACGGGTGTGTATTGGGCCTGTCCCCACTGTCCCAGAGAGGAAACTGTGCGGGAAGAGGGACCATAACAGTTTTCTTGTTACTGTTTGAGACAGGTTCTTTTTTTTTTTGTGTGTGTGTGTGTGTTTTTTTTTTTTTTTTTACTCAAGGGTTAAGTTTTAATATTGGCTCATGATGAGAAAAACAACTATATTCACAATTGACCCTGATGATTGAGACAGGTTCTTATATAGTCCATGCTGGCCTGGGATTCACTGAAGATGACCTTGAACTCCTGAACAGGAGCTGTTTGGGTTCAGGAAGTCTACCATCTTCCTGTGGTTTGATAGTCTTTTCTTCTGCAGTTTATATCAGCATCACCATCTTGTAAGAAATAAAGCCATTAGTTTGGAAAAGTCACCTATGGTCACTATAAAACTGGGGAGGATATTTTTTTATTTTCTAGGAAGAAAAAGACCTCTCCGGGGTAAAGAATATTCTTTGTTCATTGAATTAGGGCATACTGTATTTTAGTAGTTGGACCTAAAGGGGATACTTTCTTCATCAAGACAGGGAACATAAGAAGTGTACTTCTGGAAAGGTGTGCTGGTGCACACTTTTAATCCTAGCGCTCAGGCTGGGGAGGCAGAGGCAGGCAGATCTCTGTGAGTTCAAGGATACCCTGGTCTACAGAGTGAGTCCAGGACAGCCAGGGACATTACACAGAGAAATCTGTTTAAAAAAAAAATGTACTTACTAGAGAGCAAGGTGAAGCTGTGTGGGAAGTAGACACCAAGTGTCTGCAGTGAGCCCCTCTGTTGCCAACCTTCAGCTTTGAAATGGGTTTCATGTTTGTTACAATCAAGTGTCTGTCACAATGTATTCTTTTTGGGAAGAAAGTTTTGTGGATATTTTTACCTAAACTTTAAACATCAGAGTGACCACATCAGCAGGGTAGATGGATTACTTACTGGGGATGAGTAGGGCTGCAGTTAACATTGAGATACCATTTAAATTTGAATTTCTGGGTGGCTCAGCAGGTAAAAGTATCTGCAACCCAGCCTAAAGATCTTAGTTTGATTCCTAAGGTACCTAGGGACCACTCCTGTAAATTGTGGCACTTATGGGGCAGCGTATATACTTTCCAAATAAAATAATAAATGTAAAAAATTTTAAAAATTGAGTTTCAATTAAACACCAAATGACTCACTATTTGTTGTTAGCTTCGATTTCTAGTAAAGCTAGTTTTTTTTTTTTTTCCTAATTAAAAAGGGCTTACATGCCATTGTGTGCATCAGGACAGAGATCAGAGGACAGCCCTGTGGAATGATTTCTTCTCCTCTTAACTTTATGTAGGTTCTGAGGAGTGAACTCAGGTCATGGGCTTTGTGTGGCAAGTGCTTCACCCACTGAACTCTCCCTGTAATCCCCGCCTCCTACACCAGCATCGTTAGAGGGTGAAGTAGTCACTGACAAAAGATACTTCTGTCTTCATTACATTCAGAATTCAGAATTTGGAAACAGCATGCGTCTAGAGCTCTTGCCATTAATGTAAATAATTATTAAATTTTAATTGCAGTCTTGCTTGAGTGTGATCTTGAACATGGGCGGCGCTGTGAGCGCCGGCGAGGACAACGATGAGCTCATTGACAACCTGAAGGAAGCTCAGTACATCCGCACGGACTTAGTAGAGCAGGCTTTCCGAGCTATTGATCGAGCCGATTATTATCTTGAAGAATTTAAAGAAAATGCATATAAAGACTTGGCATGGAAGCATGGAAACATTCATCTCTCAGCTCCGTGCATCTACTCGGAGGTAATGGAAGCTCTGGATCTGCAGCCGGGGCTCTCGTTTCTGAATTTGGGCAGTGGTACTGGCTACCTCAGCTCCATGGTGGGTCTCATTCTAGGTGAGTGTGGATACAGAGCTTCAGTTCTCTCTGCCTTAGTACAACATATCACTTTAGAGAGAAGATTTTGTAGGCTGGTTGCATGCCCTGGTGGAGATCATGGACCTCCTATCAGTTCCCTGGAACAAAGTGGGTGGTATCCACTGTGGGCTCTGAGTTGAGTCTGGGTGGGTTCCCTTTTGTCTCTTCCCACCTGCACTGCTGCCATCTGCTGTGAATGATGGAGAACAGCAAAGTTGTGTAAATCTTGACCTTATGTGATTTCTTGATTTAATCTACTGTTTTGCTTTTCTTTTCCACTGAGGCTCATTAAAATCCTTTGATAGTTGTTCTTTGCAACATTTTCTTTTTTGTTGTTTGTTACTAAAAGAGAGTAATAAGTCCAAGTATTTTTAAGGAATTTTCAGAGATGGAAGGGATTGATTACGTTTTCGTATTTAGAGCGATTTAGGCTATTTTCTCTATGAGTAGTAAGAATGGATGTATGAATATTACCATTTCTGATACTATTTTCAGGATTATCAACTGAAGAGCTATTGAATCCCTGCCTTGTGTGAAATGTTATAGTGGGGCAAAGACTTCAAATGTTGCTTGCTTTTCTTCTTAATTGAAATGATTTTTAATCTTAATTTGTCTTTGGCTGAGGCAGTGGTTTTGACTGGGGGAAATAGATAATAAAACTGGCTATATTAAAAATGCTATTGAAGGGCTAGAGAGGTGGCTCAGCGGTTAAGACTACTGGCTGCTCTTCCAGAGGACCCAGGTTCAAATCCCAGCACCCACTTGGCAGCTCACAACTGTGTGTAACTCCAATTCCAGGGTATCTGACACCCTCATACATACATGCATGCAAAACACCAATGCATGCAAAGTTAAATAACAATTTTTTAAAAATGCTGTTGAAAAGAGCCTCAGGATGCAGCCTGGTGGTGGTGCAGTTAAAGGTGCAGCAGACCTTTAATCCCAGCACCCTGGAGGCAGAGGCAGGTGGATCTCTGTGAGTTCGAGGCCAGCCTGTCTACAGAACAAGTTCCAGGCCAGCCAGGGCTACTCAGAGACAAAAGAGCCCAAGGAACTGAGGAGATGGCTCAGGGTGTAAATACTATACAAGCATGAGGACCTGAGTTCAAATCCTCAGAACACATGTAAGAAAGCCAGGTGCAGAAGTGCATGTCTGTAATATCAGAGCTGGCAAACAAAGATAGAATTCTAGGGGCTTGCTTGGCCAGTTGAGTGGGTGACCTCTGGGCTCAGTGGGACCCTGTTTCAAAAAATAACATGGGGGTGGGGGTGTGGAAGATCCCTGGTGTTGACTTCTGCCATGAACACTCATGGATGTGCACTTCTGTGTGCACTGTGTGGCACACACACACGCCTTAATGAGACACTGTGGCACTTGATACTGCCAACAGTGATAATCAAAATGCTGTGAAATATAGATAAGTCCTAATAGAAGTTTCATTTGTAAATATAGGTTTCTCAAATTTGTCAGTAAAAGTTACTAGTATTGCCTTTTTTTTTCAATTTGCAAATGATTCTTTTAATGTCTGAGAGCTTTTTGAGAATCCCAAGCATCAAAAAAATACTGTGTTAATGACTGGAAACTATACTACACATTGAAAGGCTCCCTTGGGTGGTTTAGAGCCATGAATGTGCTGAGACCTCAAAACCTTGTGAGTTTCTACAATTATACATTATAAAATTATCTGTGTTGTAACTGAGAAAGGACAAAAAACAAGTGAGCAAGGGTTCCTTTCCCCATTCTAAGTGCTTTCTCAACCCTTTCAGGTCCTTTCGGTGTGAACCATGGGGTGGAGCTTCATTCTGATGTGACTGAGTATGCGAAGCAGAAACTGGATGTTTTCATCAGAACAAGTGACAGTTTTGACAAGTATGGTCAGATGCTACCCATTGGTTCAAACAAAGGGTGTTAATTATAGATAGAAAAAGTCAGTTTATCACTGTGCATATGCCAGCAAACATAGTTAAAGTGTGGTTGGATGATCCCAGGTTATATGTGTACCTACCCTAGTTACTGTTTTAATATTCTCTGTTTTTTTTTCCCCCTTTCTATTTGTTGGTTCTTTGAGACTAGGTGTCTTCATATAGCCCTGGTTGTCCTGGAACTCACTATGCAGATCTGGCTGGCCTCAAATTTATAGAGATCCATCTGCCTCTGTCTTCTGAGTGTTGAGATTAAAGGCATGTGCCACCACACCTGGCCAGCTTTGTGTTTTATAGTTTATGATACTTAACATCAATTTGTCATTAGTATAGTAAGAGAAGAAAATAGAACATTAATTTTGTTCATTTTTCATGTTCCAGTATAGAAAACTGCTATCATCTAATTGTTTAAAAAAATGATTATTTTTTGAACAGTTTATGTAAGTAGTTCTTGGTGTTTAAAATATGTCACGGAAATTCAATGGAAATTTCAGAAAATAAAAAGGTTTTTTTTTGTTGTTGTTTGCTTGTTTGTTTTTGCCAGTAGTGGTGGGCAGAAGCATCAGACCTTTGTGAGTCTGAGCAGCTAGGCCTTCATAGCAAGTTCCAGCCTAACCAGTAGAGAGACCCTGTCTTTAAAAAAGTGCTTTTTAAAACCTCCTCTTGGGGCTGGTGAGATGGTTCAGGAGGTTATGGTACTTGTTGCTCAGAGTGATGACCTGAGTTTGATTTCTGGGACCCACCTGCTGAAAGGAGAGCTGACCCCCACAGTTGTCCTCTGAAGTCTTCATGCAGAGTGTGGCAGGCTATGCGTGCATGAGTGCGTGCACACACACACACACACACACACACACACACACACACACACACAATGTATAAATAAATCAAAATCTAATAAAATCTCCAGTTGCTTGTCAAGCAACTGAATGTCATACATTGTAAAAACAGTGGAAAAAGCTAGTGTGGCTTTATGTTTGGGTCCTGTTGGAACATTCACTTTCATTCTGTTTTGTTTGTAATTTATAAGGTTTTATTTATATAGTATGATTCTATTTGGAAGTATAGCTTCTAGCTCCTGGGTCTGTAAAGTGTTGCATTGTCCTGGGATTTTGTAATTTAACCCTAACCTATGGTAAGCATAAATTTGCGTTATGTCCTTGTTGCCGTGTTACATACAGTTATAGAAAACTTTCCCTTGCAGATTTGACTTCTGTGAACCTTCCTTTGTGACTGGCAATTGCCTGGAGATCGCTCCAGATTGCTGTCAGTATGACCGTGTATATTGTGGGGCTGGTGTTCAGAGAGAGCACGAGGAGTACATGAAGAGTCTTCTCAAAGTTGGAGGGATCCTTGTCATGCCCTTGGAAGAGAAGGTCAGGGCTCTACACAGCTGACATCATGCATATATACTTGACATATGTGTATATGAACATAAAGCCAGTTTATGTGTACTAACCCTTGCAGTAGCTTCTGTCATTCTATTAACTGAGGACAGGTGTGGATATGCCTAGGTCTTCAGTACCCTATATGCTGTGTGTGAACCTCTCTCACCTCCTTTCTTTCTTATACTTCTTTTTCTTTGTTTTCTTCTTTCCTTCTCCTTCCTTCTCTTCACCCAGCTTTTTTTTTTTAAATTTCTTGCACAAAGTAGCTTGTAACTTACAGTGTGTTACTTAAGAGATTTCATGAATGTGACTTTAAGTCATTTAATTTTGAATCTGTGCAATTTGCATTTAGTTGATATATCTCTTATGTAGAAGCATGTAATTAAATTATTTAGCCAGTATTTAGATTATATTTAATTGTTTGGCAGTATTAATCCTTAACCCGCCAATGTAAATGAACACACAGATGCCTAATGGATTTTTATCAAGGCTTAGCATGAATTGAGCAATCTTAGCCCATCTAAGCTAGTTGTTCATTCTATTCCCCAAACATGACCCCATATATACATACATCCCCTGGGCTGTTATTCTCCATGCTATGCTAATGTTCCAGGTTCTTTTCTCAAGCCCATGGTGTGTCCTTCTTCCTGCTCTGGCTTCTTCTCTTCTCTACCCAAGATCCTCTCTGTCTGTCCCAGAAGCCTTGGAACCTTTGCCCTGCCTACCTTTCTCTCTGCTCAGTCACAGGCCTTGGCATTTTATTAAAGCCAATCAGAGACAATGATTAGAAAGCAAGGTAACATAGCATTACTTGATGTACAGCAAGCAGGTCTCTGGGAGCAGGTTAATTAACATTTAGAATGTATAACATCACCCCATCACTCTTAGGTATGTGTGTTTATGTATGGGTTTTCCCATGTGGGTGGGGTGGGTACACATGTCTGCCAGGGTACATGTGTGCACATGCATGTGAGGCCAGACATCTGGTGTCTTCTTAGATTGTTTCCCACCTTGTGTATTGAGGCAGGGTCTCTTACTTGAACCCAGATCCACTAATTCAGCTAGTCTAGCTAGCCAGCTTGCTCTGGGGATCCCCTCTCCACCTTGTGAGTGTTGGAGTGACAGGTGGACCACACCACCTGCCTAGTGTCTGAGTCCTGGGGATTGAAACTGTGGCCCTCATGTTTGCATGGCAAGCACTTTACCAACTGGGCAGTCTTCCTAGTCCTGATATTTTAATCTATTGGTTTTCTTTTTCATAGTTTCTTTGCAACTAATTTGTTCAAGGGACTAGGCTTTTGGTCTCATAGTGTTTCCTATACTCTGGATTTTGCCCATAGATCTCTGTGGTGGTCGATTGTATGTTCTTCTGGGCTTGGTATTTTCTACTTATTGGTAATTAGATGTAGAGGCTTGGTAGCATTTACCTTTGTCATATTTTTTTTTTAATTTTTTTATTTATTATGTATTCAGTGTTCTGTCTGCAGGCCAGAATTGGGCACCAGATCTCATTATAGATGGTTATGAGCCACCATGTGGTTGCTGGAAATTGAACTCAGGACCTCTGGAAGAGCAGCCAGTGCTCTTAACCTCTGAGCCATATTTCCAGCCCACCTTTGTCATATTTTGATGGAGAGAACACAGGAATATAAGCCATGTATTAAAATAGACATTTAAGCTGGGCGTGGTGGCTCATGCCTTTAATCCCAGCACTAGGGAGGCAGAAGCAGGTGGATCTCTGTGAGTTTGATTATAGCCTGGTCTATGAAGCCAATCCAGGACAGCCAGGACTACATACAGAAAAACCCTGTCTCAAAAAAAACCAACAAAATAAATAAATAAATAAACAAACAAATAAATAAATAAATAAATAAATAAAGTATTTACCATCAGTATACAAAAGATTGATTATAAGACCACTTTCTTCCACTCATGATGACAAAATATGCAGATGCCTCGGATTCTTTTTATAAAATTACGTAGCGTATAGTGGCGTATAACCCACACATGCCCTCCTTTGTACTTTAAATACCTCTAGATTACTTGCAATACCTGATAGAGTGTCAGTACTATATAGTTGTTTACTATGTTGATTAGGGAATAATGACAAACAGAAAATCTGCACATGTTCAGTGATACAGTTTACTTTCTGAATATTTTTGGTTTACAGTTGCATGGATGTAAAATCTTGAATCTACAAGATGAGCTCCACTTAAGTATGTAGGCACAAGCAGCTTTTCTGTTTATGCATCCTTGTAGAATGGTTGTAGCCTAATCCATTGTTTTATTAAGAACTGTAGAATAATACATTTAAATTCTGTATATATTTTTTTCTGTATTTAGGTGATGGTTAACTTTGATAAAGAGAAAGCCACTTATTAGTGATTTGGTTTTCCTGAAGTATACGTTATACTACAGGGATAAGTTTTGGTTAGTAATGTTTGTTTATTAATTTTCTAAGTAAAAGCTTTTGTCAAAGGGAGATAACTAGTAAGGCTTTGTTTTTTTAGTATCACTACAAAATTTTGATTGAGATCATTTTAGCTCTAGATTAATTTGAAAAGAGTAGGCACCCTTGTGCTATTTCCATTTGCTAGATTATGAAATACAGGTTTATAGTTTTATTTAAGGTCTCACATATCATTTATGTATTATATTTAAGTATTTGATGTTCATTATAGCTAGAAACTCTCCTTTTAAAAAAAGTTTCTGAGTGATGAAGAGATGGCATATCAGTTAAGTGCACACTGTTCTTCTAGAGGACCTGAGTTCAGGCCAGTCACAAAGGTCTGCAGGTCCAGATCTAGGGGATCTAATGGTCTCTAGTGGACTGTGAGAGCACTGGCGTTCACTCACATGCACACATTCCTTCACACACATGCACACACACACATTCAAAAAATAAATCTTCAAAATTTTCTGAAAAATATTTTGCTGTTATCTCTGAATATGATTAATCTGTAATAATTGTGCTGCGTAATTACATTTTAGACAATCTTAGTTTTAGATTTTCTGTATTAGATGTTTTTAGAAAAGATGATCATATAATCTTATCAGTCTGTTTCCTTTTATTTGTAGAATGTCCTAGTCACATAGAGCACACAGAGGCTGTGTTGTTTCATTGTATTGTTTGGTACTAATCTTATAATACAAAGCGCTTTGATAACCTATAGTGCTGTGTATCAGCTAGCATATCCCACTGCACCCCTGAAGTGCTGTCAGGGAGAGGAAGCACAGTTGCCTAGGTATTTAGAATGAAACATTTACATTGAAGAAAGTCACAGGGACAGGTTGTAGTATCTGGCGTTTGTTTCTCCTGCTCCCTGGTTGTTACAGTGCAGGTGGCTTGCAGCTGAGATGTTTTGTGCCTCAGATGCCATTGTGGCAATAACCCTGGTAGCACACAGGATTCAGGGTGAATGGTTGGAGTAGTGTATTTCTTGTGCATCTTTGAGGACAGCCCTCTCCAGCTTACCTCCAGCCACACTGTTTTAAAGAACCTTAGAAAGTTATTTGGTGTGAATCTTATCTTCCTTGTCTCATTATTTTTTTCTTGTAGTCCTTTAACTGACTTATCATTTGTATTTCCTTTCTTTCTTTCTTTTTTTTTTTTCTGAGACAGGGTTTCTCTGTGTATCCCCTGGCTGTCCTGGACTCACTTTGTAGACCAGGTGGCCTTGAACTCACAGAGACTTGCCTGCCTCTGCCTCCTGAGTGCTAGGATTAAGCATGTGCCACTATGCCTGGCCCTATCATTTTTAATTCTTATAAACAGAAAGTAGGGCAAGGAATGTGAGTATGTTCAGGTTAAGCATTTACATAAGAATATTCATGTTAGTTGTAAGTCATATCACATGAGGTGATACACAGACAGGCTGTTTTCATGTATAGATTTGATATGTAGAAATGATTATTCTTAAATATAACTTGTCTAGTAGCCAAATCCTTTGGATATTCTTGTTTTGTCTTTGAGATAGTTGACCAAGATAACACGCACAGGCCCTTCTGCTTGGGAAACAAAAAAGATTCTGGCTGTTTCCTTCGCCCCTCTGGTCCAGCCCTGCCGTTCAGAATCAGGACAGTCTAGACTTGTCCAGCTACGTAAGTATAAACTTCTTACCTGTCTTTTATCTCTGATTAAAAATCAGAATAGAAACAAAATGTATGAGAAACCTTTTGATATTAAAGGTCATTAACTTCCCCTATTGCATCCTCAGAATATACATATGTATTTTAGATTATTTTATAATTTTTTTTTTTCGAGACAGGGTTTCTCTGTGTAGCTCTGGCTGTCCTGGACTCACTCTGTAGACTGACTAGGCTGGCCTCGAACTCAGAGAGATCTGCCTGCCTCTGCCTCCTGAGTGCGGGGATTAAAGGCGTGCGCCACCACCACCTTGCAATTTTAATCTTTTAAGTCTATAAAGTGTTGTTGCTGGTCATGCTTCTGAAAGTAGCAGATTCACCAAAAAAAAAAAAAAAAAAAGAAAGAAAAAAAGGAGCTAATTTTGGGAATCTCAGGCAGTTTGCCTTGCCTGCTGGGACTGTGTGGTGCCTGAACACAGCCCTCTCTCCCTCATAGCACCTATCTCATGCTGCTTTAAGTAAATATGGGTAAGGAATCTGTTTGGCTGTGTGACTGGGAACTTTGTATAGCTTCATATGCTTTGAACATTTGTGTATACATCTCCAAGATGCAGACCCTGTATGAAGCTAATGTAGGTGGAATTCATCCTGATGTTTTATATTTTAAACAGCTCTCACAGAAATAGGGTCTCAAAGTGATGAAGATTTAGGATTTCCAAATGAAGACTATTCATCGTACTTTCTGATTACTTATGGAAATGTTTATAAAATGTGTGTGTTTGTGTGTGTGTCTATGAGGGAGAGAGAGAGAAGATAGGGGAGAAAGAGAATTAATATGAATGTGAATTATACATAGTTCTAGCACATACATTTTGGTGAATTTCTTTCAAAAACACACTTCAATTTGTAGATAGTCATTCAATAAATTGTCCTACTTTACATGTCATACAACACAGACAACACCTTGATGTTTGATAACCAGCAACAGTGAAACATACAAAGGAACTTAGAGGGACTCTGGAAGGTATGTAGAGGATAATGTTATGTTGTTCTTGGTTTTGTTCAAAATGGAGAAAAAAAAAATTCCTTGAGAGGTGGAGTAGAGAGATATTAGTAGAACCAGGGCCAAGTTAGGGACATACACTCAGAGTGTAATTGTGTAGTGTGTTGGAGAAACTGACTGGGGTGTAGGTTGGGTTCTGGTTCATTGTGTGACTGTGGAGAGCTTCAGATGCTCTTGAAGATGTTGCACATCTATATTGGTATCATCCTGTCAATCATTTGGAGGGTGAATTTGTCAGACTGGTGCTCTGAAATTTTGTCCTTTAAACAAATGTGGCCTGTGATAAGGAAGTCCACTGTCCTCTGGCACAATGGCTGGTTCTGAAAGATGAGGGTTTATTAGAACATTTGGAAGTCTTTGAAGATTTGGTTAAAAGTCAGGGTTTCTGTATGAGGGGTTGTCATGCCTAGACAGGACCCCTGGGCATGTGTTACCTTCTGAAATGCTCACCGTGAATGTTGAGTGATAAACATTGGTGTGATTTGGTTAGAATTACAAAAGTGATCAGTTGGATAGGGTATTTGCAGTTTTTATCTTCCCAGATTTTCCTAGAGCACTGAAGTTGAGACCAAGGGAATAAGAGAAACCATGCAGCAAAGCCAGCATACAGTGACACCATGCAGCTTGGACATGCTGCCTGGAGCACCCTCTTAAGTGGCATGCATGCAGGTTGGAGGCAGAAGGCAGGCAGGAAGTTGATGGGGTTTTCCCCATCAGGCAAGAGACAAAGAGACAACACCAGCCTCTCGACAGGAAGGGTTCTGGGACACATGACCTTTCTGAGGAAAAACAGGAGAGCCCAAGGTATTGTGCAGAGACTGGGGTAGACCTGACCTGATTGGGACTAAATCTTAACTCGGGAAACTGGCCTAAATTATTTAAATTGACAGAAATAGATGTTAAACCAGGGATCAGCAGTTACACTGAAGAGAGGAGTGTAGTGGATACTGAGCCTTTGGGAGTGTCACAAGGCCTAAGAAAGAGAAGTCATAGAGAAGGGCTGTGTACCTGGCCATAGTCAACCGAATCAGTCATTCCTGGCGCCCCTCAGAGAAAGCTGGACAGGCTAGAGCTGATACTTCGGAATTCAATGGCCAGTGATGGAATGTTTTAGCATTTTTGGGAAACAGCTGGATTTGGAACTAATCTTCCTTAAATTGAGTTGGTGAGAGCAGGATATACTACAGGTTATTTGTTGTTGACATACATGGCCTTACCTGCTCAGGAGAATGGCAGGGTGTGGGCAATGTTCTGTAGAACCACCCTGGAGAGAGAACACAGCCCCGCGTTCTCAGGGGCAGAAGACCAGAGAGAAGGGTCAGTGCTTCAGAAAGAGGGAGGAGCTGCTGTTTGTTGTTAGAGCCTGTTCTACAGACTTGCATTCCTTCAGAGCAGAGGATATCGGTGGGTTTAGGCAGGCAGGTTGTAGATAACATGAGAGCACCCTCTATGGGGTGGCCTCTTGTTTGGAAGTGGTTATGTGTATTGGAGGGAAAAAAAGTGATTTAGATTTTCTGTTTAATGTATTTAAACTCATGTAAGACTATTAAAATAGATAAAAGGATATTAAAAATGTAGATTACTGTATTGTCGAGTAGATGCTATTATGTCATTGAGAAGAATAGATAGAGTTTTAAAGTGCTACAAGAACAAACCCCGAGGTTTCAATTTTACGGCTGACTGACTGGCTAGACAGTATTTCTTTCCTTTTCAGAGTTAAAAACTAATATATTTGCAAATGTCTTTTGAGAAATGTATGTGGTGCAGAGTAGACAACTGGTTCCTATTTGGTTAGAATGCTCCCACCTTTTTGAAGTCCTTCCAGCAAGTGGGGTGTAGGTTGGCCCCACACACACCCACAGGCTCTGCTCGTGTCCACAGCACCACCAGCCGTTCGTAGTCTACAGGACCTGGCCCGGCTTGCTATCCGTGGCAGCATTAAGAGGGCTATGCGCCAAGAAGCCACCAGAGGAAGTGGATTGAAGAGCACACCTATATTTAAAAGAAGACGAGTCCGTCGACGGCGAATGGAGACCATTGTCTTTTTGGACAAAGAGGTGTTTGCCAGTCGAATTTCTAACCCCTCTGATGACACCAGCTGTGAGGATGCAGAGGAAGAACGGCGGGAGGTGGCAGAGAGGACCTTACGGGAGGCCAAGCCTGAGCCACCAGTAAACTTTCTTCGTCAGAGGGTACTGCGCCTCCCTTTGCCTGAGCCCCTGAAGTACTACCTGCTGTATTACAGGGAAAAGTGAGCTGTTGGAGAGTAGGACCAGGATACCCAGAGGAAACTGCTGGCCAGCTATATGAATCTTTTCCCTTCCTTGGTTCCTGTCTGTCCTCTAAAACTTTTCATGCAATGGTGTGATTTATTTAAGCACAATCCAACAAGAAACTGCACAGAATTATTTTCCTTTGGGTGGGGTGGGGTGGGGTGCACACCCTGTTGACTTTACTGTAACGAGCTTATTGGAACCTGCGTGATGTTTGCTCCTCATGCAGACAGACCTACACAGTGATTGGGTCCTGTGTGAAGCAAGGGGCAAGTCTATAAAGGTGTGGCATCCCCCACCCAGCTTGAATTTTATGTGATGGTTCTGTTGCTGGCACTGAGTTCTTCTGACTTTTGTTGTTTTCTAGGTTGGGAAATGTTGAAAATTCTCCCTTTTTTTTTAATCAAACTAATCAAATCTTGTATGAAATGTCAACTGTAATTTTTAAAATTAAAAGAAAGTGAGATGCAGGAGGAATAAAGTATAAAACTGCCAGATGTCTTTCTGGAATTTCCAAAGACTTCCAAGCAGTTGATCTTCACCCTCCCACCCCAAAACCTTCTGTTACTTTATAGGAACCACCATCAAGTAATTCTTACAGAATATTCTGAAAGGAAGTTTTTCTTCCTTAAAAAAATGGGTGAATGATAAGCTTTCCTTGAACCATAGGAATGATTCATGAACTGCAAAGACCAGAACAGGTTTCTAAGATATTTACATGAGAATGTTCAGGGCAGGTGGAGAGACTGCAGGGTGTTATAGGCAACCCACCTTCTACACATCAGTTTGCAGTCTTTCTTTGATCACATTAGAGTACCAGTTCATAGATTTTTATCTTTTATAATTCTGGAGAAAAAAACTGTTAGTTTTATAAATTTTCTTAAGAACAGACGTGTGTATTTTACTAACTCCACTGCATTAGAGTGGTCTCACTCAGTGACTTGTGAAATCTGTTTCTCCAGGCCATTGATGTTGAGAACTATCAAGTTAAAAAAAAGCAACCTTTCTGGCTGTCAGAAGGCAGAACGTGAAGTTACATTGCTGATTCCAAAAAGCTGGCTCTTAAAAAAAATTTTTTTTTAGCCCAAGTAAAAGAATAGTGTAAATTGTTAATAATAAACCCAAATTAGAGTGTTAATTTAGGATTAAGTACTGAGATTTTATGATTTACTTTTAGCTTAGCCTCATGTGATTTGCAGGGAGAAGTTTGATAGTTCTGTGATTTCTCCAGCTTAAATGGGTATTTTTTTTAAGTTAGTTGAATCATTTATATCATTCAGTATAGTCTGCATGTATAGCTGTGAAAACATATAATGACCTACATTATAAACATAATGTACACTTACATTACTCTAAATATAAGCTCTTTTAAAAAAGTTCATAGTTGTTTTTACTTGCCTTTCAACTCCAATTTGTGCTTTTCTTTCAGAGAGAAATGCGTGCTCTGACTTAACTTGCAAATGTTTGTAGTTTGCAGATCTTTGTTGATGTTAACCCTAATTGTTAACTAGACTTATGTTACCTGGAAAATTTTGGACATAAAATTAAATAAATGATATTTGTGAAGTCTGTATATTAGGTGGCTTGACTGAATTTTTTCCTATGATGGAATATGGGCTACATTTAGAAAAGCCACATTTACTTTATGCTGGACTTTAAAAAATTACAATGCATAAGACATTTTCCCCTTATATGTTAAATTTTTTTTTAGCATTTTGTATTTATATGTTACCACTTTGTGATTTTAAACCACAATTCAGTTAAATATAGTTGTAACAAGTGATATTTATATTATAAAACCAGGGGGAAATTAGAATTTTCTCATGAGTAAACACTTTGCTGCCAGAATCAGTATTTACCAGTGTTATATACAATAACATACCACACTCTATTTTCAGACTAATAAATCTTAGTATAGTCAAATGTTTGTCCTCAGGATCTGTATTGTAAACAACATTGACAACTGCTGTGTTTTTTTTCTTTTTAATTTATTATGTATACAGTATTTGCTCTACATATATGCCCGGGCAGATCTCAATGTAGATGGCTGTGAGCCACCATGTGGCTGCTGGGAATTGAACTCAGGACCTTGGGAAGAACAGCCAGTGCTCTTAACCTCTGAGCCACCTCTCCAGCCCAACTGCTATGTTTTAAGGAGTGGATATTTTTAAACATGTGACTTCTGTTGTAAAAATCAAGGGTGTACATGAAAATTGATTTGCCAATGTGGAACTTAAAGTTGAAAATCCAAGAAATTAGAAACACTGATTTTTTTTTTTTTTTAATGAGGTGGAACATATGGGGTGAACACAAGTGAATCAATAAAGTGTTAACACATCTTCTCAGTATTGCTTCTGTGTCAAGTATGGGATTCTTTTTAAAACTTCATAATGGGGTTGGGGAGTTGGCTCATGGAGAAGATCAGATTTGGTTCTCAGCACCCACATGGTAGTTCACAGCCAACTCTAGCTCCAGTTCCATGGGATCTGACTCCCTTTTCTGAATTCCTATGAACACCAGGCACACATGTGATGACATACATACATGCAGGCAAACCACAAATGCACATGAAATAAATCTTTAAACCATTTTACTAATACACCTTTTTCCTTATTAATATTTCTTTCACCAGATATTTGTATTGTTTAATCTATAATACTTGTATAAGACGGAAGGAATGTTACCCACTGTTTATAATTAAAAGTGTGAATTGGAATAGACAGATTGAACAGATTGAAAAGAACTTTGAAGAACATCTTTATTTGCTATTCTAACTCATTTGCTCATATGTCAAATGTAAAAGGGAAAGCAATATATTCAGTATTTGCTTTAATTAGTATGGTTCTTGGTAGATTCATATTCATATATAAATGTTTATATAGAAGCTGTATGCAAGTGTTAAATGAGTTCTGATTTTAGACACTGAAACAATATTTTTATTTAAAACACTTAAGTTTATTAATAGTTAACAAATATCTATAAAGTACCTATATTGTATAACTTAATACCTAACATCTAAAGCCTAAAACCTATAAACACTTAATACCCAAGAATATTTAATTAACCCCACTTTAATTTTTGAAAGGATATTAAAATTCTATAATAAAGGTTCATTCTGGCATCTTGGTAAAAATACAGCTTTGGCAGTTACAGCAGAATTATTTTCAGCTCAGTTCAGCTCCCGCTGGGCCTAACTCTGCAGGTTTGTGAGATCAGTTCCACAGTCTTATCCGTCTGTGTTATTCATGGGTCAGGGTTTAAAGTCTGTAATAGCAATTCCCTGGCATCTGTCAGTCTCAACTTTCCCCTCCGCCCAAGCTCGATTCAGGCTTCACTCCGTTATCATACCTTATGTAGTTTGGATTCTGGTGTTAAGCGATATTAGTTTTGTGGCTGCGGCTTAGAGTTCCTTTCTCTGCTCTGGCTATTTTCTCGTGGCCTCAGGGTATAAGGCTCCATCATGTGGCAAGAGAGAGTCATGTGAAGCCCCCAAGTTTATATGGAGGTCATTTCATGATCTTCTGAAATGTACAGTGGATTCTTGAATTCTCTTGAGGAAATGGACAATTCCTGAGACTTCTGCGACTTTGCAGCTACGCCTCCACCAGGCACCCTTCCAAGACCTGTTAAATCTGGACTCCACCTACTTCGTAAGGCTATTAGCAGCTGAAACCAATTACTAGCCATAAACCCTGTTTTCAGTCCATATGCTGCCATGCCAGGTGCCCACAAATACCAGGTTGATTTTCCTGCCCTTGAAGAATCCTACTCTAATTCTAACCTATTATGAGACACTGTTGAAAAAAATGACTAATGATTTATCCAGTATTTACATTATCTTTAATTGGTGGGCAGTGTTAATCTTTAACCCGCCATTATAAATGAATACACACAGACACCGGGTGGATTTTAACAAGCCGAGGCCTGGGTTGTGCAATCCTAGCCCATCTAAGCTAGCTCATAATTCTATTACCCAAATATGACCCCATATATACATACGTCCCTTTGGACTATTATTCTCCACACTAAGCTGATGTTCCAGGCCACATGGAAGGATCTTCTTTAATCTACCCCATGGTGTGTCTTCCTTGTTTGCTCCTTGCTTCTCCTCCGACAACCTTCTCAAGATGCTGTTTCTCTCAAAGCTCCTAGTCCTGCCTACTTCTGTCTTTGCCCAATCTCCAGACTTCAGCATTTATTTAACCAATCAGAGTCAATTAAGTAACTGACAGCAAACAGGGCCAATTAACATTTAGAATGCTTAACACCACTCCATCAAGACACTTAACTAAAAACTGAATATATGGAATTCGTGAACCAAATGGATTGAAGGTTCTGATTTAGTGATATGAACAGGAAGGTATAAATGATGTCACAGAGACGGGACAGATATGGAGCCTCAAGAATTATTAGATCATCTAGTTGGGTGGCACACACCTGTAGTCCCAGCACTTTGTTGATAAAGGCATTTGGATTGTGAGCTACTGGCCAGCCTGGGCTACACAGTGGGATACTGTTTCAGAAAACAAACAAAACAATTAAAGGAAGACAACATTTCTTTTTTCTTTTGTAGTTGTTTTTTGAGACAGGATTTCTCTGTGTAGCAGATCTGGCTGTCCTGGACTGGTTTTATAGAATAGGCTGGCCTCAAACTCACAGAGATCCGTCTGCCTTTGTCTCCAGAGTGCTGGGATTAAAGGTGTGTGCCACCACACTTGGCAACAACATTTCTTTTTAAGGAAACATTTTTTTTTTTTTTTTTTTTTTGCTCACTTACTTAAGATAGGTTAGGTCAAAGGTCTATGGTAAGGGTTAGGATCAAGGAAGGGCTGAGGCCTGGGGGTGGTATGAGTGACGTGGTTTATCCAGTCCAGAGTGTTGTGAGTGCCCCATGTCAGAACATTTCAACAATGTTAGGATTTACCGACTAATAAATTCACAAGGTCTGGTGATTTCAGTGAGGGGTTGAGGCATATTCATTTAACATGGCTGCTTTTGCAGACAAGAAAACTCAAGGCTTAATAAAAAGTATTTCCTTTTGATACTCTAAGGAGACAACAGTGAGATTAAAAGGAATTAACAGGTTCTGTGGCTGCCTGAGGGCACATCACCTCTGACTTTCAACTTTATTTTCTGGATTATCCTGTGAGGATCTTGTTGAAATTCCATTCTGGCCAGTGGAACTATAGTTTACATACCTTCAAATGCCAGTATTTCTTTTTGCACTGAATATTCCACACCTAGTAAACACCCTAGTGTTAGCATATCCAAACACGTGTAAAAGTGAGTTTATCAGATGCCATCCCCAAAGTAAGGTCTCCTGTGCAAGAACATGTTACCTCAGATTGGCCATCAAAACCCATCACCCATGAGATATCAGATTGCCTTCCAAACAGTACACACTACTCAAGAGTCTGAACTGAGTCTCAGCTTATTTTCACTTAATTGACAAGAAACTATATTAAGTACCTTTACAATTTCCAAACTGATGGAAAAATCAAGTTGACACTCTGACCACTCTAGAATTTAAAAACAACAACAAAACAAACAAACAAAAAAACCCCTAAAGATTAATTTCATGTCTTTTTATATGGATGCTTGTTACTGTCACTAGATTCAGAGGAAATCTACCATTGCTGTGGTTAGGGTTCTCAGGGCAACTTAGCTGTCCACACATCCAAACAGAGATTTCTTCTTAACCCTATTTTCACACTTCTATCAAGAATCCTTGCATGAGATAATGATCCGTCTCCCACCTGAACTGAGCTGCTTCTCAGTTCCTACTGATAAAGAATAAAGAACAGGAAGTGATTTCACTAGAGGGCGGGGTCCAGCTGGTACTAGAGCTCTATTCAGGAACCTCACTTCACCAGACCTAGTATTTCACTTGCAAGATGTTAGCAGGCACAAGCCAGGTGTCCCACTATGAACTCACAGCATAGCCAATGGTTTTCCACATGCAGATGTGTTCAGAACCCTTAAATTCATCATTCTACCAAGAATCCCTCAAAGAAACATTCTCAGTCTCTCTACAGTTAACCAGCAGAGACCCGAGCTGGGAGCTCCACTCTTCAGTCTCCTTACCTGCAAATACTTGGGTACAAGGAGGCACACAAAGTGACAAGGACAATTATGCAGGTGCGCAGTATCTACATGGTAGACCTGACCTGATACTGCCCAGGCTGTCACTGTGTCTGAACTTCCACCATCCAGCTGTATTTTAGGCCAGAGTTTCCAGTCTGTCAAGGAATCTGAGGGACACCTTTTTGTGTGTGTCCTACAGAATGTAGCTTGGAGTTTACCACTGGGCTGAGGAGAGAACATATGCAGCCCTGTCTGGTGGTTCATTTTTCCACAGCTCCAACATGCATGAAAATGGAATGCAATCCAGACAATGTTAGGAGTAGGCACACACTAACTACCCAATATTTTACATTCAAAATTGTATTAAAATAATAAATTAGGGGGCTGGAGAGATGGCTCAGCAGTTAAGAGCACTGGCTGTTCTTCCAAAGGACCTGGGTTCAAATCCCAGCATCACATGGCAGTTCAAAACTGACTTGTAATGGCCAGACATGGGGGCGCACGCCTTTAATCCCAGCACTTGGGAGGCAGAGGCAGGAGGATCTCTCTGAATTTAAGACTAGCCTGGACTATAGAGTGAGTTCCAGGACAGCCAGGGCTACACATAGAGAAACCCTGTCTTGAAAAAAACCAAAATAAGTTAGAGGAATGGAGGGATGGCTCAGTACCAAGAGCACTGTCTGCTTTTCCAGAGGACCTGAGTTCCATTTCCAGTGGCTGCATGGTAGTTCATAACTGTAACTCCAATCACAGGGTATCTGATGCTCTTGTCTGGCTCTGCAGGCACTGCACGCACTTGGTTCAGTCATACATTTATTTCAGGCAAAATAAAATATCAAAAAATTGAAGTATTTGTAAAATTTAGCCTTTTTTATAATTTGACTGACTATATTCCATACACACTTAGTAAAATGATCTTTATAGTTGCCATGAGTGTGCTATATCAGAAATATAGACATATTTGTGTCTTTACAATGTCAGAATTTAATTAACACTAAATTCACAAGATGAATCAGTTTCAATGAAAGTAATTTTGAAGTATTCCTGCTTTCCTTGGTAATCTTGGCTGACATGAAGTTTTTTTTTTTTTTTTTTTTAAAGAACTTATCAACTCTCAATTCACACATTACACCCCACACAGTAAATATATGCCTTAGGTTTCTATTGCTGTGATAAAACACCATGAACAAGAGCAACTTGAGGAGGAAAGGAACTTACAAACAGAAGCCATGACCATGGAGAAATGCTGTTTACTGTCTTGCTCCTCATGGCTTGCTCAGATTGCTTTTTTTTCATTTTGTTTTATATCTATTTATTTAGTGTATGAGGTTTCTTCTCGAGTGTTTATGGACCACAAGCATGCTTGGTGTACACGGAGGTCAGAAGAGGGTATTGGATCCCCTGGACTGGAGTCACACACGTCTGTGAACCACCATATGGGTGCTTGGAATCGAATCTGTTGTTCTCTGCAAGAACAAATGCTCTTAACCCCTGAACCATCTTTTCAGCCCCAGCATCTTGCTTTCTTATACAGTCCGGGACCACCCCCAATGGGATGGGCCCTCTTCTATCAATTTGCATTCAAGAAAACTTACTTACTGGTCAATTTTATACAGACATTTTCTCAATTGGGGTTCCTCTCCCCAGATAACTAAATTAAGTTGTGTATAGTTAACAAAAAAGCAAAAAAAACTAACCAAAACAAAAAACAACCAGAACTCACTCCGCCCCCTCCCCATGAGACAAGGAGTTTCAAAGAAGTCTGAGAAGCCAGAGCTGGGAACTGTAAAGCAGTCTATAGGAATGAGATAAAAGAACCAGCTGGAGGTCTGTGGAGAGGAGCTGATGGTATTATCTGTAGAGTTGAGTCTAACTATAAAGATTGGCAGAACTGAAACCAGGTGATGGCAGGTCCAGACAGACAGCTGCTGAGCAGTAAGTAGCCACACTGGGGGCTGAGCCTACGTAAAGTCCCTGCGACATTTGTTTTTTCTCAGCCTGTCCGTCCCGGATGAGATGATGGGAAGCAGCGAGACCCCTGGAACGCGTGCACGGCTCGGACTGCGGCGATATCTCCTCGTCACCCAGTTCCTCCCACCGTCCGTCCGGCCCTGGATAAAACCCTCCAGAGCTGCTGCCAGGATCCCACGTCCGGGCTCCTCTCGGCCCCGGGTCCGGGTAGGGAGGCTGTGCGCATGCGCAGGAAGGAGAGCCGGTGGCCGGAAGGGGCGGGATCGTCCGCGGTGACCAATGGCGTGAGCGAGGCTCCGCCGCGGTGCCGACCGGTATCGTGTTGCCCTTCGCTGACGCCAGCGTCGCAGGGAGGGAGACGGTTTTTAATTGAGCTCCGGCACCGCGGAACCGCCAGACTGTAAGACCGACTTGCCAGAGCTGGAGCGATGCTGCTCTTCTGCCCGGGCTGCGGGAATGGACTGATTGTGGAGGAGGGACAGCGTTGCCATCGCTTCGCCTGCAACACTTGCCCCTACGTCCATAACATCACCCGTAAGGTGAGTGCCCGAGGCGGGTGCCTTCGCTGTGCGGGAGGCCCGCGCGGGCGTCGGCGCGCTCAGACCTTCCTGCGGGCGGGAGGCTTTGCGCTCTTTGCTTAGTGCTTGGACTCGCGCCTCCGGCTCTCCGTTGCCCGCTTTGTGGCACTTAAAAAAAAGTAGTGAGAATTTTAGTTCAAACCTGTACACTGAACCAAACCCGCAGTTCCTCTCGTGCCGTTCCTGTTGTGCCAGGCCGCTTCTCACTTTCTCTGATTTCAAAGCCTCGTGTTCTTTTTTGTTTTTTGCTTTTCGAGACAGGGTTTCTCTGTGTAGCCCTGGCTGTCCTGGACTCGCTTTGTAGACCAGGCTGGCCTCGAACTCACAAAGATCCGCCTGCCTCTGCCTCTCAAGTGCTGGGATTAAAGGCGTGCGCCACCACCACCCGGCTAGCCTCATGTTCTTTTTGTAGCTCGTTTGCTCCCAGTCTCGGTCGCTATTCTGGAGGATCTTCACTGTGCACGGAGTACTGTTAAGTCGCCCTTCCTTTTGCTTGAATCGTTTTTCCCTGAATAACTACACACTCCCCCCCCCCCCCCACCCCGTATGTCTCTATGTGGGTGTTCCTCTGTTGTTTCCCTCTTCCTTTCCCTTTATCTTTCTCCCTCCCGTCTTTTTAAAATAATGGCTATCTTATTTAAATTCCAGCCCTTGTGGCTGTTGGCGCATGCCTATAATTCTGGCACTTGGAGAGGCTGGGACGGGAGAATAAGTTCAAGGCCCACCTGGGCTGAATAGCATATATATGAGAATTAAGAAAACACAGAAACAAACAAAAACCCAGCTCTTCCAGTTTATCCCCATTCCTTTTATATTTTCCACAGGATTCGTTGTCTTCTAATATTTTAAGTCATTGTTGCTACTTTGTGTGTGTGGTGCTTGTGTTGGAACCCCGAGGGTTGCATTTCCAGCCCTTGGTGTTTTGTCAACTTCAATTCTAGTTCCTCCTTACCTCATTGTCCTGAGTTCTCTGATTGCAGATGTTCATCTCCAGGCCTTGTTGAGACCTCATTCTTAATGTTTGAGACTAGAGCTGCGTGGTAGGTGTTTAGTCTGTATTTTTGGTATGATGAACTGTGGCATAATTTTGAAATTTGAGGTGTGCCTGATAAACTTAGGAAAGCAACCAAATGTGACCTTGGGAATGCTGGGATACACAGCTAAATGGTGGTGGTGGCTTCTTTGTCTGTCATGTTGGGTTATTAGGTGTCTCAGGGCTATGAGAGAACAGGGTTTACTCAACTGTTGTTTCTTCCTGCTCAGTCTCTAGAGGTCTGCTCAGTCTCTAGAGGTCTGCTCAGTCTCTAGAGGTCCCTGACCTTGAAATCTATACTGTTTTGGGGACATCACAGTCACAAACCCCTACATTTCACAATGGTTCATGCTTCTCATTGAAGAAGATAAATTTTGTATTCATTTACCCAGTAGAGGGAATGCTGGAGGGAAGTTTTGGTTCAGTGGCCCACATGTAAAACTGTGATGACTTGAAGTCTGATGGCTTGATTTTGTTAGGTAACAAACCGAAAGTATCCAAAGCTAAAAGAAGTGGATGATGTTCTTGGTGGAGCAGCTGCCTGGGAGAATGTGGACTCTACTGCAGGTGAGAACTTTTCCATAACAGCTAGTGACTCAACCCTGTTTATTATTAGGGCCAGTGAGATGGCTCAGCAGGTAAAAGTACTTGTTGCCAAACCTATTAACCTAAGTTTGATTTTTTGAATCCAGATTGTAGAAGGAGAGAACTGATTCATGAAAAGTTGTTTTCTGATCCCCCCACACAAGTAAATATAAAAGAACTTAAGAAAGTATAAATAATAAAGCAATGACAAATAGCTTGTGTTTGCCAATGCAGGAAATACATTGGTGATGCATTTTGGTTACAGTAAAGTCACTCTTTAAACTCTAAATAAGGTATTAACATTTTTGTTGTTTTATTTTGTTTTCTGAAACTGGGTTTCTCTGTGTAGCTCTGGGTGTCCTGGAACTGGCTCGGCAGACCAGGCTGGCCTTGATCTCAGAGCTCCTCCTGTCTGTCTTCTATGTACTGCATTAAAGGTGTGTGCAAATGCCATGGCTGTATTAAAATTTTTTTTAAAGCAGATTCTTTCAAGGATTAAATGTACTGAAAGTAACCATACTATACCTGCACTGTTGTTTCATTCAGATTCTTGCCAGGTGTGGTGGCACATGCCTTTAATGCCAGCACTTGGGAGGCAGAGGCAGGCAGATCTCTGTAAATTCAAGGCCAGCCTGGTCTACAGAGTGAGTTCTAGGACAGCCAGGGCTAGGCATGGAAACCCTGTCTCAAAAAACTGAAAAAAAAAAAAAAGTGTGCAATTGCTGCCTGGCTGTATTAATTTATTTTTTTTTAATTTTAAAATTCTTTCAAGGATTAAATATACTGAAAGTAAAGTTACCGTACTGATAACCTGCACTGTTGTTTCATTTATATTCTCAAGGTCAAATATGGACAAGTATAATTAAAAATAAATCTGGTCCCCAATGAATGAAGAGGCTCTTGGCCCTCATATGACCTCTCAACTGAGATGAGGGACTGTTATATAAGGACACCCCGCCCCAGAGAAATGGGATGGAAGGGTTAGGAGGTAAAGAAAAAAAATGAAATGTGATGTTTCGGCCTTTTACTACTAGTTGTCATAATCTGTTTAGGGTAATTAAGAAATGCAAACTAATCGTTATGCAAGCTGGTCATTCTGTTAGGTACTATGACAGCCTATTATAGTTACTTGCTAAGCTAATCAGAAATAAATCGGCAAGAGACAAGCAACATCTGCTTACCCTAATATAAGAGATAGATAGGGCCTCTTCAAAAACCTCAAGAGATCTGCAGAATATGGCATTCAAAGATGTTTGCGTAACTTTAGATTTTTTTATATCAAGACATATCAACTCCTGACAGCATCCCCTATTCTCCTCCAAGTAGAAGATGAGCATCGAAGAATCTCCAGTGGGAGATGATTGAATTAGTCGCAAGCCTATCTCTTGGTAGGAAAAGCCCCTTGCCCCAACTGTAGACAGAATGCTGTCCAAAAAGGACAAAACCTGGAAGCAAGTAAGTCGACAGCCTAGCTCTGCCAAGACAGGGTAGGTAAGTCCTTCATAACCCCTGCTCTACAATGAATGTCTGTCAGAAAAACGGGGCCAAATGACTGAAGATCGATGTTGTAATGTATGGAGAGAAAATGGGAACTGTCCAGGCAGCAACAGGTATGTCATTTCTTCGTTTGGGAAGCTACAGGCCCTGTACTTCCTATAAAATCAGATATATTTATCCCTCTCAGGTCTCTGAGGTGGTTGAAGAACAGATAGCTAGAGTCTCATAATTAAATTTTGAGTTGTTTAGGAGTCAAGAGAGTGTTATAGATCTAAGAAGATACTTTTAAAATTGTGTTGCAAGTTAGTATGAATGTTGAGTCAGATATAGACCTTTAAACTCATGGAGATGTTTAGATAGTAGAATGTTAAAGTCAAGTACCAAATACATATGGACTGGACATTGGGAATGTACGTTAAGCCATATGACCCTCATAACTGTGGCCTAATTACCTCTGTTGTACTGTATTGTATTTATTATTATAAGAGAAAGAGCCATTTGTTGGACTGAAAGGGGAAACTGTAGGGGGAAATAAGATATACCTTAAACTTAAAAGAAAAAAAAAGGGAAGAGGATGGGGGGGGTTGAGGGTGGGAGGGTGAGGGGGAATAGGGAGGGGACTGCAATTGAGATGTAACTTGAAGAAATAAAAAATAAAGAAAAAAAAAAGAAAAACAACATAAAAAAATAAATAAATCTGGTACATATTCTCATTTTGGAGCAAATTTGGAGTTCGTAACAAAAAGTTTCAATATTGATTTTAACATGGCTATTGAGAGGGAGCGAGAGGTTCATAGTCTAGTGGGTGCAGGGTTCTCAGGAGAGTTGTACTATGCTTATTTTTAAGTACTAGTAGTGAAAAAACATCAGCCCTGGTCTTTATTTTAATTCTATATAGATTTAAAAAATTTATAACGGGCGAAGCATGATGGTTCAGGGTTATAATCCCAGTGCTTTCAGGGTGGAGGCAGAAGGCTCAGTGCTTATCTGGGCTTCATGAGACACTGTCTCAATCAGTGAACCAATTAATAGTTGTGAGGCTGGAGAGATGGCTCAGTGCTTAAGAGCATTGGCTACTTTACCAGAGGACCTGGGATTCCTTCCCAGCACCCACATGGCAGCGCAGATCTTCTGTACTTTTAGTTTCAGGTAATACAATGTCCTCTACTACCATCCAAGGGCACTGCATGGCCATGGTGCACAGAATACCCCCAGGAAAAACATACACATAAAATAATTTTGAAAAATTCAAAAAAAGAAAGAAAATAGCTGCAACTGGGGGGCATTAAAACGTAAATGTTTAGATCTTGATTTATTTATTTATTTTTTAAAGATTTATTACTTTATTATGTATACCGTGTTCTGCCTGCATATATGCCTATACTCCAGAAGAGGGCACCAGATCTCATTATGGATGGTTGTGAGCCACCATGTGGTTGGTGGGAATTGAACTCAGGGCCTTTGGAAGAACAATTAGTGTTCTTAACCTTTGAGCCATCTCTCCAGCCCTTGATTTATGTTTGATAGACTTAAATGTGATAATGGAATGAAAGAAGATGGCCCTAAATATTACCTGTTTTAGAAGGAAAATCATGTGTGATTTGGAGTCTTTTCCTCTATAGAGAAATATACAGATAGTCCAAGTTAAAAGTTAGTTAAAAAACTAAGTGTGGTAGAACTTCAGAGGTGGAGACAGGAAAATCAGTTCAAGGATATTTTCGCTACATAGTGACTTTGAGGCCATCCTCAAGAACCTGTTTTATATTTTTGGTTGTGAGCCTAGCCTTTAATGGGTGAGCTATCTCTCCAGCCTAAGAACCTATTTTGTGAAAGCAACAAAAGCCCTGAAAGTTGAAAATGAGTAGAGGCTTAAAGCTTTTTTGTTTGTTTTTGTTTTAATCAATTTGTTTATCTTCGATGTAGAATCTTGCCTTGTAGCTCAGGCTGGCCTTGGAGCAAGCAAGTAACCTGAAGTGACCCTCTTGCTTCATTCTCTCAAGTGCCGTGACCACATGGAGCTGGTGTTTTTGGTATAGTCACACAAAATAGACTATAATAGACCCTTCCTATGCTGTGTCCAGCCATTCTTCAACCAAATTTGAGAAGGGAAGTGGGACCCAGGGAGAGAAAGGGAGGGAATTTCAAAAATCCTTTAAGCCTCTACTCATTTTTAAAATTTAAGTACTTTTGTTGCTTTTTATAAAACAAGGTCTCTCTAGTGTCCTCATTGATGTACTGTGGGAAGGATGTTGCTATTAGCAAATTCATCATTGTCAAGGGAATCTAGGTTAGCATGGGGATGAGACATTTACTCACACTTAACAGTGTTTGTGTAATGTGGATAACTTGTTTTTCTCTTTGTCAGAACCATGTCCAAAATGTGAACATCCCCGCGCCTACTTCATGCAGCTTCAGACCCGTTCTGCAGACGAGCCGATGACCACTTTCTATAAGTGCTGCAGTGCTCAGTGTGGACATCGCTGGAGGGACTAAGGAGGACTTGCCCAACTGCAAGCATGAATTCTGTGCTGAAGGTCTTTGCTGTATGATTGGAAGCTGACTCTTCTGTGGTGGAGGACCAGGGTGAAGCATAGCCCACCACAAGTCAGTAGATAAAAGTCCTTTGTTAGACCCTGCTGTTAAGGTTGAAGACTGACATTACCAGAAAGCCCCTGAGCTCGGTGCTAAATGGCAGACTGTCTTTCTCAGCAAGGGTTCCCTCTTCACCTGATTTGGGAAACCCCAACCCTTACATTGTCTACCTGAGGATTGTCATGTAGCCCTTAGGGACTTACAGGCTTAACTTCCCTTCTTCCAAACAGCTGTGACTCCCTGGCCTATCATGTGCAGGAAAACACACCTTCACCAGGAACAGGTAGAAGATAAGACATTTCTGATTTCACGAACACGCTATGTACAGGATGCTACTTCCTTGCCCACATCTCCAGCACACTTAGTCCTTGTTTTTTTGCTTGTTTGTTTTTCGAGACACGGTTTCTCTGTGTGTTGCCCTGGTTATTCTGGAACTCACATTGTAGACCAGGCTGGCCTCAAACTCAAAGAGATCCGCCTGCCTTTGCCTTCCAAGTGCTGGAATTAAAGGTGTGCACCACCATGCCTGGCTCCAATATTCTTTTTTCCAGGGGAATTAAAAAAAATAAAAATGGTTTAACTAAATGTGGGAGGTTGAAAGACAATCTGTGTTTGAACATGTGTAGGACGGATTCTTGTTTAACCCATCCCCACTCCTCATTCACCCAATTGCCCAACTTTTAGAAACTGATAGTATTAACCGCAGCAGCTCCAATGGTAGCATAGATTGGCTCCTGTACCCGCATCTTTGCAGACTCCTGCTGAGTGGTAGAATACTCTGAGGGAATGAAGCTGCATCATGAATTCCACCCCAGGACAGGAACACCTCTTCCTCCCAATGCTCCACTCCAGTTCCTGTTTTCTTCTCATGTCCATCCCCACTGTTTAGTTTACTTTCTCCCCTTTTGGGGGTGGGCGACCGTCTCACTCTGTAGCCTCTGCCCTTCCAGTGCTGGGGTTACATGCGTGTGTCACCAGGTCCACCCAACTCAATCACATTCTCATCTACTTTGCTAATTTTTTAGACATTTTGTCTCACCACCTAACCCAGGATGGCCTTCAACTCCTAATCCTCCTGCCTTAGCCTCCCTAGTTAAGATTATAGATGCATGTCACCACACTCATCTTTGCCTTTAAGTCATTTTAAAATTATTTTGTATGGCATGATGGCACACACCTTTAATCCCAGCACCCAAGAAGCATAGGCAGGAGAATCTGAGTTCAAGCCAGACTGGTCTAGCGTGAGACCCTGTCTTAAAAAAGGAGCAAAAATTAAAAAGAAAGAAAAGATAAAAGGAAAACCCGTAAAACAACGGCAACAACCCAAGGAAGGCTAGTGGCACACCTCAGTAACAGCACTCACAGCACCCACTGTCCCTTACTGTGATCCCTAATTCTGTAAGACAAGAAACAGAATGAGAGAAACATCACTTGCTGAAGAACAGCTTGGTAAAGAATTTCTAAGCTAGCCAGCCATGGCGACAGACATCTTTAATCCTAGCACTCAGGAGGCAGTCGGATCTCTGAGTTCAAGGCCAGCCTGCTGTACAGAGTGAGTTCCAGGACAGGCCCACAGAGAAACCTTGTTTTGAAAAAAGAAAAGAAAAAGAACATCTAAGCTTACTGTACACCAATTTCCATTCTTAGTGTTACTTTTGAGACAAGGCCTCTCTATGTAGTCCTGATTGTCCCGGAGCTTTGTAGATGATGCTGGCCTCTGCCTCCACTCCCATTCCCAACTGGCTTTACTTTTTTTTTTCAAAACAAGCTGTCTCTGTGTAGCCCTGGCTGTTCTGGACTTGCTTTGTGGGTCACGCTGGCCTTGAATTTACAGAGATCCACCTGGCTCTGCATCTGCTCCCTGAGTGCTGGGATTAGAGGCATGTACCACCATGCCCGGCTTGGCTTTTACTTTTTAACAAGTAAGCCACTTTCATAAGAGACTCAGGACAGTCCCACCCTGCAGGTTGGGTTAGAGTATACCCAAGCCAAACTCTGTTCACTGAGTAAACTAGGGCTCCCTGAAGTGGGACAAGGGCATCGTGCACTATGTACTTCAATCATTTGTGATACTTTGGTCCTGTTTTTGCAGGACCAGGACTAGGGTAAGGTAGCCGGGGAGGTGTGTTTGGTGCCTTAGTTGGCTGTGCACATTCTCGAGGTTGCGTGTTCATCCATGCTCCTCACCTGCATCCCTAACCCTGATGTTCCCACTGTCTTGTGCTCATTAGTTTTTAGCTCTAGTAATATATGACTATTTTCAAATACAGAAATCTGAGTGGGGTCCATCAAAATTCCTTGGGGGGGCAGGGCAGGTAAGACATCCTATAGGAAACTTCACCTCTCAGATTTGGTTTTCTCATTTTTTCTCTCCTTTTCCTTGGAGAGCAGGTCTCATGTAGCCCAGTCTGGTCTTCAATTCAGTATGTATTTGAGGATGATCTTGAACTCCTGATCTTCCTGCCCCTACCTCCTGAGTGCTGGGATTACAGTCATGTTCTACTACCACACCAGCTTTACATGATGCTGAAGATCAAACCAAAGGGCTTCCTGCATGCTCGGGACGCACCCTGCCAACTTTGCTACAGCTCTTGAGATGAGGTCCTATGTAGCCCTGGTTGGTTTGGAACTTAATAGGTAGATCAGGCTGGCCTCAAATCTGGGTGATCTTCCTGTCTTGAGACCTGAAATTACAGGTGTGTACCACCACATCTGATCCAGAACTCCTGCTTTTTCCCTGAGATGGGATCTTCTGTCGCTGCTGCCCTCACTGTTACTGCTGCTGTTGCTGAGCTCACATTCCTGGGCACTAATGACTCTCCTGTTCCAGCTTCTGGAATAACAATACATTCTATAGAAACATGCTGATCTGCCAGCAGGATTAAGTGGTTTCAGGAGAATATTGCTGAGTCCATCCCAGAGTGCTGCTGAGACAGCCGGAGTAAGACAGATGGGAGGGGCTGGAGGTGCCCTGAAGATTCTAGCATGGGGACCTACTTCTCCCATGCCACCCTGGTACTGTCATCTTTCATCTCCTGGATTTCCTCGGTGCCCCACAACTGCTTGAGGACTAGGGGAAAGAGGCAAACAGGATAAAGATATAACTTGGTGGTAATGATGCATGCCTTTAATTCCAGCACTGGGGAGGCTGAGGCAGGTGTATCTCAGTGAGTTTGAGGCCAGCCTCGTCTACAGAGTAAGTTCCAGGACAGCCAGGGCTACACAGAAACTCTGTCTCAAAAAACAAAAACAAAAACAAAAAACCCAACAAAGCAAAACAATCCCCCCTCCTTAAAAACAAAACAAAACAATGAAGATATTGTGTGTCCCTCCCTACCCCTGCCACCAAATTGTTTCCTGTCAGTCAGTAGGCAAGAAAGCTGTGGAGAGCTGTGTGCATATTAGAAGATCTGTCTGGAAGAGAATTTTTCCCCAGCTTGGTGACGGTTGACTTACTTGGCTGGCTTCACATTCTCTGTACAATAACTTTATTTTCTGCCAGCGTGTCTCCTTGAGACTCTTGTTGTTAGTGCATTTTACTTGCCAAGTTCCTTGTTTCTATTGTATCCAAGGCTACAGAGTTTTCTAGTAACAAGGGGAAGGATATTATAATATAATGTTGACATGTAACTACCTGTTGCTACCCGTACACAAAAGATCAGACTGCTCTGCCTATGTGACTTGGTTGTTATGGAAACTGAATCAAACTTCTCTGTGCTGAACACAACCTGCTTGCTGGCCTTATAAAAGGAACTGTGAGTAAAGCTGGTCTGCTGCTCGGCAGGTGATTGATAGCTCTCCCGACCCCAGCTTTTGGCTTCTTTATTTTTCCTTAATCTTTCATGTCCCGACACCCACAGTCTTACCAGCAGGCTCCAAGAGAAAGCATAAAAGATGAATGTACCTACAACATCCATCTTTGCTTGTCTTCCCACTTCATTCTTAGGTTCTGACTCAGTCATCAGTGTCAGAACATGGTCAAAGAATGATGCTTGTAGAGCAATGCCTTGGGGAACAGAGAGGGGCCAGGAACAAAGGCAGAGGGCCTTTTACAGGTGCATTTTATTCCCTCAGTAGTTCTTGAATGTGATTTCATGCCTCCTGTGACAAACATTTACATTAAATTTACAATACGTATTTATTCTTGTTGGATGTCAGAACATAGATACAGAACCAAGTCTGATGAGTGTACCCTGACTCTGGATATGGCTTTCTGCCTTGCTTTCCTGATATAATCTATAGTACATGCTAGACAATTGTGTTTAAATTGGTACCGTGTGGCCCACACTTAAGGATATGAATGTATAGGCTGGTCGTGGTGGCGCATGCCTTTAATCCCAGCACTTGGGAGCCAGAGGCAGGCAGATTTCTGTGAGTTCCAGTTCGAGGCCAGCCTGGTCTATAAAGAAAGTCCAGGACAGCCAGGGCTATTACACAGAGAAACCTTGTCTCGAAAAACCATAAAAAAAAAAAAAAGGGTGTTGCATTGTCACTTTGCTCTGGGTGTTAAGTCCCTGCTCCCTTTGCTCCTGTAGCTTTTTGTTGTAATGGGATCTATTGAAACTAATCGCTGTGCTGGAGCTGGAACCCAGAGTTAGGCTCCACTCCTCTGGCCCCCTGGTCTTGTTGGAGAGGGGTGCTGCCTTGAGGTTGAGGATGGAAGGCTCAGCCTCACTCTAGTTGGAACAATGTAAGTGTTGGGTCAGGGCTGTGTGGCTCTTGAAGACCCAGTTAAGGGGAGAGGGAGGATTGTTTGCTTCCTTCCTTCCTTCCTTCCTTCCTTCCTTCCTTCCTTCCTTCCTT
>CAJQZJ010033208.1:0-42297 GCA_907164525.1 Lophiomys imhausi | reverse complement strand
CTTCCTTCCTTCCTTCCTTCCTTCCTTCCTTCCTTCCTTCCTTCCTTCCTTCCTTCCTTCCTTCCTTTCTTCCTTCCTTCCTGTTCTACATAGAAATATATCACTTTGGGGCTGGAGAGATGGCTCAGTGGTTAAAAGCACTGGCTGTTCTTCCAAAGGACCCATGTTCAAATCCCAGCACCCACATAGTCTGAAATGGCTGGGTATGGTGATACACACCTTTAATCCCAGCACTTGGGAGATAGAAGCAGGCGTAAATCTGGGAGTCCAAGGCCTACCTGGTCTACAGAGTGAGTCCAGAACAGCCAGGGCTACACAGAGAAACCCTGTATCAAAGAAACCCCCAAAACAACCTAGTTATGTTGTGTGAATGTGTTTTTTTTTTTGTTTTGAGGTAAATGCCAGAGGAAACCATTAGCTGGATTCTACAGGAAGTGAGAAGAGAAAAGAAATGGTGGGAATGTGATCTGAAGCACCATTAAGTCCGATGAACAGAAAATCAAAGATTCCAGGAGTGGTCCCCTGGCACCTTTCCAACCCAAAAATCTGAAGCAGCAGAACCTCCAAAAACTCCACCTCTGTCATGTGATTGTACCAATGCAGTGGTTGCCAAGCAGGCCCTGAAAAAGTCCCTCAAGGGCAAGCGGGCCCCTTGGAAAAAGTCTCAGGGGAAAACACAGCAGAATAGAAAGTTCACAGATTTCTACCCCGTGTAAAGGAGCTCCAGGAAGAGCAAAACTGAGCTTCAGTCTGAAGAAAGGAAAAAAATAGATGAGCTGATTGAGAGCGGGAAGGAAGAAGGCATGAAGATGGATCTCATTGATGGCAAAGACTGGGGTGTGATTGCTACCAAGCAGTTCTGTCGGGGAGGTTTTTGTGGAGAGCCACAACCCTAAGATGGCGCCTGGCTTAATGCCAGAAAGCTCAAGGTTAGCTGTAAACAAGCCTTATTTGGTAGCGGCTGCCTAGCCGGGTGTGCTTCCTCCTTTTGTGAGCCTATCTTGGATCGCTAGGTGGCATGATCTGATTGGGTTTGAGTAGGCATATAAGGGCTTGGGGGAGGAGAAGCAGGGACACAAGCAGAGAAGCGGATGTACAAGGTTCCTGAATAAACTGCTTGAAGAAGAATCGTGGTTGTGTCTTTCCTGCTGGTCAGGGGGACGCAACAGGTTTTGTGGTAGAGTACCACGGAGAGACCTCATTGAGATCAGTGATGCCAAGAAGCGGGAGGCTCTGTACACACAGGACCCCTCCGCAGGCTGCTACAGGTACTATTTCCAGTATCTAAGTAAAACCTACTTTGTGGCTGTCACACGAGAAATGGACCTCCTGGGGAGACTGATCAATCACAGTAAGTGTGGGAATTGCCAGACCGAACTGCATGACATTGATGGCTTGCCTCACCGCAAGGCCTCTATCGAAGCCTACCTGTGGCTGAAGCATTAACCATGTGGCCTCCCTGCCACCCTGCCTCCTTCAAAGTACTGAGGCTTCTTCAGCATAACTGCAGCCATTTTTGTCTTCAGTCTCCATTTTAGTTATAAGATAAAATTACTCATACTTTGTTTTCTTGTTACCTTGATACTCTGAAGAGTCCCCAACTACAGGTCAACTTGGGACCAATCAAATTAAAGGTCAGTTACAAATAAATTGTCTAGCTAGTCAAAATGATGTAGTGCTGCCTCCACTTGTTTCCTAGTTTCATACACCTGGTTACTTGATTATGTTTTTTTTCTTATAAAAAGCCTGTCTTGGAAGCAGACTGACTTCACAGTTAGACCCTTGAGACCTATGTGCCCCTTGTCATGCTGGTCATGATCAGTCTTGGGGTATACCACTCAATAAGCCATCAAAATCTGACTCATATCAGTATCTGAGTGGTTTGTGTGGCTATTCTTGGACTCTAACAAAAGAACATAGTACCCTCAAAGGGAAATGATTTTTTTTACACACATATTTATTCTTATCTAGTTACTTCAAATGTTTTAAAAAGTATATTAAAGATGCCTTTTCATGTAGTAAAAAATAAATAAAATAAGCAATCATTAAGGAAAAATATTTTCCCAGAAATGAGGTGACAAAGTCCAAGTTAGCTATGAATCTCTTTAAACCAAAATAAAACAAAAATCAACACATAAAGTTTCTTAAAATTGAGGGTTAGGGTTATGATGTGTCCTCTTATGCAGAAGGGTTAGGGTAACTTAATTAATGTTAGTGTTAGGTTAATTCTGGATCAGGTTAGGGTTAGGCTCCATTTACATGTGACCAAGCAAACCAAAAAGAAAGGAAGCATTGAACTCCATGATAACATTGTAAATAACCTGCTCCTGAGGTCCATATAACGTATAGTAGGCTCATAGTCCTCATTTGTGTTTTACCTGTGTGTTCACCCATGGATTGAGTAACCCTGTCATGAACTCTGACCTGAAATCTATATGAGGGATTTCTGGACTTTGATGTGACACTCGTATATTATGCTTCCACTAATATATTGTAAATGCTTTTATTCATAACCTGTGTTCTCTTATTGTAGGTCAAAACACCTATGAGACTGTTATTGTACACGAACACAGACTTTGTATTAATTTAATCTGTTTTACTAGGTCATGGTCACTGATATTTGACTACAGAATTAACTTCTGTGATTTGCATGTGAAATAGTCCCCAGAGGTCATGAGCTTGAACCCTGGATTCCAAGCTGGCAATGTTCTGCAGTTGTGCAGCCTTAGGAAAGGGACCCTTCTGTGAAAAATGGGTGGCTGTCAAGTACTCAGGGTTTATAGCTTTTGCAACTTTCTATTGATCTCTGATTCCTGACCTCAGACCAATTATCAAACTAGATTCCCAACACTGTTCAAAACTTTCCTACAATAATGGAGTGTTTCCCCTGTAACTGTCAGCTATAATATACCCTTCTTTCTTTATCTCACTTGTTGTTGGAGGACAGTAACTCAAACAGCTTCTCATGTTCCCTTGTAGTACAGAAGTATATTTTCATATCACTAATTTTTGAATCTATATGTCAAGTCTTATGGAAAACATCCCATCACCGAAGTCAATGCCAGGGACCAGTTTATACCCAACTATTTAGATTTATTGTTTCTATGGAACTGTAGTTACATACTGTTGTGAGTTGCCAGGTGAGAGCTAGGAATGAAACTGGTTCTAACAGACTCTTAACAACTGAATGATCGCTCCATCCCCACCAAGTCACTTTTGATAAAATAGAAAAGAATACCATACACAAGAGATTCGGGATACAAGGATCAGCTTTGAGGAAAGCTGCAGGCAGGTAATGGAGTTAAAATGAATGTATGTGTGCCTCGGGTGACAGAGCTAGAGGAGTGGGAATACCTAAGTCCTTAGGAGTCCAGGCAATGTCGTGATATTCTCAAGTACCTGAACAAGGAGCTATAAGATTTGATGGTTTTTTTTCTGCTGGATTTTGGTCTTACTTTGGTCTGTTCATTCTTTGCTATGTTCTGATTCATCATAGAATAGGATTGTTTATTCTGTGGCATTGTATGTTGGAAACATAACAGTATCACTTAAGGATATGGTACAGTGTGGTCAGATAAAAAAGTTTTCACTATCTAAGAGTTGAAGAAAGATGTGTTTAAGTGAGAATGGCTCCCATAGACTCATATGTCTGAATACTTATTTTCCACTTGGTGGAACTGCTTGGTAAGGAGCACAGGCCCTACTGAAATAGTTGTGTCACATGGATGTACTTTGAAGCTTTAAAAGTGCTCACTACCTCTTGTCTGAGGTTCCAGTGTGGGCTCTCAGCTCTTCCTACTGCCATGTGTTTATGCCGCCATCACTGACTTTAACTCTTTGGAACTATAAGCCCAATTTATACCCTCAATCATAATTTGCTTTGGCCATGGTGTGTTTTATGACAGCAATAGAAAGGTAACTGTACAGAAGTGTTGTGTTGAAGATCAGAACAGAAATTCTCCCCTTCCAACTATGGAAATCAGGGAGGAATGTTTTTCTAGCTTTGTCTCTAGAGGAGTTAGCATCTTCCACGAAGACACAACCCTGGTAAGAGCAGTCTCCTTCACTTCTAACCAGACCAATATCGAATAACTTCCGCGCTCCCTCTTCTATAGAAGATTGTCATGCTAGTTAAGATGGTCCAAAGACACACATCCAATATGTATTATACATTACAATGTACTTTCTGAATCAAGGCCAGCTGGTGTTCCGAATGAGACCCTGTCTCAAGCAAAGAACACAAATCGAAATTATATTCGTTAGGGACCAGCTGACTACATTTTTTCTTCCTTTTCATAATTAAACCTATTGTTAAAATTTGATGTTTATTTCTATTTTGTTCTATGATGTTTCATGGCCCAATTCTTTGACTTGTTCTTCCTCTATGATACTGAGATTTACACATCATAAATTGTTCCATTGTTCATGGCATGTTCTGAGAACTGGCTGTAAATTAACTACATTGTAATTAACTTAATTACAAACTACAAAAAAAAGTCCACTTTGTAATCACTTGCTATATACCTCAGCTTGGAGCTTGAGTATAAAAAGGCTCCCCCACTTTTAATCAGGACTTCTTCTCTCTCCTACTTCAGAGGAGAATGCAAGCTTTGTTCAGCTATAAAATAAAATTTTACCTCACAATATTGTGGTGGTTACTCCCTGGTTCTTGACACCACAATATTCATTTTTAAAAATTTTTGGTCCATTTGAAATGTGTTATATTATAGAAGTGACTGTGTACACTAGTGTGCCCTCAAATTCATGGGTATGAATTTGCCTCCAAAGTTCTGGGATTAATAGCATGTGCTACTATGCTTGGCAATATTCATTTTTGAAAATGATTATATGGGCACTAGTGACCTGAAGAGGTATTATATTGTCCCAATTCTCCAATGATCCTTTTTATCTATTATTCAGTTTTGTTGTTCTTTTCCAGTGTGTGTGTGTGTGTGTGTGTGTGTGTGTGTGTGTGTGTGTTTGTGTGTGTTTTGGCTATGTAGCACAGGGTTTCCTCAAACTCACAGTGATCTTCCTGCTTCTGAGTGCTGGGATTGAAGGAATGCACTACTATGCCCAGTTTGAACAATAAGTTTTATGGTGTTTCTCTCTCTCAAAAATAAATTAAGTTGTTATTTGTCTGAGTGTTTCCCTTTGTACCCCATTATGCCTGTTGGCCAGGGAGGCCAGGAGATGTCAGAATCTGTGGACCCTGAGTTACAGATAGTAGTGAGCTGCCGTATGTACTGGGAATGAACCTGGGTGCTCTGTGAAAACTTCATGCTCTTAGCTTCTGAGGTATTTTGTGCCCCAAGTTTTCTATTCCTGATGATGTTTCCTGTATAAGGCATTCTAGGTCACTTGGGGGGTCAGACTTCTGTTGAGGGGGTCCCTGCAGGTATCAGACAGGGAAGCAAATCATGCTAAGAGATGAGAATGAAAACCTAGTGCAGATTGACTTTGTCAACCTGGATCATGTAAGGATAATCTCTTGTGTCCTGTGTGGAAACACCACCTGCCAATAAAAAGATGATGGCCAATAAGCTGAGGCAGAGTTAGAAGCCAAGACTTCTGGCAAGGAGGGAGGAACTTTGGGATAGAGTCAGGCCCCCAAGATCTGTTTACAGCACAGACCAGCACATTCTCATACACCAAGTGATGTGCAAACCTTGCTCCCCAGTTTAGAGTTGGTTGGCTAATAAAAATAGAAGCCTGTAACTGAGCAGAGGAGAATTAGGTGGAGTTTAGGTTCCTGGGCTTGGGGTTAGATAGGGAACATGAGGGGAGAGAGAAACAGGAAAGGAAGGAGGTTGCCACTGGGTTGTATGGACCATGAGCATGTGGCCATGAGGGCTGGCCTCATGGAACACAAGCAGCCCAGGCAGGAACAACTACGGCAAATAACTTGGGTGTGTAGCTGGGAAGTAGCAAAATAGCATAGAGGATTGATATCTGCCCAGTTATTGTGCCTTATAACTCTAAAAGATATCTCTCCAATATTTGGGAACTAGCTGGGGTAGAGACACCCTCTAGAGTTTAATATCCCTTCTGCTATAAAGACCCTTCTTTTTTTTTTTTTTTGGTTTTTCGAGACAGGGTTTCTCTGTATAACAGCTCTGGCTGTCCTGGACTCACTTTGTAGACCAGGCTGGCCTCGAACTCACAGAGATCCGCCTACCTCTGCCTCCCAAGTGCTGGGATTAAAGGCGTGCGCCACCAACGCCCGGCACTAAAGACCCTTCTTTAATCTGGATCTTTTGAGGTGATAAGATCTAGGCCACAGCCTCTGGTGGCAGCCTACAAATATAGGACATTCAAGATGGTAGCTCTTTTCCTTTGTCTGCTTATCCTACCTCTGACTAGCACGTTCTTTTTTTTTTTTTTTTTTTTGATTTTTTGAGACAGGGTTTCTCCGTGTTTCCCTTGTTGTCCTGGACTCTTTGTAGACCAGGCTGGCCTCGAACTCAGAGATCTGCCTGCCTCTGCCTCCCGAGTGCTGGAATTAAAGGCGTGTGCCACCACGCCTGACTGCAAATTCATTTTTGTTTTGTTTTGTTTTTACTGGCATTAGAGCCTACTTCTTCAGAATTCTGCTACATCCTGAAGACAAGCTGAGACATCCAGCGACATTGAACCACTATTTGGAATCCTCAGCTTCCCATTGGCGGGCGGCCATTGTTGGACTAGGTGGACAAAGCCTGTGAGCCGCTCTAATAAATAAATCCACCTTCTACATACACAGACTCATTCTATCAGGTCTGTTCATCTGGAGAACCTTTACTAATACAGCCGTGTTTTGTTTTGTTTTACCTTCCCATTGAGGAAGATGTTTCTGCTAACAATAGTGTTCCAGAGTGTTTGTCATCTGTTTCCTGCTTTTGTCTCAGGCTTGTCCCCTACCCACCTGGTGAAAAGTAGCTGCAGTTTACCCGAACCCAGCTTGAAGCCACAAAACAAAACTCTTTCCCAAAATGTCTAATTGCCAATATTCTGGGCATCCTTCCACACGTGGGACAGACTGATAGCTCCACCGCAAGTTGAGTAATGCGTCACGCAAGTGCCCATGCTTGGTGAGCGAAGGGTCCCTGCCCACAATGGGAGGAGCAGCCAGCTGAGCAGCCGGACGGCGAGCGGTGGGTCCTCCCTGGAGGAGGATGGGAGGACTGACGGGTAGGCTATTGGAGAACAGGCACAAGTGCTGCTGGAATGCAAACCTCTACAGACCTGCAAAAGGTCCGGGCCCTGGACTGGAAGCCTGGGCCAGAGCCGACTAAGCTGTGTCGCTTCAGCGCACTCTAACGCTATGGGAGGTGCTCATGTCACTCAAGACTCGCTGGCCAATCGGAGCCTCCAGGTGGACCTGCCAGTCAGACGTGGACGAGGGTTCTTCCGGGTGCCAAGCCTTAGGTTCCCCGGCTTGAATGGTTCACTGTGTTGTGCTCTGAGCCAGCGGCTGGGTTCTGTGAGGGGAGCTTAGGCAAGCTCGGAAGTTGCGACATGGTGAGCGAAGGGTCACTGCTCACAATGGGGAGGAGCAGGTAGCTGAGCAGCGGGAGCTGGTGTGGTGGGTCCTCCTTGGGGCTGGATGGTAAGAGGCTGTCGGAAGCAGCGACCTCTGAGGTCCCTTGTGAGTCTAGGCGGAGGCCTCTGAATAACTTCACTATGGGGACTGCATCTTCTCAAAGCATTTGGAGCAGGGGCTTGTGTGTAGAAACATTCTTGGCAGGATTCCAAACTCGGAGAACCCTAGTTTCTCTACAAGTTCTGCCCTTAGCATTTCACTTTTAGCTGTAAGATCCATATGGAGTTAATTTTGTGGAGGTTGTAAAAGTCATCTCATGTGTTGGGTAGCATTCCAATATTTTTTTTCTTTTTTTTTAATAATTTATTTTTTATTTCTTCAAGTTACATCTCAATCACAATCCCCTCCCTACTCCCCCCTCCTGTCCCCCCCTTCCACCCTCCTCCCCCTCAACCCCCCATCCTCTTCCCTTCTTTTTTTTTTTTTTTTTAGTTTAAGTTATTTCTTTTTTCCCCCAACAGCTCTCCCTTTCAGTCCAAAAAATGGTTATTTTTCTTATAACTATAAATACAATACAAAACAACAGAAATAGGCCACAAGATTTCATTATAGATGGTTGTGAGCCACCATGTGGTTGCTGGGAATTGAACTCATGACCTCTGGAAGAGCAGCCAGTGCTCTTAACCGCTGAGCCATCTCTCCAGCCCAGCATTCCAATATTAACCTGTGATGTAGAAAAGTAGAATTGATGATTCATGATGTTTTGGAAATAGTAAGTGACGCTAAGTAGAATTTAGCTGAGGGAGGGTTGCCTCTAAAACACCCCGCAGATAAGTACTATGCTAACCAGGCATGTTAGAGATTAGGATGATAGAATACACGTTTGTTCACCAGGATTGTCCAGACATTTGGCTCCAAACCATAAAAAGGAGACAACTCTGTGTTGCAATCAGCCATTAGGCCCATCCTCTAACCTCTAATATCAGGGAACAGGCCTCTAACAAACTGCTCAAGGGGGTATTACACAGGCCCTCATACATAGAGAAAGAACATAGCTCTTTCTTAAACCCAGGAACATGCTAGGCAGAGCAGTAATGGCCTGGGGCTTGGGCCTTGGGCCTTGGAAGTTTCCCTAAGGCCCCAATGTGTTCAGAATAAAATAGAGCTCCTCTAAAGCCAGGAATATGCTTGGGAGAGCTGGTAATGGTCTGGGGCCAGGGCCTTTGGGGAGGTGTTGCTTCAAATCCTGAGAAGCCAGCTCTATTCAACACATGAGTCTGTGGTTATCAGTCCTAAGTCCACTGTAGGCTTGGTCAGTAATGTTGTAGAGATACCCTATGTTCCCCTTGTGCAACATTGTTTTATTTGTTTTATTAGATTCCTCCCAAGTTTGTCCCATTGTATGAGAGTTTTCTGCTGACTTCATAGAAGTCTCCCATTTCTTTCCATTTTCCCCTGTAAGTGGTATACAAGATGCTATTCTTAAGAATCATACTTCTGGGGCTGGAGAGATGGCTCAGTGATTAAGAGCACTGGCTGCTCTTTCAAAGGATCTGGGTTCAAATCCCAGCACAACATGGCAGTTCCAAACTCTCAGTAATGGCCAGGTGTGATGGCGCACGCCTTTAATCCCAACACTCGGGAGGCAGAGGCAGGTGGATCTCTGTGAGTTTGCAGCTAGCCTGGTCTACAGAGTGAGTTCCAGGACAGCCAGGGCTACACAGAGAAACCCTGTCCCGAAAAATCTAAAAAAAAAAAAAAAAAAAGCTTACTTGGTGTAAGACATAGCTTGTAGAAGACCTCCCCACCCCAGATTTTATACTTTCTACCTTTTACTTTCCTATCTTTTTCATCCTCTGGAAACTTCCACTTAGAATGCTGTCACTGAGGAATGACCTGCTTTTTCGGCACTGGTGTACTTAAGAAATAATTCTGGGAATGTCTTAAATGGGCTGTATAAGTCACCCATGTGTGAAAGTAGCTAGACCCACAGTCTCCAGTCCATATTTAAATTGTTCAGAACATAACCTGGGGCCTGAACTGAAAAGAGACCTAAGGGTGACAGCAGAAGTGGAACGAAAAATTTGTTCATAACTGGCTCCTCTTTGAGCATTAACCAGAGCTGAATGGTTGCTGCTGTCCTCAAAGAGATTTTATTTATTAATGTTTTAATTGTGTGTGGAATGATTTCTCCTTAGGAAGGCATATTAATTCTTTTTTTCTTTTTTTGGTTTTTCAAGACAGGGTTTCTCTGTGTAGCCCTGGCTGTCCTGTACTTGCTTTGTAGACCATGCTGGCCTTGAACTCACAGAGATCTCTCTGCCTCTGCCTCCAGGAAGGCATATTAATTCTAGGCTAGCTGCACTTTCAGCCTTTTGGAAAAATATTTCTGAGACAAGCTATGTTGACTCAGGTCACCTTGATCCCAGTCTGTTGTTCCCCAGGGCAATGACCTTGCTTTCCTCTTGATTAAGATTCCTAAATGCTTTATTTGAAGAGCTGTACCACAACAGAGTTTTAAAATTACACATTTGAGTCATGTCCATTGCAGTAACAGCAAAGGATTTGCATGTGGAGAATGGCTTCTGTCCTCACATCAGAACAAGAGGAACAGTTTGCTGTGTGCACTGCAGAGTGAACAGGGTAGGCAATGGCTAGACCACAGATGACACTTAAGGCCGTCAGTTGCAGGGGCCACCATTATGAAGAAGGGCTCTGATTCAGGCAGGGTGAGTGATTTTGTAATTTCCCAGCATGTATGAATTTATGTATGTGAATGAAAACAGACTAGACTGGTGGACATATAATCTGGTAGGTAGCTTGAACCAGTGAATATTGAATTTCCAGTTGGGGGGCCGTCCTACGCAGTTGCGTGCAGAATTTCCAATTGGGGGGCTGTCCTACGCAGTTGCGTGCAGAATTTCCAATTGGGGGGCTGTCCTACGCAGATGTGTGCAGTCCCAGTTGACATAGTTAAGTCAGTTCAGGGATTTGAGACAAGCTGTACTTGGCTGTAGCTGTACATGTGAGGGTACAGATCCCAGCAGTAAACAGTGCATGTATGGGCAAGGTCAAACAGTATCTTATTAATGCCATTCTCTCTTCCAGGAAATGGCCTGTGCTTTTTCAAAGTCGGTATACCTGTGTGTTTTTTCAATTATATTTATCTTTTTAAAGGTTAATTGTTGGCATTACTTTTTAAAGTTCATTTTCTTTGTGCATCACTGCTCTAATCTCTTTTTTGTTTCTATTCTCCCATGTTTCCCAGTTATTAAGAATGTCAGTCCTTTTTCTCAAGTGCTTTCATAATTTGTTTCTGTTTAGAGCAAGGTCTTCTGAAGCTCAGCCTTTCCTCATGCTATGTAGTTAATACTTGCTTTGAACGCTGAGTCCAGCCTCTGCTTTTCTGCACCTGAAAGACAGTCGTCCTGCAGCTCCTTTCAGACTGGGCCTTGACTGGTCAGTGCAAAAGAAAAGAGACCAGTGAATGAGTGTCCTCCAACCTCCATGGCTTTTTGGGAGGAATTACAGAAGAAGAGGGACCAGTGTAAGAATTGAGTTCACAGACCAACTTTGAAGCTGGTGTAGTCACAGGACAGAAAGGGACGGGGAGGGAGGAAGGTGAAAGTCTTCCTGCTTTGACAGTAGTTAGCATTAGCAAAGAGTAGTCAGGTAATCAATTTTAGGTGATCAGTAAAAGTCCAAATTGGCCATGTTTGAGGGTTCACAGACCAAGGCAATTGAGGATCTGGATGAGGAACTGCACTTATTTCTAGAAATCAAATTCCTGTAGTTACACTAGTTAAACCAACACAGAAGATCTGGAAAAACTGGTTAGGCTGTGCCTAACAGGAATGTTATAAATGCACAGCCTGAGAGAAAAGATGTGAGTAATACTTAGTGTGCTCTAATATATTATCTAGCCCCTGAAGAATATTGGAACATAAAGCCTGTTCCAACTTTCTAAAATATTTTTTGAGATTATAATTAAATCATTTCAGTCTTCTCATTCCTTCCTGCTGCTAAGTCTCAAACCCTGGGACAAATGGCTGAGGCAACTATTTAACAAGTCAGAATGGACCTGGCTGTCAGGTTCTCCCAGCATCCCTCAGTCCTTATCTGATACAGGGCATGGCTGGCATACCCCACCCTCTAGCCCAGGCGTTGGGCTGCCTTCCTTCTATAATCCAACCATTTTGGTTACCTGTTCTTTTTCATCTGTCATTTACCCTCCTGGCCTCTTGGTCTGGCATATGTCTCCCCTGTTCTCTCTCCTCACATGTCCACTCTGTACTCTCTTAGATGTCCCTGTGTCTGGCTATGCTCTCCCTTTTATCTATAATAAACTTTCTACTCCACCATACCTAGGAGAAGCCATGTCCTTTCCTTTTTAATTATTATTATTATTTTTTCATTTACCTCCCATTTACCACTCCTTGCTTTCAAATTCATGGCTACTTTTTGCTTTATTTGTTGTTACTATTTGATTTGACCGAAATTTGCCTGCAGTACTTCCCAGCTATGAGGTAGAGATGGCTGCACTGGGTATTAAGTGTGTAATGGAATGTGCACACAAAGGACTCTGTGCCTTGGAAGAGGAACAGGAAGTGCTCTAGGAGACTGGAAAATTGTACTAGAATACAAATTTCCCAGACTAGGGCTCTGTCCCTAGAGTAGAAAGGTAGACTTTGAAGGCCTCAGCTGTCTGAGTCATTTGATCTCTGATCCCCCAGTGTAGGAGCTGCTACTGTCCTGAGGCCCAGCTGGGTTGTCAAAGCTAATGTGGAACTCTGGGCAGGCCTAGCAATCAGGAGCACCAGTGGGAGGTAGCGTGCAGGTTCTTTCCAGGATTCTCCTCTGATTCAGTTGTAGGGAGTAGTGAGGGAGACCACAAGCTATGCAGAGATGAGTATGGGTCCACTGTCCCCAGACCAGGAGGAACAGGTCTGCTGAAGTATCAGTGTGATCTGCTGGAACTGAGGTGGACTGTGGGTCAGACTGTGGTTCTGTTGGTCCATGTGGTGACCTGGGCAAGAGGACCAGGCCTCTGAGTCTCAGTGAGTATAGATTCCCTTGGAGGCATGACTCTGCAGCCCTGGCAGTGGAAAGCTGTGATGCTCATCATATCACCGTCCATGGTGCACACACAGGCATTGCTTTTGGGTGCAGTAGGAAGAAGGAAGGAGAACTGAAGGTCTGGTTTCTAGAAATTTAGAACCTTGCATCCCACATTCAGTTTTGTGTGACAACTTTTATAGTTTTGAAACTGGTAGAAAGGATGTGGTGGGATCATCCCTCAGAAATACCTGATCAGAATCCTTTTACCTTTCCACTACCACCAGCCACAATGGCATGATTCAGGGAAATTCTGTTTCAGGATACTAAAGGAGTTTCTGAGATGCAGAGATTTCCTAGGTATGCATGGTGTTGGGTAGGTGGAAAGGGCAGATTCCCCATCTTGTGTTATAATCCATGTGGCAGGAAGCAGACATTAAATTATTCTTCAATATTGTTCTGTGTGGATTGCTTAACTGGGGCATGTGACCGTGAGGGGCTGCAGGGCCATAGCCCACCTTTCTGATCACCTCCATTTCTGAAGACATCTCTAGATCATGGGGCCTCTCTGTTTGGAAGAGAGGTCAGTAGTAGCTGGAGGGTCAGAAATAGAACAGTTTAGGGGTCACTTTGAGTAATTTCTGTAGGAGTTGTGAAGTCTGTGTTTATTTAGTTTCTATACACATGTAGTCAAAGGGAACATTGGTTCAACTTCACATTTTTTTCTAGCAGTTTCCTTAGGTCTTTTGATGAAAACATGAATGTATTTTTAGGCTTATGTTTTGGGATTTTTCTCTCCATCCTCTCATTTTTCACAAACATTGTACACATTCTTGATTGTTGTAGCATTTTGATAAGTGCAGAAGTCACATTGTGCCAATGTGTGAACAATTTCTTCATAAGCATCTTGAGAATTCTGTGTTTTTTCACTTGGCATTTGGCTTTGGAATCAACTTTGCTGTTATAAATTCTTAGGAATTTTCTTTGGATTGCATTGAAGTTAGGCTGCATATTGAACATACCCAATAACCTTTTAAAAATAAGTACACCATTTTAGTGGTGTTGTTTACTGTAGTATAAAAGTATAAAAGATATTTTTTCTGTATTATCATTCATTTAGTAAGGTATAGTAAGTGTATGAAACTAAAACTGGTGTGAAATAAAGTACAAAGCCATAGAAAGAGGATTTCAGTGTAGAATTTAGTGACACAGAATACATTGATATGGTCATATAAAAAGCTATCCCAGTAAGTATGATTTAGAGAAGACAAAAAGTGAAAATAAAACATGGTCTAGGATTGAACAATGAATATGAATGTGACATGGGATTGTGTGAATGTGACTCAGGATTGTGTTTTAGCCTACAAAATAAACTGATAGCAATAAGTTGGGATTTTACACAAATATCAACTAAAATTAGTTAAAACCATGTTCCCTTGTTATAGTTGATATAAAATTGCACATAGTGTATGTACTCTGATGCATTTGGACATATTAATCTACACCCATGCAGCCTCATTACCACAAACAACACAGTGAACACTGCTCTCTACGCAGTCTCATTCTATCCATGTTTATGTGTGTCTATAGTATACCGAGATCTCATGAAATGACAGAATTGCTATGAATCCCAAAAGTCTCCTCAGTATATTTTCCATGTACTTGAAATTAGTTTTAATAAGTATCAGAATTCTCACACTCATTGCAGTTATATTTATGGTGTCATAAATATAATAATAACCTAAATGCTCATTTGTTGAAGAAAAGCTGGGTGCCTCAGGAGGACATTGTGCTAAATGGATGAGGACAGTATCAGTGGTTAAAGAATTACACACATAAAGGACCCTCATAGTCAGTTCTGTATTGGTCATAAAACAGCTTGTAATTACAACTTAGGCAGTGTCAATCAACCCACTCCTTTCTCCCATCTGATATTAATCTTATTTGTCAGTTGGGCGTGAGAGCTTCAGGGATCTTGTCTACACAACAGGTAGCAATAGAAAGTGAACAGAAAGAACACAGGATCTCGCTGAAGCAATCACCTTCAAAGGGGATTTCTAATTTTTTTTAGTTGATATGTGGAGAGGAAAAATTAAATATCAAGCTTTTTGTACCAAGAGATATTACAGAGATCATAAGCAAATGTGCTATTATAGTATACTGTAAAAATGAAGAAAGTTGCTTTATTTGGATGTTATGAGAGCTTTCTGCCAGTGAGTCATATTACATGAAAAAGTAAAAATCTGGTTAAGAAACAGGGTGACTTGTGCTGTTTGGATTTAAAAAATGACAATACACTACAACTACAAAAATGTCATAGTCTCAGACAAGTGACTTATTTCTTTGTTTCATTTTGACCAAACAACTCGCCTTAGATGGTGACACTTTTATTTTTGCTTTGGAGAATATGTTTAAACATTAAACATTTTTATATACCAGTTTGTATGTGTTTAATATTATATACAATTAATGTAGCAATGCTGTTACATTATGTATGTATTTCTATCATTTGAGTAGTTATTCAAACATTAGTTTTCCTTAAATAGAAGCAAGAATACTCTTGGAATTAAATGAGCAGGCTTTGTAATTCTACTAATCCAAACTAGTGAAATAACACAAGAAAATGACATGGGTTTGTTTCCTGCATGATATACATTTTACATTGCTGATAGCAAAACTTCTGATTTCACAGATCTAGACAGGACTAAAGAATGAGCTTGTCATAAACTCCTATGGGATGCGCACCCTCCATAGATACAGAATGAGAGCTGTTTCTGCCAAAATCATGGCTCCCCTGTCTTCACTATTTTGCTTCTCTTTGTTCATTATTGCTTCCCTTCTTTGCATTTTCATTTAGGAAAAATTGAATTAATTAATGTTTTGTTTTTGTTTTGTTCTGTCTCTGCCTCCCGAGTGATGGGATTAAAGGTGTGCGTCACCATCACCACACACAGCCAGAGGTGGCCACTTCTGTTTCCATGTCCTCCACTGCTAGGAGTCTCCGCTAGAGTTATCCCTATATCCTCCCAGGAGTATGTCCTTTTGCAGGTCACCTGCTTGTTTCAGAGGTGCCCCCCCCTACATCTGTTTACCTTCTCTCTCACAGCCCTCTCACCTCTCACCCTGGCTCTCATCACATCTGAACCTCACCATCGTTCCCCTCCCATTCAGTTCCCTCTCAACATCCAGTTCTGATGTCTATTCTGTTTCCCTTCTGAGTGAGCTTCAAGCACCTTCCCTTAAACCCTCCTTGTTACTTAGCTTCTTTGGGTCTATGATTTATAGGATAGTTATCTTGTACTTAATGGCTAATATCCACTTATAAATGAGTACATACCATGTGTATCTTTCTGGATCTGGGTTACCTCACTTAGGAGGACCTTTTCTAGTTCTATTCCTTTGCCTGCAAATTGCATGACTTCCTTGTTTTTAATTGCTAGGTAATATTGCATTGTGTAATTTTATCAGATTTACTTTTTCCATTCCTCAGTTGAGGGACATCTAGATTATTTCCAGTTTCTGGCTATTATGAATAAAGCTGCTATGAACATAGTTGAGCCAATGTCCTTGTGGTTTGGTAGAGCATCTTTTGGATATATGCCATGAGTAGTATAGCTGGGTCTTGAGGTAGAACTATGCCAATTTTTCTGAATATCTCCAGATTGATTTCCAAAGTAGTTGTACATGTTTGCACTCCCACCAGTAATGAAGGAGTGTTTCCCTTTCTCTTCATCCTCACCAGCATGTGCTGTCACTTGAATTTTTGCTCTTTCATCTGTCCATTTGTAACTGTTTAAACATGTACTCCCTTTTAGTAGAATCTTATTAATGTTACAGTTTAAACTGGGACACTTCAGGTTTCTGGAAGATGAATACAGAACTGGAGTGATTGTGAATGTATAATTCTTTGTAGGAACTTCAGTAAGAACCTCTGAGTTCTGTCTTTTTCGTTTTGGTTGATTTTTTTTTTTACATTGGAATCAGGATCCTAATATGTACTTTTTGCTGTCCTGAAACTCTTTGCATAGATCAGACTGATATCCAACTCAATGAGATACACCTGCCTCTGTCTTCTGAGTGCTGGGATTAAAGGTATGAGCCAATGTACTCAGCTTGCCCATCATTTTTTGTAGTTAGTAATTGTTCATACGATTTCTCAGTACTGTTGATCTGTTTCCTTGTCTAATGGCATTTCTCTTGCAAGGCTATATCGTATTCAAAGGGGAAGAAATGGCAGAGGTGAACCTCATTATACAGTTTCCTTCTAAAATGACTTGGTGATTACATTACCATCTGAATATATTATCAACGAAGCATACATTTACAGTTATGTCAGTATCATTCTTTCTCTTGTACACATGTGTGGGATATTTTAGGATGCAGTGACCTATAATGATGTGCATGTGAACTTCAGTCAGGAAGAGTGGGCTTTGCTGGATCCTTCCCAGAAGAGTCTCTACAAAGTTGTGATGCTGGAGACCTGCAGGAACCTCACTGCTATAGGTAAGACACTGAATTTTCTTTCATTTTTTAAAATAAGGGACAAATGTTTCTTTGTTCTTCTGTAATTCCAATTGAGAACAAGGAAGAATGAGGTAAGTAAATCAGACATAGTTCTAAGGTTCACTGAAGGGTAAGATAGTAACTTAAATTTTGTCTAATTTCCAATAATATATCATACACTTTCTGGTACTTTATTTTAGGCTACACTTGGGAAGACCATAATATTGAAGAACATTCTCAAAGTTCTAGAAGACATGGAAGGTAATTTTCTTGTGCAAGCTGATATAAATGTCTTGCAGAAGAAATTATAATGTGTCCTGGAAGTTTTAAAGAAAAGCAACAGTCTAAAAAAACACTGCTCTAAGTGTAGTGATGATTATTACATTCTCACAAAAATCACCTCAATGTCAGGTATCTGATTTGTGTTTTCAAGGCATTCCTCTAAGAAGAAAGGAAACAGTGCCTTAACAGATATCAACATTTGAATTGTAGCCCTGTTAGAGCTATGCTGTAGAACTGCCAGTCTGTTTAGTCTCATACCACTTAGATATTGCCAAAGGTATACACATAGAATAGGTGATGGGCATATGCCCAAAACCTTCTAATAAGCAAATAGTCCCTCGCAGAGCTTGCAGTAACATTGCTAAGTTCAATGAGAGGGGCAGTTTATGAGAATCAAGAATGTTGTTGTGGAGAAACCTTAATCCTACACCACATGTCTGTGAGGAATAAATATCAAACTGTGTGAATGCAATCTGGAGCCCTTTAATTTGTTATTCTTTTAATAGGTATATAATATGTCACAAGGAATGCAAGCCATGTGAACATAGGGATATTGAAAGAATTACAATGTACCTCCCTCTCTCCCAGAACAATTAGAAGATTTGTGGTATTCTCCACTTTGAATAGACTTTCTGAGTATGATCCAATTTTGCAATTAATTGGTTTTCCAACTTCATTGGGAATAAATCCATAAACTTACATTGCAGAAAATCCCTATGAGTACTGGAAATGTGGAAATTCTCCTGTTTGTCTTGGTTCAGTTTGCAAATGTGGTATGACTCACACTATAGGAAAATTTATGAATGCAATCAGTGTGGTAAAGCTCTGAGTTCTTCCAGTTCTCTTCAAGTATGTGAAAAATCTTATACAGAGAAATGATGCTATAAATGTGAGCCATGTAATAAAAGCTCTTACCATCATAGGTATCTTCAAAGACTCAAAACAACCATTAGACCAATTTTTTTAATAATTTATTTTTTATTTCTTCAAGTTACATCTCAATCACAATCCCCTCCCTACTCCCCCCTCCAGTCCCACTCTTCCACCCTCCTCCCCCTCAACCCCCCATCCTCTTCCCTTCTTTTTTTTTTTTTTTAGTTTAAGGTATTTCTTTTTTCCCCCCAACAGCTCTCCCTTTCAGCCATTAGACCAATTTTAAAATTAATTCATACAGATAAAAAGATTCATTAGTGTAATGAATGTGGTAAAACTTTCATATGTGTCAATTATTTTTGCAGGAATGAAAGAATTCATATAGGAGAGAAGCCCTACACATGTAATCAATGTGGTAAAACCTTTACACGTCTCAGTCGTCTCCAATATCATAAAAGAACACATACTGGAGAGAAACCCTACGCATGTAATCAATGTGGTAAAACCTTTGCAAGTCACCGTCATCTCCAAATACATAAAAGAACACATACTGGAGAGAAACCCTATGAGTGTAACCAATGTGGTAAAGCCTTTGCATATCGCCATGTTCTCCAAATACATAAAAGAACACATACTGGAGAGAAACCTTATGAATGTATTCAATGTGGTAAAAACTTTGTACATTCCAGTCCCCTTCAAATACATAAAAGAACACATACTGGAGAGAAACCCTATGCATGTAACCAATGTGGTAAAGCCTTTGCACGTTCCAGTCATCTCCAAAGGCATAAAAGAATTCATACAGGAGAGAAACCTTATCAATGTAATCAATGTGGTAAAGCCTTTACATGTCTCAGTAGTCTCCAATATCATAGAAGAACACATACTGGAGAGAAACCTTATGAATGTAACCAATGTGGTAAAGCCTTTGCAAGTCATAGTCACTTCCAATATCATAAAAGAACACATACTGGAGAGAAACCCTATGTGTGTAACCAATGTGGTAAAGCCTTTGCAAGTCACCGTCATCTCCAAATACATGAAAGAACACATACTGGAGAGAAACCCTATGCATGTAACCAATGTGGTAAAGCCTTTGCAAGTCACAGTCATCTCCAAATACATAAAAGAACACATACTGGAGAGAAACCTTATGAATGTATTCAGTGTGGTAAAAACTTTGCACATTCCAGTCTCCTTCAAATACATAAAAGAACACATACTGGAGAGAAACCCTATGAGTGTAACCAATGTGGTAAAGCCTTTGCATATCACAGTAATCTCCATATACATAAAAGAACACATACTGGAGAGAAACCTTATGAATGTAACCAATGTGGTAAAGTCTTTGCATGTTCCAGTCATCTCCAAAGGCATAAAAGAACACACACTGGAGAGAAACCCTTTGAGTGTAACCAATGTGGTAAAGCCTTTGCACAGCCCAGTCATCTTCAGAGGCATGAAAGAATTCATACTGGAGAGAAATTCTATAAATGTATTTAATATGGAGACACCTTTGCACATTTCTATAGTCTTCATCATCATGAAAAAATTCATCAGGATGGAGAGATGGCTCAGCGGTTAAGAGCACTGGCTGCTCTTCCAAAGAACCTGAGTTCAAATCCCAGTACCACATGACAGTTAGAAACTGACTGTAATGGACGGGTGTGGTGGCGGACACCTTTAATTCCAGCACTTGGGAGGCAGAGGCAAGTGGCTCTCTGTGAGTTCAAGGTCAACCTGGTTTTGAGTTCCAGGATGGCCAGAACTTCACAGAGACACTATCTTGAAAAACAAACAAACACATTCGTACCTTATGAATATATTCAATACGGTGAAGCCTTTGAACATTTTTATAGTCTTCCTCATTATGAAAGTAATATTCATACTAGAGAGAAATTCTATGAATGTATGAAATGTAAAATCTTTGAGTTATGGGGTCCATTGAGATCCAACACAACTCAAACATCAGGTTAATGCAAATGACAAGAATATATTTTGATCAAGCTGCTACTGATCAATCAGGGCCACAAAACATACTCAGAAGCTAAACTGCAACACCCCATCCCTAGCAAGAACGTTACAGAGCTTTTAAGCTTGAAAACCACAAACATCTGTGCCAAGTTACAGCTACATTTTCCCACCAATCAGGGTTTAAGGACAGGGACTTTCTTCATGTAGTTGATCTATGTCAACTGATACAGAATTTAAGTTTTATGGTCTAACCAATCAGCCATTTTTTTCTTTTGTGGTTAGGAACAGGCATTATATTTTGAGTAACAAAACATGAATAACAGAAGCCATGGTTAAGAACAGCCACTATGTTTTGGGGAACAAAAAATTAATAACGAAAGTTGGCCAGCTATTGGAAAAGTCCCCAGCTCCTCTAGTGCCTTGAAATCTGAGCCTAGCTTCACCCTGAGATTAAATGGAGACTGATAACAAAAAGTCAGTACTTAGGACAAGTTTCCTTTGCTTGTTCCCAACATTTGCATATCATAGTCATTTTTAAACAAATAAAAGAACACATTGGAGAGAAACCCTACAAATGTAATCAATGTGATAATGTTTTTGCATAACACAGTTATCTACAAATACATATAGTAGTACATACTGGAGAGAAACCTTATGAATAAGCAATGTGGTAAAGCCTTTGCATGTAGCAATAGTTTTAGAAATCTTGAGAAAAAGTCATACTGCAGAGAAACCCTATAAACATTATCAGTGTGGTAAAGCTTTGCACTTCCTGGTATCTTTATACAAGAGTAAAACTTTTAGTGTGTAATCAATCTGTTAAAGCCTTTTCATATCACAGTAGTCTTCAAGGACCTTAAAGAAGGGAATCTATGACTAAAACAAATTTAGTAAGACCTTTAACCAATACACTTACATTCAGTTACATGAGATTATTTATTCTGGAGAAAAAAATGTGACAAATATCAAAAATCTATTCAAACATTATGATGCCCTTTATTTTGTTTGCACTTGCAAACTCTTATGGACAAAATCCCTATGAATTCAAACATGAATGAAATTTTAGATTTCACAATTCTCTTCAATTACATGAAATAACTCATTCAGGTGTAAAACTTTATTGGTGTGTATTAGTGCCTTTTCTGTTACTGTGATAAAACACAATGTCTAAGGCAACTTATAAAAGAGTTTAATTTGGTTTATGGTTCCAGAGGGATATGGGATCACCATGAAAGCGGCAACAAAACAAGTGCCCTGCAGGTGGGAGAATTAGCCTCAGGCAGGGATGAGCTTCCTAATTGTTTATCCAATGCAAACTGTTCATCTCTGAAATTATATACACACAACCAACAGAAACGTACTTAGCAGGTTTTATTCATATGTTTGCACATACTTTCTCACACATACTTAAAAGGAAGAAGTCAGAATGGAAGGATTTGGGAAGGGATGGAGAAGGGATAAGGAAGGGAGAACGTGATATATTATAATTATTATTTATTGCCGTGCATGGTGGTTCATGCCTTTAATTCTAGCACTCGGGAGGTAGAGAGGTGGATCTCTGAGTTGGAGGCCAACCTGGTCTACAAAGCGAGTTCAGGATAGCCAGGGCTCTGTTAAACAGAGAAATACTGTCTCAAAAAACAAAACAAAAACAAGAATTTATCAAATACATTTAAAATAAAAGAGTCTAGAGAGATAGCATAGCAGTCAAGAGCACACGTTCCATTCCCAGGAACCACCTGGTAGATAACTATCTCCTGTAACTCCAGTACCAAAGGATCTGATGCCCCTTCTGGCCTGTGCAGGTACTGCACACAGACATATGCAGGCCAAACATCCATATACATAAAATAAAAATGAAGCTTAATTGGAATTTTCAACAGTGATGTCATAGCCCTGAGAGACAAGGCTATGTTAAAATGAAATCCTGGTCCTGAATGGAAGCAGCTGTGGCCTTTCTCTGACCCAGCCTTCTCAGAGGCAAAAGTAGCCTTATTCTGAGGTTAGAATAGCTCAGTATAGCTGTTCATCTAAGAAATGTAATCACAGTAATGTTAGATCACTTTTCCTTGATGTTTTCTGTATTTGTGTTCTCTGTCTTTTGTGAGTGAGAACTGTGGCATTGATACATCTTTTAAACTTATCTTCTAGATCATACGTTATGATCTAGAAGATAGATTTCCTCTGTAAATCTCCATTTGCTTCAGTGGCTAGACTTGCAGTCTTCTGTCCTTATTTAAATTGTCTAAAGTATAACCTGGGGCCTGAACCTGAAAGAGACTTAAGTATGACTGCATATGTGGAATGCAAAATCTGTTCAAGGCTGGCTCCTGTTTGAGCATTAGCCAGAGCTGAATGGATACTATCATTAAAGAGATTTTTTCTTATTAATCTGTTAAGTGTGTGGAGTGATTTCTCCCTTGGAAGGGATATTAATTCTAGAACAACTACCTCTAGCCTTTTGGAAAAATGTTTCTTAGACAAGCTCTTCTATGTTGACCCAGGTGGCCTTGATCCCAGTCTTTTGCTCCCCAGGGCAATGACCTTGCTATCCTCTTAATTAAACTAACTGAATTCTTAAACAGCTTTATCACCACTCAGTTATAAAATTACCCATTTGAGTCATATAATCAACTGTCCATTATAGTAATAGGAAAAGGATTTGCATATGGAACATGGCTTCTGCCTTCAGATCAGGGTAGGAGGACTAGCTTATTGTGTACACTACAGGGTGAAACGGTAGAAAATCAACTGCTGAAGTCACCATTGTGAAAAAGGACTTGATTGTAGCAGGGTGAGTAATTTTTGTAATTTCCCAGCATGTATTTATTCATGTCAGGTTAATAAAGACAGACCAGATCCGTGGTTGTACGGTTTGGAGATTTATCCAATCAATACGATACAATACAATTGATCCAATAACAATACATTTAGTTAGCTTGATCCAATGAATATTGAATTTCCAACTCGGGGACTGTCCTTTGCAGATACACCTAACCCACTTTCACAGTTAAGTCAGCTCATAGTGCTGAGACACAGGCCATTGGATATAGCTATGTGTGTGTCAAGGTACAGACCTTGGCAGCTCCCATTGAACAGAGGGCAAGGCCAAACAGTACCTTACTAATGCCATTCCCTCTGCCAGAGAATGTCCTGCTCTTTTTCAAAATCACTATGGGTATTATTTTGTTTAAATTTATCTTTTTAAAAAGTCAGTTATTGGGCTGGAAAGATGGCTCAGTGTTTAAGAGCAGTGACTGTTCTTTGAAAGGACCTGGGCTCAAATCCCAGCACTTGGGAGGCAGAGGCAGGCAGATCTCTGTGTGTTCAAGGCTAGCCTGGTCTACAAAGTGAGTCCAGGACACCCAGTGATACATAGAGAAACCCTGTCTCCAAAACAAAAACAAAAAAGTCAATTATTGATTTCTCTTTTTGAATTTGATTTTATTTAAATGGATCACTCCTCTAATCTCTTATTTGTTTTTATTCTCCAATGTTTCCAGGTCATTATGAATTTCTTTCCATTTTTCTCAAATGCTGTCGATTATTTCTGTTTAGAGCAATGTCTCTTGAAGTTGAGGCTCAGCTCATGGTATATTTTTGAGAATTTGGATGCTTTGAGCATCCAATTCTGCCTCTGCTGCCCAGTTTTGGAAAACAGTCCTGCAGCTCCTTCCAGGCTGAGCCTTGACTGGTCATTGAAAAGGAAAAATAGACCAGTGAATGAGTGTCCTCCAACCTCTTTGCTTTTTATTGGGACTTACAAATGAAGAGGGGTGTTGGGAACCATGTAAGAGGAACAGCAAACAGCTTTAAAACTCATGGAATGTGGCCCAGTGGTTCGCACAGCCATGATAGGTGTGCCTTAGGGAAGCAGAACCCCGAGGACTGCATGTCCTGAGGAACGTCATTCTGTCGTGGAGTTTCACTCTGCCCTCACATCACATCCCTCATAATCTGTGAGTTCTAAGAAAACTCAATGTAGGTTTCCAGCCCTTTGTGGGTAATGCCATTGGCACCTACAATAATAGTGATTGATCTTTTTCAAGCATTTCTCCTGGAGCATATTAGTGATTCAACCTCCACCCTTGGAAAAGACTTAGAGATGTAGATTGTTATTAATGTCCACCACCCTCAAAAAATTTGGAGATGTAGATTGTTAATAAAGTTAGTAGGTTAAGGTGTTTTTGCTAGTGGCTTTGATATAGAAAATCTTGGGTAACAAGGTTCAGAAAAGCACACTTTTGATTATTAATGAGGTATGTTTTTAAGGTCAGGGAACAAGAACAATGGCAGCCCAAGTCATACTAGTTGATGTATTTCTCTTGCTAAAGCTGGGCTAGTGATCAAGGTGAATAATTTCTTGTATCCATTTTTGCCCTCAGCTTCCTGATATGATTTAATAAAAAAAAATTGTTGATGAGTAGATGTGCACCCTGAGGATTTAAAGTAGAAATGACCGATTGTTTTTATATAAAGTTTAGATTTGTGAAGATTTTTATAAGATTACTCTTTGAGATAAATAATAAAATAATGGATTCTTTCTTTGTAACTCCAAATTGCAGCCTACCAGTAAGAGAAAGTGACTGAGAAACTTACCTTGCTTTGGTTACACTTTGTTAATCTATAACAAGTTACTTAGTTACTTGGATTCTTGGGAATAATTTGGGTTTTTAAAAAAAATCTATAATACATAAAACATTTGGTCATGTGTGGGTACTGGGGAACATGTATTTTTCTTATGTATACTCATTCTATTCATTCACTACAAGAAAAATAGAAGCACTCGGGAGGCAGAGGCAGGCGGATCTCTGTGAGTTCGAGGCCAGCCTGGTCTACAAAGTGAGTCCAGGACAGCCAGAGATACACAGAGAAACCCTGTCTCGAAAAACCAAAAAAAAAAAAAAAAGAAAAATAGAATGTAATCATGATGTAATTTTTATACTACTTTAGAGATTTTGCTGGGATATAAGCTGTGGAAGAAAAAAAAATGAACTTGGAGCTTTGCTCCATCCACCTAGTATGTATGTATGTATGTATGTATGTATGTATGTATGTATGTATGTGAGTAAAGTGGTTGGAACTTTGCTCCATACACCAAATGTGTGTAGGTATGAGTATAAAGTGGTTGGAGCTTGCTCATTGGAGCTTGCTCTATCCACCAAGGGTGTGTGAGTGTGTGCCTGCCTTACATCGTCATCTACCCCACATCCCCTGCTTGGATTGCTGAACATATTGTTGGAGTTGGTCTTCAACAGAGGTGTCTGTGTAGGAATTGAGTTCTTTGACCAACTGTGAAGATGGAATAGTCACAGCACAAAAAGGGACAAGAAGAAGGGTGAAAGCTTTCTTGCTTTGACAGTAGTTGACATCAGCACGACTAGTGAGGTAATCAATTTTAGAAGATTGATAAATGTTCTGACTGGCCATTTCTCAGATCCACAGACCAGGATATCAAGAATCTGGATTAAAAAAGTTGAACTTATGTGAAAACCAAATACAGTAGTTATTTATACTAGTTCAACCTAAATAGACGATCTGGGTAAAATGCTGTGGCCCTACCTAGCAGGACTGTTATTTTCCAGGTTTAAGATGTTGAGCCTGAGAGAAAAGGTGTGAGTAATCCTTTGTGTGCTCTCATACAATCCCTAATCTCTGGAGCACATGACCATAAAGTCTGTTTCAACTTTTTAAAATAATTGTTTTGGATCATAATTACATCTGTAGAGATAATTATAAATTGTTTAACAGTATTTATATTGTTGATAATTGATTGGTGGTTGTTAATCCTTAACCCCCATTATAAATGAGCACACAGACACCTGATGGATTTTAACAAGCTTTGGCCTAGATTGAGGAATCTTGGCCAATGTATGCTAGCTTTTAATTCTATTCCCCAAATATGACCCCATATATTATGCATATGCCCCTTGGACTGCTATTCTCAGGGGTTAGGGATAGGGTTAGGGTTAGGGTTGGGGTTGGGTTAGGGGTTAGGGGTTAGGGTTAGATGGGGTTAGGGTTAGGGTTAGATGAGGTTATGGTTAGGGTTAGTGTTAGATGGGGTTAGGGTCAGATGGGGTTAGGGGTTAGGTTTAGGGTTACCGTGGGATGCTAGAATCTGGACCAAGGTTTTCTCCAACAGCTGAAAATGCTCCTAACTGCCGACTCACCTTTCTAGCCCCATATAATGGTCTCTTGTGTTAACTGTTATTCTCTCTTGATAGCAAGTGTCTGCTTGGTGCCTGGCCTTTCCCTATGATAATTGTCATTTCTTTGAACAGTTGTGGCCCATCCCCCAATTATTTGTGAGAGTTTATCTATTGCAGATAATTTAAAACTTTTTTTTTTGGCTGCAACTTACTTAAAAAATACATTTTGTTTTTTGTTTTCAGGGTGGGTGGATGGCTCAGTTGGTAAAGTGCTCATTGCATCAGCATGAGGGTCTGAGTTCAGATCCCCAGCACCCACAGCAACCCATCTGCAGTCCCAGCCCTGGGAGGCAGAACAGGCGGATTCTGGGAGCTGATCTCCAACAAGGCCACACCTCTTAGTCCTTCCCAAGCAGTTCCACCACCTGGGAGCCTGTAGGGACCATTCATGCCACCCCAGGGGTTTCCAGCAAGTCACTGCTGGTGGCGCTGGGAACCAGAGCTGAGATCCTTCCTATTCCTCATGTTAATGTCTGTACTGGCTTAGAGTGTGCTCTTCCTCAACTGCTTACTGCCATCTTTGGGATTTTTGTTTTTTGGTTTTTTTTGCATGTATGAATATTGATTCATGGTTAATTGTCTGTTACTTATAAAAGGTCAATCAGATCCATTGTGGCATTACCAATTTTATCCCTCCCATTGAATATTAATATTCGACGTGGGTCAACCTAATGCTCTTTCTAGAAGATATATCCTGATGCCCCTTAGGGCATTTACATACCTTTTTATATTTGTGGTTTTCACTTAGCTCTCTCCTCTCTGACACTCTCTTGTCTTGAGATAGATTGTCCTCTACATCTGGGACAAAGGTGGAGGGCCTCCTCTCACTCCTGTGCCTGAGTTTTGTACAGAAGATGTGGACTCACACTGTGCTACCACGTTCCATTCTTTACTAACACTCTGTGTAAGTAAGCTAAGCAACACTTCCTTTCAGATCAAAGGAGTATTCACATATTGTGTATATAATAACATTTACTTGTTGTGGATATAACATTACCCTGGTAACTTACGTACTTAAAAATAAACCAGTTTTGCTCCAAGCCAGGCCGCACCCATATGCCATGTGCCTTATAGGTAAGTACTTATGCTATTCCCATCTTCTGTCTTGAGATGAGGGATGCATGGGAAGTCAGGGTTTCTGGACTCAAGTCCATCTGTTCACCACTCAAAAGTCAGTAACAGAGAGATAGGGGCTGATGAGGAACAAATGGGCCATTCAAAGGCTAGTGAAGCATACTGGAAGATGGAAAGTATTGTCTCCCACAGAGACTGTCTTAGAGAACACAGATGCATGAAGGGCTTGTATAGGCAGGGAATTCTTTGAATATTTTGTTATTGCCTGGATATATGGCGATAATAACTTTTACAAAAGTATTGAGGATATGATTGGCTATCGGCCTGGGCCCTGGATGTAGTACAGCTGGGCTGTGATCACTCCAGCTCTCTGTGTTGGATGTTTGTTTCATTTTCTCTCTTTGTAAAGTATGCACCCTTGACCTACAACAAAGTGTACGAGTACCCTGATTGGCAATCGGGTTGGGCTGGGCCTGACCCTCTCCTCCATGGTGTGTATCCCCTTGTTCATTGTCATCCTCCTCTGCCTGAAGGAAGGACCGCTCTGCATGTGAATCAAATACCCAATTACCCACAGGGAGCCCAACCCATGGGCTGTGGAGCATGAGGGAGTCACACCCTTCAATTCCCGCTTGGTCCACATGAACGGCACTCTCGTGAAACCCACTCACATCATTGTGGAAACCATGATGTGAGGTCCTGGTCAAGTGACAGGTGCAGCTTTCCTGCTGTTTACTAACTTTAGATTCTCATAGGACCAGGTTTACAGAGCTTCATATTTGTACTGGGATTTTTTTTCAATTGTCACAGAAAATGTTACTGTCTGTGTGTATTGTATTTTGTTTTTATTTGGGGGATATTTTGTACAAAAAGAAAACCCATGGGCCTATGTCCTGGGGAGAGGATGGACTTTCATATTGATCTTGATGTATTTTATGGGAACTCGGTAAAATTTTTCTTTGTATTTTTTTTTAACATATAACTATATATATTTAGAGTCTTTTATACACTTTACCACTTGAATTGGTCTTGCCAGCAATGGATCTCATTTTCAAAAGCAATTATTTGGTGCTTATATAGCTGGCAGAAAGTTCTGCCCAAAAAGCAACAAAAAAGAGAAAAAAAAATACTAGATGCTGTGTGGGATTTTCCTGTAATGGTGGATACATCTTCAAGCAAGGCATAGTCCCTTCTGAGCTGGTTCAGGAGGAAGAAGACAGCTGAGGAGAGGGAGCCCCCACTAGCTGAATAGATCTGAGGGGTAGGAAAGAGCAGGGTTGTGGGGAGACCCCTTTCTCAGCCAACAAGAAATATGCCAAAATAATAACCCACTCTCAGCATGAAGGATTGATTCTAAGAGCAGTCGAAGTTGTTGTACCAGGTCCAAAAACCCTCTTTTATTTTGAAGTAGAGGGTGGGTAGTCAGTAGGATTGTCTGAACTCTTGTGGGTCTTAGAGGTAGCAATTGGAAATCTGAAAGGCTGGTGAGAATAGGGCTCGGATCTGGGAGCTTCAGCAGGCGTAGGCGAAAACCTTGTCCTTCCTTGAGCTTTCAATACAGCCCCGCCGAGGCCAGTCCACAGGACCTGGGTGGGCTTCAGAGTCAGGATCACACTCAGGAAGTGTCTGGTGTATTCGACTGGAATCATGGTGGGTGGTGATCAAGGCATCCTCCAAGCAGAGTGTATTTTGGTGAGGGCCAGGAGGGAGGCCAGTGGACCAAAGGATATTAGCAGCTCATGAGGGTGAGTGTATCCCAGACTGGCAAGTGTACCCTGGAGGGCACTCTCCTTCCTTGCCTCTTGACAAACTCTTGTTAAAGATGCCATCCTGGAGCCATCCAGCCCCCAGCAAGGAATGTTCAGAGTGGTTGTAGATCTTAATGGATTTGAGTTTGAGTACAGAGCCAACTTGGTAGTGACCTCAGATATTTATTTCAAGCCACTGCAGTGGCTGTTGTACAGTTGTTTGCCCCAGGGAACTGGAGAGAAGACAAAGGAAAGTTTTTGTGTAGGTTGAAGTCATCTCCACAGAGATGAGGCCAGCCCCCTTGAACTACCTGACCTCATGCAGGACTGTTTCCTTCTGAACCAGGAGAGGGTGCTACACCTTCACCCCAGCCTCCACTGGGCCCAACTGTGCCATCCTGAACCTCTTTGACAAATGTACACATTTTTCTGTCTCCAAAGAAATGTACTTTGCCAAGTGACCCTGTTGTCCTCTTACAGTGGCTGTTGACTCAGCCACCCATGATTCTACCCTGTTCCTATTGTCCTGTGTATTTCTGTTTGCTCATATGTTATTGTGAGTGTTGGGACTTTCCCTTCCCTGATTTTACTGACTTGTAATGTGCCCTGGATTTCTTTCATTTTATGGAACCTTAACAATAACCAGTGTGGGTGATTGAAGACAGGTGAAGTGTAAGGGAGATAGGGCTCATCCAGCTGTGGCAACATCTGTGGTCATGACCGCCTACCCTTCCCCTTCCCTGGGCACACCCCTCTGGGAAGCCTTCAGTATTTTGGGTTGGCAGACAAATGGCACCATTCTGGAAATAACCTGAGAAAGGCCTTTGTTTTTATCATTCCTAGATCAAATTCTAGACCAAAGATACAGCAGGCCAAATCCCCAGGCCCCGCCTGGATGGAAGGCTAGTTGCCCCCTGAGCCCACTTCCCAACATGTCCCCACACCTGTCTTCAATACCTACCACTCTCACCCAGAGCCCCTGGCCCTGCCAATCATTGTTGTGAAACTTGTCTTTTCATGTCTGTGTGTAAGTAACATTTTGAAGTAGAGCTCGTGACTCTGGTCCACCTCCACCGGGCAGGCTGGGTTTTGATTTTTCTTTTTAATGTGGAAAATGCCGAATAAGTTCTTCACTGTGAATGCTTCAGCAAGACCCATTGAGACAGACAGAAATTGATCATTAGCATAGGGCCCAAAGGATCGTTCAGCTAAGCCTCAGAACTGGTGGTATAGAATATCGAGTCCTACCAGCAAGGGCTCTCATCACAGTACTTGGAGCTTCTTCAAAGGCACATGGGACCGAAGTTTTTAATTTCTCAGGAAGAGCTCTTCTGAAAGCAAAGAACTTGAAGTGAAAAGTCTTCTGAAAGGACATGAGAATCCAAGACCCAAGCGTGTGTTTGCATGACACATTTGGTTTGACTCTATACAAATCCTTGCCAGAATGGGCCTCTGTCTTGTCCTCAGACAATTATTGCAAGCTATGCTGTCAGGTAGTAGGAAAAATGGCCTGCATGCAGTATGCCATAGAGGGTTGGTGGCCAAGGAAGGAGCATAAACTTGCTAGTTTTTTGGTGCATTGAGGAGTGACTGGCAGTAGAATTGGACATGTATTAAACCCTTTTCTAGGTTGTAAAATTTGACTTAGTGATGTCTTCTGACTTCAAATGAGCGTTCTAGAAGATCCAATTCCAGCCATTTGTTTAAAGGGTTTGTTTGGAAGCTCTATGTGTGAGGCAAAAAAGACTTGGGTACAGACTCTCTGGAGCAGACTAGGTCAAGGGACCCAGATACTGGCAAGTCTGCATGTCTGCAGTGATGTGGGTCTTGGTCAAGAAAAGTTTAGCTGTACCAAGGACATCATGGATGTCATCATGAATTTACAGGAAAGGCCACATCATGGTTTATGTTAGAACTTTTAAGTCAAACATCAGGAAGCTTCTTAGAAATCCTCCAAAATAGTTTCCAAATCAAAATAGCCAGTTAGTAGTCCCTTTCCTGCTTCAACCTGTAGGTTGAATGCCATCCTTGGGACATTTTGACATTGTTCTCTTACATAGACCTTATACAGATACAACAGTTAAGGATTTGTGTAGCAGCAGTATCTGGATTATGTCTTCTAATGGTTAGTAATAAAAACGACTTTACTTAGGGGGAAGTGATAATGATGGCTTGGACCAGACTGGAAAACATTGTATGGTTATCATTATTGACATTTCCCACCAAATTCCCACCATTTCCCTTTGTAAGATGCAAAGTTGGGTGGCATGGGGACAGGGTCAGGTGTTGCCTTTGTAATGGTTAACCACAGCAGAGAGCCAGTTTTCCTTCTAATGACCTTGCTTATGTGCCCTTTAGACTGCATACGTTCTCTGGAATTTCCTGTTGTTGCAGGTCATGGAGGGAGGGCAGTTCTTTCTTGTAGGTTAGAGGGGGGATATTGTAGCATTTGCACATTGTTTCTTGGCAAGTGCTCTGCCACTGAGCCATTAATCTGCGGATCCACTTGACCCGTGACATCTCTTCCTTTCCCCTTAACCTTCCCTTGTTTTCTCTGAGGCCCATTAGGTCTGTCTGTGCTCTGTTTTGGACAGAAAGGACTCTGGCTTCGACAGGATATCCCTGTTACCAAAGTTAGAGAAAAATGAATGGAAATGAGTTGGCCTGGCTATGGGGGTGGGGTGGCACCTGCCTATTGCTTGTGAAGGTCCATTCTACTTAAGCCCTACCTTAACAACTACTGATGTGCAAGCTTTTGTCTCTGGGATAATTGCAGAGAGGGCTTTGCAGAGGCAGCTTGGTAAAATATTATGAGTGCTTAAAATATGTACATATCTGTCTCCTGTTGTCTCTGCCTCCATGATTGATATGTACCTTCTGGGTCAGTGAGCCTTTACCATGGCTGGAATCCACAGGTCTTACACCTGAAGCCTCTCCTTGCTGAGGACCCTTCATCCTTGCAGGCATGTGCCATGTAGTTAAGTTCTCTGCCTCAGTAGGACCCATGACTTCTGGCCCTGTCTTATCAGGGGAGAGCTGCAGCCTGAGCTTGCCCTTCCTGTCATTTCCCCTCTTGGATTGTAAAGACTGTTTCTTAGTTGGTCTAGCCTCTCACAGAAGATCAGAAGAAGGTGTGACCTTAGGGCCTTTCTTTGCATCTCCAGAAAAGCCTTATTGAGATGTAGGAGTGTGAGGAAAAAAAAAAAAGAGAGAAAACTAGTACAGATTCCTCCACTGTTATCTCATCATAAGAACTCTGAACTGAAGATGGGCCCAGAGGTGAAGTGTTCCTCAGACAGTGATTCCAAAGGCCACAAGCTTCCTTCTCAAACTCTCCATCTCCAAACTCAAGACTCCCAAGCCCGGGCCCAGGGAATCTGTTTGCAATTACAACACATTGCACAGCTAAACTAAGAATGGCTGCCTTCCACAATATTCTCAATAATGCATCTAATTGTGTGTGGGGCCTCTATGGGCTAGCCACCACAAGTCTCTGACTTGCTGGCCACTCCATATTGCTAAATATGCATTTATGTGCTGTAGAAGCCAAAGGAAGCAGAGATAGGATTGACATTCTATCAAGAAGTTCAAAATGTCCACATCTACTATTCCCCCGCAATTGGGAGGCCACCTCATCTGAAGGAGAACGCTAACTAGGAAGGTTACTGTCAAATAACATGAGTGTGTGGGTGAGATCAGGTAGTGACTATCTTTGCAGCTCACAGATGTGGGATATCGAAGTGAGATATGGATGCGGCTTCTAAGAAGTAGTAGGAGGTTGAAGACAGAAAAATTGATAAAAATGAAGCAGTTGAAGATAACCTCAACAAAAGTCTGGCCACTTCTGGTCTTGTCCTTGGAAAAGTTTTAAAAGAAGGAATTTGATGAAGTCTTTGCAAAGGAAATAGTTGAATCCATAGTCTTTCTTCCATGGACATGGCACCTAGGGAGGGACCCTTTCCCTGGATTTGCTTGAGATAAGCCAAAGCTGCCACCTAGTGCTAAGACATCTGAAGGAGAGACCCCACTAACATGATGCCGCCTTAGCTCCAGCGTGCATGGAGGCCTCTCAGAGACCAGGAGAGGCAGGTTTGCACAGAAGAGATGGAACTCAAGAAACTAGCTTTCAAACTAATAGTGGCAGGGTTCAGATAGCTCCTGTGGCTATGCGTCCACCGGCACACGATCTAGGGACTTGAGAGTTTTATGAAATGGGAGTAATGACAGCTTGCCCAGGGCTCGGGGAGGGGCTTTAACTGGCTAGCGGATTTACTGAATTCAACCTGTTGCCAGGGAGGCGTGGAGGCTTGTTTCAACTGAACAGCCCTTTGCTGGGAGGGCAATTACAGATCTGGGTGGATGGCAGCCTCCATAGTGGCAGGAGTAGGAGCAGAAAGCATGAATGGCCTCAGCCATGTGCAAGGGGCCTTGATTGAGAAAGAAGGTTGCACGGACCACCGGGTCATACCTCAGGTCCTCTCCTCGGGTCATCGGCTGTTCTAGTGTGACCAGTCACAGAACTGGAGAGAGAAGGCAGGTGGGAGCCTGGAGGTTTGACCTACTGTTTAAGGAACTCAAAGTGTTACCCTTGAGCTTGCATCTTAGTTTTAGTGACTGTAAATGCAGTAGAATGGGGGGTGGGGTGGGGGAGTTAGGGCAACATCTCTTTTGATTAAAAAATCAGAGGCAAAGCTCCCCTCCCCCACTCCACCACACAAGGGGTTGTTTGCTTTTGTCTTGCCAATTACCCAGGCTATTATCAACTTAACATCCAGTGATCCAAGATCGAGAAAGTGGTTCAAGGGCAGACAGGCTCTCTCAGATAACCTGGGGGAGCTGCTGTGATATTAGCAGGCAACATGAATCTCTCCTGCAGGAAACCAAAAGCTACACCTCCACTGGGCAGGCTAGGTTTTGATTTTTCTTTTTAATGTGGAAAATGCCGAATAAATTCTTGACCGCGAATGCTTTGGCAAGATCCATTGAGAGGGACAGGACAGAAATTTATCAGTAGCCTAGGGCCCAAAGGATCATTCAGCCAAGCCACAGAACTGGTGGTATAGAATATCGACTCCTACCAGCAAGGGTTCATCACAGTACTTGGAGCTGCTTCAAAGGCACATGGGACCGAAGTTTTTAATTTCTCAGGAAAAGCTCTTCTGAAAGCAAAGGACTTGGAGGGAAACGTAAGATGGCCTCACTGTCTTGGGATGTCTGCTGCAAGCACACTACAGGAGACTGTCCCACTTTTTCCAACTTTTCCCCTGAATAACACTTGGTCAACACTACTGGAAAATATGTAAAATGCATGCAGCACTGCTGTGCATCTTAAAAAGATATAAGCGCTACAACAAAAGCAAAATGGTGTCATTACTTGAGTCCAGTGTGTGTGTGTGTGTGTGTGTGTGTGTGTGTGTGTGTGTGTGTGTGGGCTCAATTATCTGTGAAATTCTGGGGCCTACGAGGGAGACTGTAGCATGGAATAATTCATATTTGGTATTTGAAGCAATCTTTAATCTTTCAAGGACCAACAATGGCATTGTCACAGCTTGGGTACATTTGTACAATATGAGCCAAGTGTTCAAGGGTAGGGTGGTGATGTCTATTCTGTATTCATAATTATTTGAGAACAATAAAAATTAAATGAAAGACTGTAACTATATAAATATATGGTACATATTTATGAAGCAGATATGGCAAACTCCGTTTCGCCACTTAATCCAGGTAACTCGCAGGTTTCATGCACATTCTGTGTTCTAGACACTTTTTCATTATGAAAGAAAGTTACAAGAAAGTGAAGGGGACAGTGAGATCCCTGACATTAGGACAGAGGCAGCCTTCTGTTCCTGAGAGCTGGAAGCCAATATTTCTCTCCCACATTTTCTGCCCAGCACCTGGGACCTGCCTTCCCAGAACTGAGTCAGAAACATGAGGTAACACCCCCTTCCTTCTGTGTCAGCATACACCACATTGTTCTAGTTCTTCTAAACGAGTCACAAACCCATCCATATCTTTCGCCACAACCCTGGGACCACTTGGCGCATGTCAGAGGTCAGAAGTGGAAGATCAGCCTGCTCACCAGTCACGCAGTTTCCACATTAGTTTAGCGTTTACAGTGGTCGCTCTAAAGTGTGCCTTCCATCTCACTGCTTCCTTGAGACTCCCCATTGTTTAGAGGATAAAGTCCAAGCCCCTAACATAGTGTGTGACGCCCTGCAAATGGTGTGATGTGTCACCCAGTCCTGCTTCAGCAGGGTGGTGTCTCCAAGCTTGGGGCATCTTTTCTTCCTGCTATTATTTGCCTATTCTACTCTGCGATGCTTCCGCATGAGCACTGGGATATGTCTGAATTGAAGAAGTCTATGTATGTATGCTTAAAACAGTATCTGGAACATTATAAGCACTCAGTAAATGTTAACTGCTAACTAGACTTGTTTCCATTCCTTCAAATGTCATGCAACAGGGTGTCTGAATTCCATCCAATCCTCCCCAATGAGGTGAATGGCCATTCTTACTTACTCCTCTCTCCCTCTCTTCTTCTTCTCTTTTGTTTTGTATTTTCTTTACAGATAAATATATATTCCAGCAGTTCTAGGGCACTGCAGTAGGTCTTCATACAAGTCATTTCATCCTCTAGATAAAGTCGTCTTTGAGGTAGAATTACTAGTTTCTTGAATAGTTGTAAGGAAGTTAAAAAAAAACCTCTAAGTTTTATAACTAGCAAGTAATAGAGCCTACTTTCAAACTCATGATGTTTCAAATCTAAAATGCATGATTCATATGAAGTTTCTTTGCTTTGAATATGAGAGCAAGGAACAGCAAGAATTTCTGCAGCAGTTTGTCTGCAATTATGGGTAGTGGCTCCAAAGGAATTAGTTAAATGTTGAAGAGGACAGCAAGAATTTCATATTAGTTTTCCCTTCTAACACTTTTCAAAATATATATAATGTTTTTTAAATTTCTCATGTAAATCTCATTTTTAAAAACCAAGTTAAATTCAACTATGGCCACTGGTAAATGTGATCAAATTATCTTTAAATCAATAACTACATGGGTATATTTTCACATAGGGAGAGTGGAAAAATAAGTTGTTCTTTACTACTCTGTTCAATTATTTGGAAAAGAATTTGCCATGTTGGAGTTCAAATGAACAATAGTGTGCTAAGTTTTCACACTGCAGAAAATAATTTTCTCCAACAAATTTGGGTCAATATTTTTTTCTTGAAATTGGATAAATCAGCATGAGAATCAGGATGAAGAATGAAATCTACTTAGTTTTCCCAAAGGATAATATGATAAAACACTGTGCTGGCAAGTTTTATGTCAACTTGATATAAAATGAAGTCATCTGAGATGAAGGAACCTCCATTGAGAAAATGCCTCCATAAAATCAAGCTGTAGGCAAGATTGTAGAGCACTTTCTTAATTAGTGATTAATGGGGGAAGATCAATCCCCCTGTGGGTGGTACTATGCTTGGACTGGTAGTCCTGCATTTTGTAAGAAAACAGATTGAGCAAGCCATGAGGAGTAAGCCAGTAAGCAGTACTCCTTTCATGGCCTCTGCATCAGCTCCCACCTCCACTTTCCATGTTTGAGTTCCTATCCTGACTTTCACATGGAAATATAAGCAAAATAAATCGTTTCCTCCCCAAGTTGCTTTTGGTCACGGTGTTTCATTGCAGCAATATGTTAACCTAACTGAAACAAATACCAAACTGTTTTCAACGTGTATTGTACATGTCTGAGCAAAATCAACAATTATATCAAATTCCTTTTTCTTTCCATTATTCTTTTTCCTGACAGTGATTAAACAAGCTCCCTCCACATTACTAGGGGAGTCACTCAACCCCAAGTCACAGTGATTAGGACAGAGCATTCCTAGTGTGTTTCATTTACCTGCCTCACACAAGAGTTACCACAGCCTTTCATTATTAAATAAAATGTCACAGAAACATATCCTTCCAGCTTAAACAGCCAAGAGCTATTATTACTCTTTTCCCGAACAAGAGAAACTTGACCTCAGGTCCACAATCACCCTGTCCTGCAGTGTAGCAGCTTATCATTGAATTTATAACTAGATGGCTTTAATGCTTGCACTTGATAAAGGCAGAAACATCTTTGACCAGTGCCTTAATAGAAAGCCCAGGAAAAAAGATGTAAAAGAAAAGAAGGAAAATATGCTTTCACCCTTAATTATAGTGGAATCTGTTATTTGGCTGAAGGTCAGGAAAGTGGTGGATACTAATATGTAGCAGATGTTACTCTATTACTATCAGTTGCCATATACTAAAATTCCAGAGGCATTAAGCAAGTTAATTAATTTTTGCAAAAATTAATAAAGATTAGTAATACTTTCAAACAAAACCTTATGAAAGTTGATAAAAGATCGTTTTATTTCCTGCTAAATCTCTCACTTCTAGTAACATGTTTTAGTTACAAACACTCAAAAAAAAGGTAAGTCAAACTTTTGACATCATTCCTCACCTTAAAGCTACTTATAACTTTTAAAGATATGATTCTATAGTATTTTTAAATGTACAACTTATTTCTGATATTATTAGTGACTAGAAATATTAGTTCAAGAATCTTCAGAAGATCTGACTATGAGAAATAACTTAGCTGAAAAAGGACTCAGTATGCAGCCAATAGCACTTTATCTAAAAGGTTTGTGAGAGATCGTAACTTACAAAAAGTACTTGGAAAAGTGTTGAACATCTTTAGCCATTGTGCAAATGCAAGTTAAAATACTTTGATATTCAATTTCATCCAATAAGAATAGCTACCAGCAAGAAAAAACAACTGGCTGGTGAGAATGGGAACGAAGAACATTCCCATTGCTGGTGGGATATAAACTGAGGCAGCCACGCTGGAAATCACTGTGAAGATGTTTGAAAAATGTAAAAATTGACCCACTGTGTAATCCATCTCTCATACCCTTGGGTGTATGCCCAAAGGACTCTAAGTCAACATACCACAGAGATGCACATCCACATTCTCTGCTTCACTATTCACAACAGCCAGGATGTTGAATGAGCCTGACTTGAAAAGATACATCAAATGCATGAGTCTGTTTAGATCTAGATTGTGCATATGAAAGAAAGCATAGGAGTCCAGAGGGACCCAATTCCACTGTGGCTCTACCCCTCCGAATGGTCGGGTCCCTGTGGACCCACCAGCTTTTCAACCCTTACAATATTGGCCTTTCTCCTCGGCTGATTTATATAATTAAAAAACTAACCACCCGTCTTTCTCTGAAAACCCTGCTAGTCTTACAGCCCTTGAAGTAGTTTGGTGTGAGGCCTGGGAGCAGCTCTGGGAGGCTTATGAAGCTGGAGACCAGAGTGTGTCTCATCAGTTCCAGGTTAGAGAAACTGTACTCGTCTGGCGCCATGGAGCTGGGAACCTTGAGCCTCACTGGAAGGGACCATACCTGGTGCTCTCAACTACCCCCACCCCAATGAAGGTAGAGGACATCTCTGCTTGGATCCATGCCTCGCACGTAAAGAAAACTCCTGAACCTCCTAAGGATGAGTGGAGATTAAAAAAGACTGTAGACCCTCTTAAGCTATGCCTGCGTCGCAGGTGCTCTCCAGATGGGGAATGACAACCCCCATGCCCCTCAAAAACTTGTACTTGACAGGTAGCTTCCCAAACTGGGGAAGTCTTCTGGTCAATCTCTAAGGTAGTCCCCTCCCTTTCCTGACTTCTGCCAGCTAGCTGCAGGCCTGGAACAGTGGGATATTTCTGAGGCAGACCCCCAGAACCTCCCTGAGAGGGACCCTCGATAAAGACACTCTATAGGGCTAGGAGCAAAGTTCGGGTGTGGGAGACCAGAGGGACGCTGTGGGCTGGCTCAACAAGATTTTTACGTCTGTCCAAGGAAAGGTAGGGATAGGAGTGCGGCTAGGCAGTATGGAGGATGTTGGCTCTGTTTAACTTCTGGACCCCCTTACTATGAGGGCATCGCCGCGTTGGGTACTTTTAATAACACCATCAACCATGAAGCCTGCTCATGACGTAAAAAGAACAAACTGACCCTAACTGAAGTATCAGGGAAAAGGATTTGTTTAGGAAACCCACCTGCTGCCTATTAACACTTATACAATGAGACCTTGAGGTCTCCAAAGACTTCTGATACCAGATACTTATATCCTGACATAGATGATGGGCCTACAACACAGGATTAACTCCCTGTGTTGCCACTAATATCTTTAATGATACCAAAGATTATTGTATGTTAGTATGCCTTTGTGGATGAATTTGATTTCCGCCCTAAGTGATTTAAAAGAGCCTATTTCCCTGACTTTAGCTGTAATTTTAGGATCAGGTGTGACACTGGAACAGCTGCCCTAGTGCAGGCCCCTCAGTACTTTCATCAATTAAGAGTAAGCGCCGTACAGATTTTAATGCTGAAACAATATCAAGGGTTACGGGGACAGGATAATAATAAATAAAATAAAACAGATGTATAGTTTCTAAGATTAGAACAATGGACCAAAAGGAGTGGGGAATGAAGGGAATGAAAATTATTAAAAGACCCCCTAAGTCGGCAGTAGAGCCAGGCCAGCCGCCAGGTGATTCCCGGAACTTAGCTGACCATAAACAGGGTGGAACCAAGAATGAAGGTCAATTGGGCCACGGGCCCCCAGGGCTTCAGGAACTGGCTGACCACAAAGTAGATAACAAAACAAGATTAGATTCATTCCTGAGACAAACAGATGTAGGATATTTCCCGCTGGTTAACTAATGGGCTGGGCTGGTACATTCCAGCTGTATTTCCCCTCCCCCTTGGGTTGTGGTAAACGATGGGCTGGGCTGGTACTTCCCACCTGTAATTTCCCTCACCCCCTTAATCTGTGGTGCTCCCCCATAAAATATTGGACTTTCCCACAAATCGCGGCTCCTACCCCTGCGTGGGATACGAGTGGCACCCCTCAGTGCACTGAGCCCCCCCCTTTCCCCTTTTTCCCCCCTGAAATAAACCTCTTGCGACTGCAAAAAAAAAGAAAGCATAGAACATTTGTCTTTCCCCTTCTCATTAACCTATCTTGTCCCCTCTCCCCCAGCTCTTTAATCCATTTCTTTGTCTCAAATAGTCATTCTCATCCTTTCATGTCTAGATTCTGCATATGAGAGAACATTTGTAATATTTGTCTTTCTAAGTCCAGCTTATTTTGCTTATGGTAACAATCTCCACTTTTAGACTCAATTTCATTCTTCTTTATAGATTAACAAAACTCCATTGTGGATGTGTATCACATTTTAAGTATGAATTCTTCTGTTGATGAACATCTAGGTTCTTTCTCATTGTGATAAACTATTTATTGTGAATGGTGCCACAAAAAACATGAATATGCAAGTGTCCTTGTAATGTGCTAAATTTGTTTCCTTCAGCAATATATCCAAGAGTGGGATTGGTGGATTTTTTGGTGGTGGTGAATTTTTTTTAACTGTTTTACAACTATTTATAGGCTCTAAAATATAACAACATTAGAATCTTGTAGCATGTGAGCAAAATTGATCATTCATCCTATTCACAGAGAATTTAAATATTTAGAGTATAACAATATTACAGTTATTAATAAATTTAGCAAAATAAGAGTTCTTTCTTGCCTGGGTGGTAGTGGCACACACCTTTAATCCCAGCACTCAGGAGGCAGAGGCAGGTGGATCTCTGTGAGTTTGAGGTCAGCCTGGTTTAAGAAGTGAGTCCAGGAGGAGCGAAGATGGCGGCGACCTACACTGACGCATTCTGAACGCGGGGAAAAAAGAGCCATAAAAAACACAGAGTTACTGGGCACTGTGCAAAAACCGGAGGGGCTAGACCCCCCCCCCCGGAACGCTCACAGCTCCCAAGGGACTGTTAAAAGTCCCAGGGCAAGGCTCTCCCCATCTCTCACAGACACGGAGGCCACTAAACCGGGGATTCGGGAACTCCCATTTGGTGAGGCGCCTGGTAAGATCGTTCCCAACTTACAGCAGGCAGAATCAGGGTCCACTTGGCCATAGATCGCTGTCCTATTGGGCTCCCCACACATCAGGTTGAACTTATACCCACTTAGAAAAGGTTGCGAGATAGTGGAAGCCTTAGCAAGGAACAAACAGGGGGCTCAGCGGGTGGTCCGCAGCCGCTCGTGAAGCGGAGGGCGGGAGGTTCCGAGAGAGCACAGGAAGCGGGGAACACAAAAGCAGGCAGGAGCGGCCAAATCTTGCACACTCACGAGAGCTCAGCTGGGGAGGGAGCATTGCTGGCAGGGCCAAATCCCCGCCAGTCCACGGCAGGTCATCTGGGGAGAGAGACAGGCGTGGGTGGGACCAGGGGTCCGTGCACCCACGGCGGAGCTGCTGGGACGAGAGGTGCACTCAGGCAGCCGGAGGATCCGGGGCTTGGGGTACCCACGGGACCCGTGGCGGCGCAGACAGGAAGGAAATCAGGCACAGGGTCCAGCCCTGTGGCGAGAAGACTAGAGAGAAACCAGAAATCGGGACCATAGCTGTATCCTGGAAAATCCAGACATATCAGGTGTGGAGCCAGACCCTGTCAGCCTCCGGGACGACAAACAAAGCCCACAGAATCTGTGCCTGGGCAAACAGGCCCATACCATCAGAACCATTACAGGCTGATAACTCAGAGTGCAACATAGAGAAGTCTGAATTGGGAGCAGTGAAACAATCCTGGTCCATTACTCACAACCTGGGAATAGGCTGCACCAGATCACAGTGCCTCTGGCCATTAAAATCACAGTGACCTTGAAATCCCCCTGTAAGCAAGGACAGATAGCCAAGTAACTCGTCCCCTGCACCAAATCATCCACTGTGGTTCCAAGCACAGAAAACAGACAGCTAAATGCATCCAATGGCGAAAGGTCAAAAAAAAAAATAGAAATCAAGGAATTATGACTCCAACAAAGCAGAACCACCCTAGCTCATCCAATTCGGATGACCACACACCAACAGAAACACATGAAAACATTGACAATTCTGCAGTATGGAAAGTGATAGAGTTCCTGCAAGAAGAACTTAAATCTATGAAGGAATTCAAAGAAACCACAA
>CAJQZJ010033200.1:4201209-4218684 GCA_907164525.1 Lophiomys imhausi | reverse complement strand
TTCTTCTTCTTCTTCTTCTTCTTCTTCTTCTTCTTCTTCTTCTTCTTCTTCTTCTTCTTCTTCTTCTTCATTATTATTATATCATGTGTGTATACATGTCTATGTGTCTGTAGACATGCACGTGGAGGCTGGAGGCAGGTCATCAAGCTTGGCAGCAGCACACTTACCATCTCTGCCATCTTACTGGCCTTTCATTCGTCCATTTGTTTGTTTTAAAGCAAACTATAGTGTTGTGCTCTTGAAGAAAAAAAGAGACCAAACAGAACTGTTGCAAGAGGTACTTAAATGATAAAATGAGTACTCTTTAATAATTTAGAAGGAGCAGGAGTATGTTCAAGTTCTTATGGTTGGCAACTTTGATGAGCTCTATTTCTAGGGTGGTGATGGAGAGAATCAGATGGTGCAGAGGTCTGAGAGCCCCGGAAGTGAACCCTCCTGCCCACCTGTGCTCAGTCTGACGTGCACCCTTCTCTCTTCTTGGTTGGGCTACTCTGAGCCCCTCAGTATCACAGGTTTGTACCTTTTTAACAAATTAGTGTGAAGTTTCATAAATTCATTTTCTGGAATCTGGGTCTGATTATGTGCAATTTAATGTTGGTTTTATAGAATGATAAACTTGAGTAGTTTTTCTCTCATGATACAGAATGAAAATAACCACCTCTGACCCCCCCTAAAAAAAATCAAAGGGGCTATAAAGCAATGAATATTCCAGGGGAATTGCTAAGATTCTTCTTGTTTCCTCCAAGAATGAATCCAGACTCCCCAAGGTGAGAAAAATTTGTTTTTAACCCACTAAAGTAAAGCTGAAAAAAAAAAAACAAGCCAAAATTTAATGGAGATGCGTCTTTAAATCTTATTGTTTGAAAAGGGTAATAAAAGTTTTCTATTTCCCTCCTCCCTTTGATCTCTTTGGAAGGATCTGAAAAGAGAACTCTGTGGATCTGACTTGCCTGCCAGTCTGGACGTTCCTGAAAACAGGAGCAAAGTGTTGACTGACACTGATAAAGGCGATCTCTGGCTCCAAACTGTTGCATTTTCTTCTTTTGTTTCTGTTAGGTTATAGTACAAACTCCTGCCCATCTCCACTTGGGTATTTCTTTATGGAGTTTTTTCCTATGTTCATATTCCATTTAATTTGAAAAGGGTTTAATATGATGTATTCAATAAAGAAATTTAAGACCCTGCACTTTGTGGCTCTAATGAGTCACATGGTTCACTTACCCTTTTAATGCTGATTTTCTTTAACAAAATTTTACAACCTGATTTTTCTCATTGTTTGAAAACCATAATCTATAATGATATGTGGGACTTGGCTCTCTAATAAGTGAGAGTTTTTCCCTTTAGAGCAGACAAGGTAAAAATGGTTTGTTTTTTTTCCTCACAATTCTTTCTTTTCCTTTTGAAAAAAAAATAGTATCTACACATACAGTCATATTTATTCTGTACGTAGTATTAAAATGCTAATATAAATGAAGAATTTAAATTTCTCCTACAATACTAACCTGCCGGCAGGTATACCTGCTGCATAGTGGCATGATCTCTCTGAGGTAACTGATGGCTGGCGAGATTTGAGGCTTTCTCAAAAGAGAATAAGTTTATGATGTTCCAGATCATATGTGAGGACATTGACAAGACTGGGGAAAACAGAGGCTTTGGAACCATTCTTGTCAACGTAAGGACTGTGTCTGCCATGCACATTGGCCCCATCACTGGGAAAGCTTGAGTCATTTTTCCAACAAAGATGTCAACAAATCACTCCCAGATTTGGGTCTTTATTTCCAACGTCATGTCTTGGATATCCAGGTCCTCCCATCTGATCTCTCACTAGGCGAGTCATCTTTCAGCCTCTTACAGAAGCTGAAATAATGAGAGTTGACATTAGAGAGTTGCCTGTTGCTTCTTTACAAAGAGACTATGAATCAGATTCTAAGAGCAAAATGTGCCCTTATTTCTCCCTAGAGCCCAAAGGAGGAAAATTCTTATAAATCCTAATTCATTTTAATTTCCTCAAAGATTGGTCTCAGTGGTTTATTTCAATTTTATATAAAGTGTTTAGAAACCAAAATAAAGTAGAGTTATAGAGAGAGGGGGAAGAAACTTTTCTAGAGCCTCTCCAAGGAGCAATGGGAAAATATTCAACCATTGAATCAATTTTAAAGCACTCTGCAATCTCTGCAAGGGCTTTATGACAAGTGCTGAGTCACTCACAGGGAACCGTTGTAGCAGCAACTCCTGTGAGATGAAAGCAGAGGAGAGGGCCGTCTTCTTTGTCCTTATGTGCCAGCCCAAGGAAGTACTGCGTGCTGCGTGAAAGGCCAGGGCTGGTCTCCATAGTGTGGCACGCACCTTAGGGAACATAAAGTAGTGTTCATGTTCACTGTTTATTTAAACCATTGTCCTAAAGCAATCATGGTGCAGTGGTGCTGATGATGGGCTTCAGCTGGGTAGTGAAGGAGGAAGGCAGGCGTTTTCGTGTTAGGACAAAGCCTCTTTGTACCTAATAGCTGGAATCAAGCTGGTATGTGATAAATAGTGTCCATCAACTGAATTGTTCATTCATCAACTTTAACTGACTCTTTAACATGGACTTTTTAAATGGAGGGGTTATGGCTTTGTCAGCCTTCTCTCTTTGCTAGACAGTTCCAACAAAGATGACAAGAACAAGAATGTCGCCTAGCCTTCAGGACTGGTAAAGGACTGAAGAGGAACAGGTATAAACAGCAGGGAATGCTGGGGATAACAGGAAGTGAGGATTACAGGCATCACAGGCCGAGGTCAAAACATGGAGAGCCTTTTGAACAAAGGACATAGGACTGAGGTCCCAGGATGAATGATAGTGTACAGCACTAACACACGTGACTTCCTTAAAAGTATTTTGCTCAGTTCTTAGATAATATCAGAATATGGACAAAGCTCCTCCAGGACTTCCTCCTGCCTTGTGTGCCCAGCATCTCCAGGCCCTGCACCGAGGTAGGAATTAATAAGGGGCCTAGTGGCATCAGGAGTATGAAGAGGGGAGAAGAAATTTTGGGTGCTCACTACACAAGTAATGAAGTAAACATGAGGATGTGTTCTAAAGGCTTTCAGAACATTTTGTAACACTCCAGAAAAGCGTTTATTCTTTCCCTCTCTTTGGAAGAAGCCCAAACATATTTTGTTCCTAGCAAGTAAAGTCTGTTTTGTGTACAAATGGATTCAAATGCATATTGAAAGCCAAAGGATCAAAGTCATGTTCTTTATATCTTTAAATTCTGTGTTTCCACTCTGCTTCTCTGAGGTGCTACCTTGAACCCCCATCCCCCCCATGTGACCTTACGTTAAGGTTTTTTAGTTATGTTATGGCTCATGAGTATCCTAACAGTCCAGGAAAGCGAAACCATTTTCTTATTGCTGTTAGAATCCCATGTATCTTCCTCCCTATAGTCAGCAAAGGTAAGGAGTTGGTTTTATAATTACAGAATGAAAATTTTAGTTAAAACCTGGCATTGTGGGGCACATCTTTAATCCCAGCACTTGGGAAGCAGAGGCAGGTGAACCTCTCAGTTCGAGGCCAACTTACTCTACGTAGTGAGTTCCAAGAGAGTCAGAGCTGCATAATGAGAACCTTTCTCAAAAAAATTAATTAAACATTTAGTAGATTGCACAGGCGATGGTGGTACACACCTTTAATCCCAGCAACTGAGAGGCAAAAACAAAACAAAAAAAGACAAAAAAAATTAAGTAGACTGTAGCCAAAGGAGATAGAATTTATTATTAGTCATTATTATCATTATTATTTTTTTTTCTCCATATAGCTATGGCTATCCTGGAACAAGCTCTGTAGACCAGGCTGACCTTGAACTCGTGGAGATCCACTTGCCTCTGCCTCCTGAGGGCTGTGGTTAAAGGCGTGCACACTGCTTGGATTAGAATTTGTTAATATTTTGGTTCTCAACTAGTTATGGAAAGCATTATGTGTTTGTTTTTTTTTCTCAGTGTTGGGGATTGAGTCTAGAGCTTCCTGCATGAAAGACAGTATTGTATTACTGAGCCATCACCCAGCTGCCCAAGCTGGCCCTGAACTGACTCTGTAGTCTAGACAGAGCTTGAAGTTGTGATCCTCCTGCCTCAGCCTTGAATAGTTGGGATGCCAGGCAGGTACCACCAGGCCTGGCTCTTTGGGTCTTTAGAAGCAGCCTACTCAGTCCTTTATTCTCTTTTTATGAGGGAGAGCCCTGGCTTGCTCAGAGCCAGGGACATCCTAAAATCTCCCATGAGAGACCGTGGTAGACAGGCATAAAGAATGAATGAATGAAGATGAAAGATAGTGCTTCTCAACAGCCTGACTCACTTGAAATCTTTGGCTTGTTTAGAAGTCAGGAAGTGTTGGACGGTCAATCTGAATTGATTACCACAGACTTCACTTAATATTTGAAATTCACAACTGCTTTCAGGGGAAGAGCAACATCCTCTGCCACTGGGCACCCAATTACTGACAGAGCCAATCGAAAGCAATCTCCTTTTTGTTAACACCTTCATTTCCTCCCTGAGCTTCAAAGCCAGTTCTACAGCCTGTCATTGTGACTGAGGTCAGGAAGCTGTTCTGTGAAAGGCCCGGTGGCAACAGGTTAGCAGCTCCCCCTTCATCTTCTGCCTCTATTCTTGTCCCTTGGAACATTTTTAAAGTGTTTAAATCATTCTTAGTTCCACAGTTATTTAAAAACAGGTTGCTGGCGTACTTTTGCCACAGTCTGCTCCAGCCCACAGCTAACACTGAAGTCCAGATTAAGGATCACTGTGGTCACAGTGACATCCACTTGCTAGAGATAACTTCATGATCTTGGACTTTTGACATCTCTCTAAAACTCAACCCTTCCCAGGCTGAATGGCTCTGGAGATAGAACCTGAGGCCTTGTGCCGTTAGGAGGGTGAATGCTCTACCTACTGGGTCATATCCTCAGCCCAATAATTTGCTTTTCCATTGCTCTAGTTCTCTCTCCAAGAGTTGATTCTTGATGTTGATAGTTTTATTTTCACAAAGAGTGAGCCTTTGTAACAATAAAAAGATGTAACAATATATCTACTGCTAGAAAAAAATATACCGGTATTGATTCCACTGAAACTGAAATGACTGCATTTGAAATTTTCATTATTTAATGAATGAATATAATGGACATTATCAAACGGTTACCATATCCTAGCACTTCACTGAGAGCTGGAGCTGAGGTTGTACTTCACACAAACTTGTTTCCTCTGCTACAAAGATTGCACATGACTGGACTTCGGGAGGCATGAATCTAACTAAGGGTCCAGTGGTTTGGGATTCCTGATGTTTCCTATGTCTAGGCGTCAATGCATGTGTTCTGTAGTAAGTAGATTGAGGTATAGTTATCTGGAGTCCAGAAGAGAACTTGTATTAGGGAAGAGTTTTAGCTTTTTGGTTTACTTAATTAACTTACCACCGTGCACTTCATCTAGTCCTCAGATGTTTTAGTTAGTCAAGGCTCCGAATGTTCAACAGGGTGGCATTCATACAACAGTGAGCATGTGCTCTGTGATGCTCTGATACTGCTCTAAGGCTTGTTAAGGGAAAGACTTGTGAACAACCCACTCTCTAGACTTCCTTCAGAGATTCGGGGCTAAGGATGGAGCCAGGAAGGTGTATTCTGTTAATCTCTGAATGTGCTTCTGAAGTGTAAGGTCCTTGGAGCACATTTGGATAAACATCTGCTTAATGTAGAAGACAAAGGTGTCCTTCCCCAGTCCTTCATGAATGCACAGTTGTTACCAGGACCCTGTTCTCCAGGCTCACACTGCACATCCCTTAAGGAGACTTGGTCTTCTGTCTCATTTGCCTGTAAAATGGCCCAATATATACTTCCTCTTCTTTGATTCTGACTAGACTGCTGTTTGGCTTTTTCTTTAAAAAATTATAAATATTAAATTCATTAATTTTATGTGTGAGTGTTTTGCCTGCATGTATTTATGTCTACCATGCGTGGGATCGGTGTCTGTGGAGGTCAAAAGGCATCGGGTCTCCTGGAAATGGACTTACAAATGGCTGTGAGCCACTGAACCTAGGTCCTCTGGAAGAGCAACATGTGCTCTTAAATGCCGAGCCACTTCTCCAGCCCTGGGTTTTCTTGATTTGTGATGTTTTCTTGTTCTAGTTGTGCTCTTATTGAATGCTAGATCCTTCAGAAGTTTTCACAAAATAGTGATAAGGCAAAGTTGCATTGTACTTACGATGGTCGGGAGAGCCCATCATTGGCGGTGCCTTAGCTTTTTAATGGATTAACGCAGAGCCAGGATGTTCATGAGAGCTTTGAAGTCCAGGTTACGTCTACTCCTTTGATACAGGAACTTAACTGATAGGGTATGCTGTGACAGTTTTGCATTTGTACATTTTTGAAGTGAGGGATGCCAAATGTCTTGGGATGTGAACTTTTATTTATGTTTTCTTCTTTTTAAGAGTTGATGGTCTTTCATGAGATTGTTGAAATAAACAGAAAAGTTATTTTCAGCTTTTATATTCCTGGAGAAGAAGTTTCTAGAAGAATGATGTCATATTAATAGCAGGGGTGGAATGATGAAATCATAAGTAGATGACAAATGATGAAATCACATGAAAGTAAACACTGAGAGGGATGTGTGAAGACAATTGGGGCTCCCATTTTTTTCTAAAAAAGTGATTCTAGTTATATAGACTTTCCAGTTATATCTTTATTGATTTACTTGACATACAGTGAAGTGTATGCATGAGTTGTAGTATTCCCTGAGTCAGTCAAGACTGAGAGTGTGTGCAACTTGTTTTTTAATGTGGGAAGCATTTTGTTGGAATGTGGGGTTTATAGAGACTTCTGCCTTCTCTCTTTCTCTGTTTTGTTTTGAGACAGGGTCTCTACGTAGCCCCAGCTGTCCTGGAACTCACTATGTAGACCAGGTTGGCCTCAACCTCACAGAGAACTGGAATTAGATGCATGTGGCACTACACCCTGCCCCACTGCTTTCTCTTAAAAAGGGACACCAAGAAAGTGATTTCCAACATTCCCTATTGACTAGAGGCAGTCAGAAGTAATTTTCTTTTTTAGATCTAAACCAAGAGTTTTCTATTTTCTATTTATTCTCTTCTCATACAATACATCCCAAGTGCAGCTTCCCCTCCCTCCTCTCCTCCCAGATTCCCCCTACCTCCCATCTCCTACAAATCCATTGCTCCTTTGTTTTAATATTAAGATTGTATTTAATAAAAAAAGTTTAGCATTTAGGTCACATAATTTTATTATTATTATTAATTGTTTTTTTGAGACAAGGTCTCTCTGTATAACAGTGGCTGTCCTGGAACTCACTATGGTAGAGCAGGCTGGCCTCCAACTCAGAGATCCCCCTGCCTCTGCATCCTAAGTGCTGGGATTAAAGGTAAAAGCCATCACTCCTAGCCTGAATCATAATTATTTTTTGTTTATTTTAGTTTCCAGATCTTCTGAAACTGGAGTTGACGGGTGTGAAACCCCCTGTGGATTCTGGGAATTGAAACCAGGTCCTCTACAAGAGCAGCAAGTGCTTTTAACTACCGAGCAATCTCTCCAGCCCCTTAGTTCACACAGTTTTAAAGGAAAGGAAGATAATACTGAAGCAATTATTAAACTTAAATGAATGTCTTTCAGCAAAAGAAGTATTATTTTAGAAAGAATTCTTGCAAGGTTAGTAATAAAAGACTATATGGAAAAATCCTTTAATGTACTGGATCTGATTTTTATAATTTTTTTCTTTCTATTATTTAGCTAAGAAGAAAATGAGGGGAGTTACCTTGCAGACATACCCCTTCTGTGCTCTTCCTCCGTATTGAGAGTGAAGGCAGTCTCTCTCCTCATACTTCAGTCATGTGACAGGCAGAACTTGTTACCAGCCATTTTTAAAAATCATTTCTCCATTTAAAAATATTTTTATTTTGATTTATCTCTTGGTTGATTACATTTTAGTGTCAATTAAAAATTGTTTGTTAGTTTGTCTTCCTTCCTTTCTTGTTCTTGTTTGGTCCAGAAAGACTCAGATACTAGATTCTTAAGCTCTTCCACATTTGAAGATTATTTGCTACTTTCATGCATAAGGAGGAAGTGACAAGGTTGAGGAGTTAGCTTAGTGGTAGAACTCTTATCTAGCAAGTACAAGGGCCTGGGTGTAGAAATAATTAAATTATTAAACCATATTTATATTATTGATTGGTTGATTGGTTCAGTGGTTGTTAATCTTTAGCCTACCATTATAAAGGAGTACACACAGACACCACATGATTTTTAACAAGCCTTGGCCTGAATTGAGCAATCTTGGCCCATCTAAGCTAGCTCTTAATTCTATTACCCAAATATGACCCCATATATACCACATATACATATGTCCCCTTGGACTACCATTCTCCATGCTATGCGGATGTTTCAGAACATATGGAATGAGATTTCTTTTTCTAACCCATGGTGTGTGTCTTCTTCTTCCTGCTCCTGGCTGGAATGCTTTAATCCTCTGTGTAAAGCACAGGCTTCCTGTTCTAATCTCAGGAAGTCCCACCTTTCTCTGTCTTTGCCCAATCTCAGGCCTCAGCATTTTATTTAACCAATCAGACTCAATGTAAGTAACAGACAGCAAGACCAATCAACATTTAGAATACTTAACACTATCTCCTCACCTGGGTTTAGTTCTCAGCTCTGAGAAAAAACAAAAAAAGGAAGTGACAAGCTGAATGGCCTTCAGATATCCAAGGATGACTTAATATGTCCCCTATTTCCTGTGGCTCTTTTCTGACCTTGATGGATGAAGAGTTATTTTTCCCATGAAATTCTATAATTTGCTTGTGCTACATTAGTTATTCTATATTATTACTTAGACCATTTAGTCTATAGTCTCCAGAGGTTTTCATTCAAACCCCCATCTTGACTCACAAGAGCCAAAAATATTAAAAAAAGAGGGGAGGTCTGGGAATGGTGCTCAGTGATTGTTACTGTTTTAGGGTTTTATTGCTGTGAAGAGACACCATGACCATGGTAACTTTTATATAAAGAAAAATATTTAATTGGCTTCAGTTTCAGATGTTTAGTCTATTATCATCATGGTGGGAAGTGTGGCAGCAACCAGGCAGACTTGGTGCTGGAGAATGAGCTGAGAATTCTACATCTTGATCCAAAGACAGAAGAGGGGGACTGTGTGTCACACTGACATAGCTTGAGCATAGGAGACCTCAAAGCCAATCCCCATGGTGGTGCACTTTCTACGGGTCAAGCATTCAAACACATGAGTCTATGGGGGCCATAACTATCAAACCACCATGGTTGCCTAACAAGAATGATGTCCTTGGGTTTGATTCTCAGTACCACAAAACAAGCAAGTAAGTGAGGAACAAACCTGGATACTGGATATGAAATGTCTCTCACAGCTCATGACTTGGATGTTTATTCCTGTATGGTGGAGCTATTTTCAGGGGTGGGGGAGTTGGAGCCTTTAGGTGGTGGGGGTCTAACTACCAGAAGTGAGTGGCTTTGGGGGTTCCAGATGTGTGTTGAATAGTCTGCCTTCCATGTTCCTGTCCCTATGAACTGAGCTGTTCCAACATGCTCTCCCTACCAGGACACACTGAAAATCCAAAACTCTTACTTTTTTCTTTTCTCTTAGGGATTGTACTCACAGAAGTTACCAACAACTGTAAACCTTTTCTTAGTGAGTGGATTAGTGAGCACTGGATGAAAGACAGTCAAAATGTACTGATTCTATAAATGAGTTCTTCAAACAGCAAATGGTGTCTGCTGCATTCTATTTTGGGTGAGAAAAACAACAAATGTCTCTTATCTCATGTAGTGTTGGGAGCCAGTGCACTGTGCACAGTTAATTGATATATTTTCTATATGATGTCTTTCAGGCAAATCCAGGGCACATTTACCTGTTTCTACAGTGGAGGCATTTTTTTTTATGCTATGATCCACCGAGTAATGGAGAAGACAGGAGGCAAGATCCTGAGCCTCTGTAGCTGCCCCTCATGTCTCCATGGATACTGATGAGGGTTGTGGATGGCTGATTGGAGCTTCTGTTACTTGCTGGCAGCATTGACACTTGACTTTCTTTGGTGACGGAAAAGAGACCATATAGCCATTTTCATTGGTTCTAGTGTGACTGTCCTTAGGACTTGATTGTTACATAATGATAGTGTTGGTTTCTTGCTGAAACACATTTGCTGTGCAGTTTAGAGCATCATCCCTGAAAGAGAACCTCATTCTTGTTTACCAGAGTTCTCAAAATCTCACCCTAGATACAGCCTTTTTATAAAATAATTTTCTGCAAAATTAGACAGATTTGGTTAAAAAAGATGGAATGGTAAAGGAGGCTTATGTAATGGGTTGATTTTGTGTTCAGTATTTCTCTTATATCAATTTTCTTTGTTTTGACCTTTTCTGTTCAAGTTTTCCTCTGTGTGTATCCCCCCCACCCCCAGACCAGGCAGGTTTTGAACTTGGGATTTTCCTGCCTCAGCTTCCTAATAGCTGGTATTACAGGTCTGTGTTATAAGGCCCAATTACACTTTTCCAATACTTAGTTTTCATCAAAATGAATTAGAACAGCTATATCCACTGGAAATGATGAGCATCATGAAGCCAGCACCACTGGCTTGAATTGACACAATTCCAGCAAACCTGTCCTTCTATCTGTAACTTTTGGGTTTTGGTCTCTGCATGTTACATTATTGGGGACTTTCTGCATTATGATTCAATTTATGTCTTTTCCAGAGAAAAATTATGTCTGAGTATTGTTGTTCCATTTTGGTTCTGGTTCTTGGGGCCAGTTGTTGCTTCCAGCTTCTCTCTGGGTCTCAGGGTCAGCACCAATGGAATGGGGGATGGAGGAATACTCAGGGTAGCCAAAGAGAGTGAACTTTGGCTGAGGCCTAAGTCTCCGATTCCTGCACTCTGGGGCTAAACAAGCCCCAAAGGGACAGACGGGGAAACCTGTTGTCCTAAAAGTGTCTTAGCTCTTTTAGTTTAAAAGCTGTTTATCAAAACAGCTAATGGACCAGCCTTGGCCATGTGTGGGGCACAAAGAGACAGGTGCAAAGAGAGACACACAGTGGGTCCAGAAGGCCATGGCTCCTAGCGGTGGGTCCCTCGAGGCCATGGCTCCTAGTGGCAGCTAGCAATGAGAGCAGGGCTTGGCAGAGCAAGTATTGGCGGGTTCCAGGACAAAAGACAGCCTTTACTTGCCCCTAGTCATTGCAGATGTGACTGCTATGTCACATGTTCATTAGTAGGTGGCAGAGAGGAGAGGGACTATATCTACATTTAGTGTTCTGACCTATGAACATCTGAATGAATAGTAGCCTAACATTCCTAGAAAAAAAAAGCAAAGTGGTTACCAACACCACTTTGGCACCATGGGGTAGTCTGAGATGACTACCAGACCAGTACCAGGCAAGCACCAGATGGGCTCCCAGGACAGGAAACAAACCAGAAACTGCAAGAACTCTGCCTGGCCCTGGATGTAGGGGTTGTGGGTGAGCCAGCCCTGAGGAAGTGAGCGTGGGAGAGCCAGCCCTGCCTTCGATCTGCTATGTGCTGGTGTTGGCTAGGGAGAGATTCCCTCTCCTCCCTTTTGCCCTCACCACCATTGGCCAAAAAGAGATCTGGCCCAGATGGGGTCACAAGTGCAGGAGAGCTTTCCCTGCCCCTCACATGCTGCAGCACTCAGGAGAGCAGGCCCTGCACCTTGCCTGGGTATCACACTACAGCTGGTCCTGGATATGGGGGTTGTGGGTGAGCCAGCCCTGAGGGAGTAAGCATGGGAGAGCCAGTCCTGCCTCTGTCTGCTATGTGATGGTGTTGGCTAGGGAGAGATCCCCTCTCCTCCCTTTTGCCCTCACCACCATTGGCCGACAGGAGACCTGGCCCTGTCACAAGAGCAGGAGAGCTGTCCCTGCCCCTCACATGCTGCAGCATTTGGGAGAACAGGCCCTGCACCTTTCCATAGTAGAACTGGCCATGCAAGTAGGGGCTGCAGGTCCAGATCCAGGGCTTTGAGTTGGCCCACCCCAACATCTACCCCATGAATGAACTGCTGGAGTACAATAAGAGGTCAGTTCCACAACCCAGGACTTCAGGATCTCCATGACACAGGACAGTTACAGCATATCTGAGAGGGGTTCCAGTGAGGTTCCAGTACTGATGGAGTAGTGGAAACCAGGGTTCTCGTACCAGACCAAGGAGTCATTATAATGAATATTTGCAAGCAGAATATGCGGACAAAGGGGAATATTATGGTACATACTGAGATACACTGCAGCTTCCACAACGAGCTGTTATTTTTTATGATGGGACAGATTGCAAGGATGGAATGTTGGTCTGGGGGAAGGTGAGAGATGGGAGGGAACAGGGTGCATGATGTAAAATTCACAACATAAAATTTTTTTCAATAAAAAAAGAAAAAGACAGCTTTTAGTCTTCTTTGGTAAAAGTAAATAGGGAAAACAACAACAATGACCTTTATTTAGTGTATCATGGAAAATATATAGCTTTGGGGCAGTAGGAGATTTTTAAAGGGGGCTTTAGGATTGATTGGTCAATTTTGATGCTCTCTTTGCATGAGGAATACTGACTCTCTGCCTGTAGCCAGGTTGTTTACAAGCCTGAGGGTTTTGCAAGGACCCAGAGAGGGAGCATTCTCACCAGCCTGCCAACATTGGGGCTAGGATCATGTTCAACCTTCAACCTGTTTGCTAGCTTCCATGGGCATTGTTTACGACCTAGGCTGCATGGCACATAGGAGATTCACAAAGTTCAACAAGTATTTTTAGGAAAATCCTAAAATTAACTTTATCTGGTCACTATTTAGAAGTCTTCCTTATGTCCTGGAGATCATTAAGCACAGATAAATTCATAGCTAGATGAGGTAATTACTTCAGGAATCTTCTTGGAGTATTTGTCCCTGAGCTAACTCAAACAGTGTAATTGGTGCAGGGTAAACAGACAGTTGACAAACTCTGACTAGCCAGGAGAGTAGGTTACAGATTCAAGTTCGCTTTTTATTATAGAGCTCTCTGAAAATGTAGTTTAAAGATAAGGGATTGAGGGGACTATGACTGAGATGTAACTTGAAGAAATCAATAGATGTAAAAAAAAAAAATAGGGGATTTTAATGTACATGGTATGCTCCTGAAGTAATAAAACTCAGTAAATAAGATGAGTGACTACAATAAACTTTTCCTACTTTTAATGCAGATGATGAAACATATAGTAAAAGAAGTTAGGTATTAATTAGTATTTGCTACTCATAAAAAGATCAGTTCAGATGTTTTCTGCTTGTCTAGAGTGCTTTCAAACTACAACACTGCCAGTCTAAAAGCAGGCTGTCATATAATAAATGTGCTTGCTTTGGAGGGATATTCTTTAGATTCTTTAAATTGGAGTTATAGGGCTAATAATAATAATAAAATCTGTTCTGTTTGTATTTCCTAATTGTAACTGAACTTGCAACCCTGGACATGCAATGAAAACTCAAACATATGATCTGTATCACTTGGATAATCATCAGTCAGTCATTGTTCTGTGAAACTTGTATAAATACAGAAGCACCTGGTTGCTAGTAAGCCAAAGTCACAGAAACAGCTTGATTGCTAGTCAATCAGAGCTGCTAAATTCTCCTGATCATCCCCTGACTCCCTCCCTGCCCTCCCAGCCTTCTTATCTCCTCTGCAGAGGCCCTGTCAGCAAAGACTCTGGGGTGGGGGAAGACCCCCTAGGAAGTCCGCCCCCCAGTGAAGTTTTGTTTTGTGCTCTAATTGGTCCTTAGCATACTGTTTGTGTTTCCTCCACTGAGTCAGAGAGTTCTCACACTAGATAGATCACCTGGCCTAGAGCTCACAGAGATTGACCTGGCCTGCTTCTGCCTCCTGAGTGATGGGACTAAAGGTGTGCGCCACCACGCCTGCCTAAATAGTCACTGAAATACTTAAAGTTTTGATGTAGTAAATACATACTCAGGAAAACAAATGAAGAAACACCTTGGATGAAATAAACAGAGACTCATAAAGGTTTTATTCTTTTATGAATAGTGATGCTTTTAATTGATGACATATATTAATGTACATTGTAGGAAGTCTGCAGCACACTTAGACACAATTACAGCAACAATCACTTCAACACTCATGTGACTCTTGTAAGCAGCTGCTTCCCACCTGGAGCCTATGGTTATCCCTATGTGTGAATGGCAGGCCTGGTTGCTCTAAGATTAATTGGTATTTGTAACTGATTGTTGAGTGGGTGGTGCTTGTCTTACCTCTTCCCATCCCTTCTTTTTTTCATAATGAGACTTTGGTCATTGTCCACAGCTTTTCTAAGTATTTTAACAGGAAAGGAAACAATCATCTTCAGATTTTAAAAGTCATAATCAGATCTAATCTTAACTTTAAGCTCTCATTCTATTTCAATTAGCTCCTCGGAGGTTGGTTCTCTATTGCTGCAGGATAAACTCTCTCAAAACATGATTGCTTAGGAATCAAGAAGAAATGCTATTTGTAGCATGTACTCCCCCCAAGTACCTAGAAATAAATTTAATGAGTGAGGTGAGAGATCTCTTTAATGGAAACTATCCCATGGATGAAAGAAATAGAAGACACACAAAATGGAAAGCTAATATGTGTTCATGGATCAGAAAAAAATATACAGTGTCTAGATTACCCATGGCATGCTCTACTACCATGGTTTGCAACCTTCACAATGCTATGACCCTTTTATACAGCCCCTCATGTTGTGGTGACCCCACCAACCATAAAATTATTTAGTTGCTGCTTCATAAGTATAATTTTGCTACTGTAATTGTCATATAAATATCTGATATGCAGGATGTCTGACATGTGAACCCTGTGAAATGGCCGTTCAACCTCCGAAGGGGCTGAGAGCCACAGGTTGATAGCTGTTCTACTAAAACACTCTTTGCAAAACTAGAGAGAAAACAGCTCTGAAATGCCAAGGGAACCAGGTAAGACCCTGAGGAGTCAGGGCGATTCCTAGCAACATCATGTATCCAAGAGAAACTGAATTGCCAGGGAAGACAAAAACCAGAGAAAATTAAAATATAGATTGGAAAATTATATGCAAACGAAACCTGGCAAATCAAAATCAGACAATGTAGAAAATAAGGCAAAAAGCATTAGTCATCTGAAAATCATCACATCACAAGATAATCCACCAAAGAACATAAAAATTATGGGCTCCCACATACCCAATGTTGTTTTAAGATATAAAGAAATACCAAACTGTCACAATCAGATAAGTTTGTTATTAAGCTCATAAACATACTTGACAGACTGAGGAGTAATACCATGCTTCTGAATAATCCTAGTTGCTTGATTTGCATTCCACGTCAGAAAACGTACATTCCTTTTCAAGCGTCCAGAAAAACATAAACACTGGCCAGGTATTTGGTTTCAAGAAGTCGGTAAAGGCCAAAGCAAGTTGTCTGAAGGCAGAGCATTAAATGAAAAATCAAAGCAAAATCACTTGGAAAAACTCCATGGGATTGTTGTAAGTTAAGAAAATACTGTTACCCAAGTGTCCAGAGGAGATCACCATGGAGATAACAACCTGTTTAGAGCTGGCTGATAACAGAAGTACTCAACAAAACTGCCAAGAAAAGGAACATAGGCCGATTTGACGATAATTGGGTTATGTGCCAACTCAAAACGCTACAGAAAACTGATGAAAGAAAGGTTTCAGACAGAAACAAAACATAAATGGATATAATAGAAAGCAGAAATAGAGGAGCTCAATGAAATAAAAAATTAGGTTAAAAAATTGCGTGTATGTATTGAGGTACACATGTGCACATGTGTGTGGAGGCTAGTGGTCAGCATCAGGTTTGGTTTTTAAGGTGCTGTCTACCTGGTACTCACCAAATAGATTTCAATGGTTGGCTAGTCAGTCCCAGTGAATCCCCTGTCTCTACTTCCATGGTGCTGCAATTAAAAGTGGGTGCCACCATGCATAGTATTTTTTTATTTGTTTCATGTGTATAGGTGTTCTGCTTGCATATTTGACTATACACCATATACATAGAGTACTCTTGGAGGTCAGAGAAGGGTGTTGGATCTCCTGGGACTGGAGCTGCAGAGGGTTGTGAGCCACCATGCGCTGGAAGTTGAACCAGGATCCTCTGGGACAGCATCTAGTGCTCAATCCGGTGCTGACATTTCTTTAGCCTAGTTTTTTTGGGTAGGTTCTAGGGCTTAAACTCAGGTCCTCATGGTTGGAAGGCAAGTACTTTACTGAGTTATCTCTGCAACCCCGAGATCTGGTTATTTATTAAGATCTTAGGTATATGTAAACTTTTGTGTATGTGAAATTCTGTCTCCTAGTGTTCTGTCAGAGAAACAGGGGTGGAAAAATGCATTTACATTCTTTAGGATGTGTAACATGCTATATCATTACATTGTACAGATGTCACACTTTCTTTAGCCTTCACTGCCTGTTTATATTCCGAGGAACAAGAAAATACTGCGTTTAAAAAATCACAAGATAGTATTTTCCCTAATATATTCTCTAGAGCATTCTGTTATACATCCAAAGCAATTTTCTTTTCTTGTGTGATGCTAGGAATCAAACCTAGGACCCCATGCATGCTAGGCAGGCACCATAGCGTTGAGCCACTCTCCGAGCCTTCAACACAAAAATATCTGAGGCAAAATTATATACAAATGAAAGAATGCATATTCAAGGAAGAAGTAACTTTAAATTTCTCACAGAAAAGTGGAGTAGAAAGTGTATGTGGCAAACCTAGGGACCCTACGTGATGAGTAAGGATCTGCTTCAAACACACATGAGATCTGGTGGGTTATATGTTTCTCTCAAAATTTCAGGGTTCAGGCTTTGTTTAGTTGAGGTTTAATGTTCTGTAGCTGGGTCTGCTCTTTCATCATTCAGCTCTATCTGTATCCAGAATGGTGTCACCTGTTTTATTAATTACTTGTGAGCTTTTTATTTGAAGCACTAATAAATGCTAGAGAAAAACTTGTATTTTACTGAGTAGTTTCATTTATATTGTTGCAGTTTCTACTATTTTTCTGCTCTATGAAACTTTAATTTCCTTGTCCAAATTGCTCAAAATAGGTTGCTCTCAAATGCTGTAAAATAAGCAATGAAATGAGTTTTACAGTCATATTATCTTGATAGTCTAATTTAGGGCAATCATGCTAGATACTAAATGTAAATAGGTTCTGTATCCTCCTCAATGATTGCAGTAAAATAAAAATAGTATTATTATTTTAGAATAATATGTTTGAACTCAAAATGCATACTCTGCCTCTTTTCATTAGGATTACCTTTGGTCTTTGTATTAGTCTTATGGTTTTATTTTTATTCTATCTATCTATCTGTCATCTACCATCTATATCTATCTATCATCTATCTATCTATCATCTATCTATCTATCATCTATCTATCTATCTATCTATCTATCTATCTATCTATC
>CAJQZJ010033200.1:4170136-4186650 GCA_907164525.1 Lophiomys imhausi | reverse complement strand
TTTAATCACAATTACCAGGATTTAAAATCTACTTTTTTTTTTTTTTTTTGGTTTTTCGAGACAGGGTTTCTCTGTGTAGCCCTGGCTGTCCTGGACTCGCTTTGTAGACCAGGCTGGCCTCGAACTCACAGAGATCCGCCTGCCTCTGCCTCCCGAGGGCTGGGATTAAAGGCGTGCGCCACCACGCCCGGCTTTAAAATCTACTCTTAAGAAATTTGTGTCTATGCCTTGTAGGCCCCCAGTGTTTGAGGAGGCTCTTGGCCCTCATATGACTGCTGAACTGGGGTGGGGGACGGATATGTAGGGACACTCCACTCTGGAGGAGTGGGATGGAAGGGTTAGGGGGTAGAGTGTAGGAGGGCAGGACTGGGAGGGGTGGAAAGAGGGCACCGTGATGGAGATGTAACCTGAAGCAATAAATAGATAAATTAAAAAAAAATTTGTGTCTAAAATATATGTTATGAATTGCTAGTATTAAATGAGATTCTGCTAACATACTGCATTAGGTTATGTTAGTAAATAACACAGTAAAATCCTCTCTCAAAAATGATCTAACAGGGACAAATAATTATGTTGAAACTATCATGAAAGGAAGAAAAAAAGGAAGTGACTGGCATATTTTCAACTTATCTATAGAAAGTGGAATGTAGATGTGTGTGTGTGAAAATACATTTACATATGTATACACAGACATATACAGGTACCCACATATATTGGCCAACTGATCATATATACATATATGACAAATATATATATATTGACAACAAAAGATGTAAATCAAATTCAAATATACAGAGGATAAGGTTCTATCAATCTAGTACATCATCTGCAGATCTTTCTCTTCCAAGTTGGATATAGTCAACAGTGTAGACATTGTTTAAATCCCAATCTTGATTCTGCATGTGCTTAGGCAAGGGATTTTATCTCTCTGAGCCTCAACTTTTGTATCAATATCATGACGATAATATCTATTTTTAATAATTACTTTGATTATGTAAGTCATTGCATGGAGTAAGGAGTCTTCATAATAGCCACATACATATGTGAGAAAGAGAGAGAGAGACAGATGGATGATTAGACAGACAGACAGAGACAGAGAGGAGTTTCAAAGAATTTAGTGTGCAGGAAACAATGCTATTTCATGTGCTGACAACAAGTGACAAATAAAACCAAATTTCCTATATTGTGTGTTTCAAGAGCTAATCTACACATAGGAAGCCTTGCAGTGAGGCAGTGAGGGCATATAGACGTAAAGTCCACTAATTTTGCAACCAAATATACTGAACCAGAGAGCGTATGTAACTTCCCACAAGATCAGCTAATTAAAGTCAGACCATGACCTTGCCACTGTGTGATGAACCCTGCAGTGGTCCTCTGTTTCTGCTGTGACTGTTGGAGGGGAACACTGCACATTTTTGCTCATGTATCTTGGAATCTTCTGCCTTTCTTAGGACATACATCAAAGGCTAAATTTAAGATATTTATGCTCGGGATAGATTGGCAACTTATTATTAGTTGCCATAACAAAAGCCATTTTGTTATGGTTTTTACCCATCTGTCCTTAGGTTGACTCACTCAGCCTGGGACAATTATCACATTGTTGCTGTGAGAGTGAACATGAGTCAGTCATACTGGTCGTCTTCTATCACTTATTTTATTCAGGATGCAGTCAGCTGCCTCTTGTAAAGGTTGTTATTTGTTAGACTCAGTGATTTATTTCACCATTAAAAGCTGACTGTGAGCTCAACCTGAAGCCTCCAGAATGAGGCAGTCAGGAGATTGCCTTTAACTCTGAAGCCCAGGACTGTACTGCTGAGTGAGAGTATGTATGTATGTATGTATGTATGTATGTATGTATGTATGTATGTATGTGGGAGCTTGGAGGGGGGGCTTCAATTTTTGGTAATCTAATACATCAGTAATCACGTGTGGTGCAACCTTGTAGTCCCACCAGAAACTGAGAAATGGATTTGGTAGAAGGACAAAAGCAAGTGGAATATCCTAAGTAGGAGATTGCCAAAAGCAAGTGAAAGCCAAGGAACTGAGCATTTCATTTCTCCTGATTCCATTGATAAACAGGGTTGCTGTGAAATCTAACAATATGGAAGTTTCCTATGGTCTGATCAGGTTTACCTTCATGCATATTTTATGAGGGAAAATCTTGAAGTTTATGTGTATATATATATATATATATTTTAGCCTTCATTACTATACAATGAAATAAGCTTTCCCTTGCTAAACACTTATTTCTGTAACACTAGCAAACGTTAAACAACAACAACAGCAAAAGCCTGCTATGAGTATATTGTCACTCAGAATGAAGACCTCGAATGATCTTTCACAGAAGGTTAGTTGCTGTCCTAACAGCTAACTGTTTAACTTTGACTGACCCTTTAGATGGACAGGAGATTGTTGAATACCAGAGCCCAGATTCTCAAGTCTCTTGCTGTCTCTGGCCTGTTTTCTGAGTTTCCCCAAACCAGCCTTCAACATTGCTTAAGAATGGACCTCATCTATGTTCATAGCAGCCTTATTTTTAATAGCTAGAAATTGGAAACAAGCCAGATGTTCCTCAACTGAGGAATGAATTAAAAAAAAAACTGTGGTACATCTACGCAGTGGAATACTACTCAGCCATCAGAAACAACAAAATCATGCAATTTGCAGCCAAATGAATGGAACTAGAAAAGCTCATCCTGAATGAGCTAACCCAGACTCAGAAGGATGCACATGGCATCCTCTCACTTATAATTGGATTTTAACTATATAGTACAGGATAACTATACTATAAGCAATGAACCAAAAGGAACAGAAACATAGACTTTGCTACCTGTCCATGAGAACTTTGCCCTAGTGGTGCTGCCATGTAGTATATGAGGAAGCTCTTAGCCCTCATATGACTGCTGAACTGGGGTGGGGGACTGATATGTAGAGACACTCCTCTCCGGAGGAGTGGGGTAGAGGGGACAGGGGGTAGAGGGTGGGAGGGCCAGTCTGGGAGGGGTGGAAAGAGGACACTGTGATGGAGATGTAACTTGAAGTAATAAATAAACATTAAAAAAAAGAAAGAATGGACCCAACCCCTGGAGGTTGTTCTCAGGGTGTCCCTTGAATGTCTCTTTTGACCATAGTTCTTGCTGTACATTATTCTTTTTCTTCCTGAGAACAGACCCAGTCACTACTTTCTGGTTCACTGCTGCTGAAAGAGTCCATGAACCCGAAAAACAACCTGTTTAGACATTAACCTTTAATAATGCATGGAAGCATATTGGGATTATTTGATAATAGTGTAGAAGCTCTCCTCTCTTCCCTATAACCTGATTTAGGAAAATAATACCAACCTAAGAATGACTATGGTTAGCCGGGCAGTGGTGGCGCACGCCTTTAATCCCAGCACTTGGGAGGCAGAGGCAGGTGGATCTCTGTGAGTTCGAGGCCAGCCTGGTCTACAAAGCGAGTCCAGAACAGCCAGAGATACACAGAGAAACCCTGCCTCGAAAAACCAAAAAAAAAAAAAATGACTATGGTATAATTATTAGGAAGACAGTCTACCCATAACTGATCTTTCTTTTTAGGGGTAGATTTCTGAAGGTTTTGCATGGGGATTTGCTGGAGATTCATGTTAGTTACCTTGTGGAAATCAAGGAGTGAACAGCTCATGACTAATGGGTTGACACCTGATAATGCACAGCCATTCCTATGGAGTCAGCATTTCTAAATGGCTTATTCATATTCAAGAGGATTTTATTACAGAATGTTATTTAGTGGCTTTTGTTTGCCATCCACCATTTCTCTTTGCTGTAGGCTCTTGGGTGGAAAAAAACTGGCTTGGAATAGCAGATTGTCCCATGCATACACAGGTGGATGAGCTGTTAGGACCGTGGGCAGACATCTAATTTTTATGATACTATTTGTATACTTCTGGGGAAGTTAACTTTTGAAGATTCAGTATTTTCCAGTTGTTTAGTGGGGATCACAGTAAGAACTTGGAGTTGTTCTGAAAAGAATGTGTGATGCTGAATATGGATGAGTGTTCAGTGGGTGTTCTGGCTGCAGTACCTCACAGAGCACCCGACCTGCACTAGGCGACTAAGTCCACCATGATATTGCAGTCATTTCTGGTGAACATTTTTGCTCTGCTATGTCCCATGCATTGAATCTGGACTCAAAGTAATAGTGAAATATAGAAGCATCAGAGCTCTTGGCTGAGATGTCAGTGGTGGTGGCAGTGAAAGGAGGGAGTGACGAGTAGTTCTGACCTGGGGTGTCTCACTTATGTGGAAAGCCTGGTGGAGATGACTTTTGGGTACCCATGGCTGTCTAGGTTGGGTTTTACATCCTTCTAACAAAGTCGCTCCTGACTTCATGGCTTCTGCTGCCTGATGGTGCTCTTCATTTCACTACAGCTTCTGGACAGCACTTTGTGGAAAGCGGCCTGTCACAATAGCTTTCTCTGAAGTCTTATGGAACTTTGAACAGTAGAAAGGAAGCATAGAATGGTGTGCAATTTTAAGTAACTTTTAGCAAGACCATGCAATTCCTATCTAGAAGGACAGCTCCATTACACCATTTCTTGGTCTCGTGAGTTTGGTTCCAAAGCTGCATCAGTAGTGATGCCTTCAGTTTAGTTTCCTTTGATCCTACCTGTTGTACACCAGGGTCCTCAGTGGACTTTCTGTGGGCATTTTGCCTACAGCTTCTGCTATTCACTTACAGTTGTTGGAGCTCTAAGATGGCTGCTTGCTTCATTTGTTGTTAGCAGTTCATCAAATCTCCTGGGAAGAAAATAAAACCCATCACTTCCTCTCTCTCTGAAATGCCTCTCCAGTTAACCTAAATATGACTTCTGCTTAAGAAGTTCCCCAGTGCCATAGCATACACAAACATGTTGTCGTTGGCACCATGTTGATTTGAGTTTTGGGGTGTGTGTTATGGGACAGGGACTTCATTCTTCTGTCTTCTGTCTCCTGTAATGCCCAGCACAGTTCATGGATTAGAGAAACTCAATTAAGCAGAGCAACCCCATTAAACTCACAAACAGAAACCTGAGCAGCTTGGCACATAGAGCTAACTGGCATGGTCACTCATGGAAGCAAAGTGAAACACATATTCAGTAATCACTGTGATTTCTATTACTGTCATGGTTCAGAGGCTGATGAATCTCAGAGGACACACACAAAGGAGCCAAGATATTCAGGTGTGATTCTTCATGACATCCCAGTTTAGCAGGATTAAACAGGAGAAAACATCATTTGCTGAATGGGCTGTGGGTCCATGGCCTGTCTGAGGCACATCAGGCAGAGTCCTCCTGGGTGACTGGTACAGCTGCTGGTCCTGGTAGTGCCAAGTGTGCAGTAGGTGCTGGTTTTTATTGAGCACTATTAACTATGAAGGTGATGTCCAAGCAAGCAGAGAAACTAAAGGAAAAGGAGTGTCTTCCTAAACTAGGAACTTTGATGGTCACCAGCTGACTTAATCTTTGATTCCTGACATCATCAAAAGTCCCTCAATTTGCCATCTACTTAACTTCTTTATTCTGTGGCTTTTGTTTTTAGTTGCTAAAGCTACCCAGTCACAGACTCTGTACTGAGTAGTGTGTCTGTTTGATCGAGGCTCTGATTTTCTCTAAACAGGAAGTTGTAGTGTTAATGTTGAGATAAATCTCAGGAAAGGCACATGAAGAAAAATCACAAAAAATCATTTTTTTGTGGATGGTAGGATGTATGTGATTAAATTTATTTTTATTTGCATATGGGTGTGTAGTTATTCTACCATCATTGTTGAAAATACTATTTTTGCCTCATTGTTGATGTTCCACCTTTGCTGAAGATTGGATGACCATATTTGTGAGTGTATTTCTGGTCTTTCTATGGCTTTCTGTGGGTCTGCTTTGCTTATTTGTTTGCCAATAGCACACTTCCCTGTTTGCTGTAGCATTTAGTAAGTCTTGAGGTTTGCTGGTTGGGCAGTTCCACCCTTCCAGCTTGGTTCTCATTCAACACAGTTGGATATTCTTAGGTCATTTGCTTCTCTGCGTGAGTTTAGGGATCAATTTGTTAGTGCTCACAGAATTAGGAGTTTTTACTGCTTCTGTTATTGAAGGAGTAAACTGCTTCTACACAGCAGTCAACTGGGTAGAAGAGGTGACAGTGTGTAGTGGATTGAATGCTCAAATCAAAGTGGCTGCATGATTGTACTTCAACCATTACAAGCCAGGGATCATTGTATGACATACACATTGTTCTGTCATGTATCTATCCACCTGTTACTTACAATCTATCACCTATCTGTTTATTTCTCATCTATCACTTATATACCTGCCTACTTACCATCTATTTTATCTATTATCTGTCAATAACCTATTAACTATCATCTCCCTCATCTATTTTTATTATTTATTGATTATCTATCATCTTCATCAATTATCACCATCATCATCTATTTCTATATGTCTATCATCTACCAATTATCTATCAATCATAGTCTATCATGTATCATCTTTTTATCTATCTAATTCTATCTATATTATCTATCTGTCTATCTATCTATCTATCTATCTATCTACTTACCTATCAATCATGTATCTATAAAATCTCCTACTCAAGTTGCTTCACCAGAAAAAAATTGATCAATACAGGTAGTATTTCTGGAAAATTATGGTCTCATAAAAGTAGCTGTGGTGGTCAATAAATATCAAAATTTAGGAAATATGCAAAGAATTTGAATATAATTACCACAGTAAAATCCGCAGTTGGAGAAAGTAGTATTTTAAATACAAGTAAGTGTTTTATAAGGTATATTAATCAAGATAAATATGCAGGATCTATTTATATGTTGGGTGGTCTACAGGTTCACCACCGAGACTAGTCTAGTCCGCTGCTACTGTGCCATCACCTCAGTCACGGCCATCCAGTCTCTACCTCGTTAGACCCACTATAAAGCCATTTGTCTGGATCTTCCTTCATCCTTCTTGCACTTCCAAGACATCACTAAGCATTGTCAGGGTGTGGAAGCTCATAGCAGGAAGTCAGAGAGTCAACTTTTCTTCATCTGTGGTTACTTCCGGTAACTGCTCAGGAAGCTGACAGTTGATGATCCATGTCTACTACCACCTTGCTCAGCGTCTCCAAGGGAAGCCGGAAATGTCAGTCCCCTTTGCTTGTGTATGTCTTTTTTTACTTCCTCTCCTGGTATCCATATGTCCCTGTATATGCTTCCCACACTCAATCCAAGCAACCTTGCTGATAAGAAGCAGCAGCTGTAGCTTCCATTATTATATATTATTAGCCTTGCATGTGATGTAAAGTTGATGCCCAACAAGTACTGATTGGGTGATGGCTGTCCCACTGTGGTGGAGGACAGCATGGGAGTGTCTGCATTACAGAGCTCAAACATAAGGCAGTCTATGGTTGGTTAGTGAGGTGGTGAAGGCTGGTGAGTGAAGACTCCTCTTTTGATTTGGTGATTAATCAAATCAGAAGAGTAGAGTTACCACTAGGAAAAATTTCAGGTAACTGAGATTAAAATCGTCTCTCTGTTTCCTTCAATGTTTTTCAACACAGTATGCACACTGAAATAAGATGCTAAAAAAATTCCAGAACTCTTTCCTTGGAGCCACTTTTACTCATAATTCTTTTTTAATTTTAGTAGTCATATTTACTGTATTGAAAACTGCCTAAAATCATTAATGAGGTACACTTTGTTTCTTTTTCTTTTATTTTATTTTGTGAATTTCACATCATGCATCCTGTTCCCTCTCATCTTTCACCTCCCCTTAGATCCACCCTCAACCCTTGAAACCTCTCCCAATATTAAAAAAAATCTCATTGTGGAAGCTGTAGTGTGTCTCAGTGTTCCCCACAATATTCCATTTTGTCCACACTGTTTTTGCTTGCAAATGTTCATTATAATGATTCCTTGGACTGGTATGAGACCTCTGGCTTCTGTTACTTTGTCAATACTGGAACCTCACTGCAACTCCTCTCAGATGCTCTGTTGTTGTCCTGTGTCATGGAGATCCTTTAGTGTTGGGTCTGTAGAACTGACCTCTTCATGCACTCCAGCAGTTTCTCCATGGGGTATATATTGGTGTGGGCCAACTCAAAGCCCTGATTCTGGACCCTCAACCCCCACATTCAGGGCCAGTTCTACTATGCTACCCATGTAAGGTGCAGGGCCTGCTATCCCGAGTGCTGCAGCAGGTAAGAGGCTTTTATGACTCCACCTGGGCCAATTATTCCACCTGCTAGTTGTGTTGAGGGCATCAGAGAGTGGAGTGGATCTCTCCCTCATCAACATTATCACAAAGCAGATAAAAGGTAGGGCTAGCTCTTCCATACTCAAACCCTGGGGGCTGGCTCACCCACAACCTCCACATCCAGGGCCAGGCAGAGTTCTTTTAGTCTCTGGCTTGCTTCCTGTCTTGGGAGCCCATCTGTTGCTTGCCTGGTGCTGGACTGGTAGTCATCACAGGCTAGCTCCCTGTCTGGACCCCATGGTGCTGAACTGGTGTTAATCTCCAGCTTGATTTTTTCCAAGAATGTTAGGCTACTGTTCATTCAGATGTTCATAGGTTAGAACACTGAATGTAGATAACAGCCTCTCTCTCCTCTCTGCCACCTACTGATGCATATGTGACACACCAGCCACATCTGTAATGCCTTTAGGGGCAGGTCATAATTCTTTTTTTAAAAATTTGTTTGTTATGTTAGTATTATTTTAGGATGACATCATAACTGTATGTATTTCTCTTCTGCAATTTTGTTTGAATTTAGTGGGTCACAGCTTTGGAATATTTTAAATGTGTACTGTTGTCTGTTGGAAGCAGCTGAGGCTGAGAATCTTGGGTTTTAGCACTCAGTGCTGAGGTTCCTGTCACTGCTGCCTTGGCATTCCTTAAACACAGAATCAGTTAGCTGGAGGACCTGGGAGCTCTTCCTGCCATGGAGGTTAACTGGGTTTACATGAAGGCTTAGGGGACTGGGGGAGTCAAGTGATTTAAAAAGCACATTCACTATAATAAGTTCATTTTTGAAAAAGAAAATTCCTACTGTTTGTGTAACTCAAACTATGAAAAATAGATACAGGAAAAAGAAGATTGCTTTTTTCAATGCAGGTATTTTCTGTGTGTGTCTCTCTCTTTCTCTCTCTCTCTCTCTCTCTCTCTGTGTGTGTGTGTGTGTGTGTGTTTGTGTGTGTGTGTGATTATCAAAAGACAACATGTGTTTCAGAGGTTGCTGGGGGCTGTTTGGTGTTAGAGTAATTTCCTGGCTTCCTTGTTATCTCGTGTTTAACCTTTCTCCCTAAGTTTCCCGCTGCATGTGTTGGGAGGACTTCTCTTTTCATCTATTAGCATGTAAGGCCATTGAAGGCACAGCAACGTAGGACCATCTCTTTATTTCTGTGTTTTGTAGCCAGTGACTCTCAGTAGGGTTTGTGTGTGAGCAACCAGTATGATGCTGAGTAAGTGATGAAGCATTCATCACTGATTTGGCTGAAACATGAAGCAAATGGGGCCATAGATGTGAGCTCGGGCTGGACCACTGCCAGATGGTCACTCAGAGATGTTGTCTCATGACCACGATGCTGCTCCTCAGCCTCAGAACGATGCTGTACATAAGCTGGTGCCTCAGGGAGAAGTCCTGTCACTATTAGCAGCTCAGAGGCTGAATTCCAGCAATGCTTGGTGCAGCACCGTGGGGCATGAGAGCTGATTTCACTTTTTCCTTCTCTGGAGACTGCAAATGACACTCCTCCTTGTGGGAGAGTTATGAGTTACCATCAAGGTACCTGTAAGAAATAATCCAAGTGAGAAAGGAGAGAGACTCCTTAACTTAACTTGAAGGAGAGGAAATTCACTACAGCATTGACATTCGAACAGAAGTAAGACAGATTCAAGAATGAAAAACTTGGCGGGGCATGGTGGCGCATGCCTTTAATCCCAACACTTGGGAAGCAGAGGCAGGCGGATCTCTATGAGTTCGAGGCCAGCATGGTCTACAGAGTGAGTCCAAGACAGTCAGGGCTGTTACATGGAGAAACCCTGTCTCGAAAAACCAAAAAGAAAAAAAAAATTTGTTGGACTAGTGGAGTTAGGTCTCAGTCATATCTGGAATTCTGTTGTCTCCTCTTATAGCAAAGAAAAGGCAAAGATCTGGAAAGATAAAACATTTCCAGTTCTCTCACTGCCCATCTCGTCTTGATTGTTGGATTGGAGGACTTCCAGGACACCTTTTGGGCATCCACACTCTCTCATAGCACACTGCTGCTCTTATCAGAAGTTATAACTCTACATTCATTTATGTATTTATATAGTATTGTCAACACTACAAAGTAAAGTATAAATTATATTGTGATTATTTGTGTGCATGTGTGTGTGTGTTAGTGTGTGCAGGAGTAATCTTTTTGTAAAAGTTATCTTTTCATTATTCTAATGTTGATTTCTGTAACACAGAGAGCTGAATGCAGTCCATATTTTGGTTATTTTGGTATTGTTATTTTTATGGCTCAACATCTGCCTCAGTATTTGTAAACATACACCCCCCTCACCTCCTGATTGGCTTAATAAAGAGCCGATGGCCAAGCAGGAGAAGAAAGGCAGGACTTCTGGGCAGAGAGAGAAACTGGGGTAAGAATCAGAGGTGGGAAGATTTCACCAGCGTGACACAGAGGTGGAAGGAACAGGTGCCAGGGCTGAGTGAGAGAATGAGGCACATGGCAGACGTGGACTATAATAGTTGGATAAGCTAGCTGGTAGGTAGCCAGCTAAGACCTAAGCTATAATAAATATTAATAAGTCTCTGTGTCATTATTCCAGAGCTTTCCGGTCCAAGACAATGCAACAATAGTGTGTGTGTGTGTGTGTGTGAGGGGGGGGGGGGGCCATGCAAGCCCCATAGAGCACACGTGGAGGTCAAAGGACAACCTCAGGTGTTGATTCTTACCTTCCACCTTGACGCAGGTCTCTGGTTTGCTGTTGTGAGTGTCAGCCTAGGTGGCTTGTGAGCTTTTGGAGATTCTCCTGCCTCTGCCTACCATCTAGCCCCCGAAGTGCTTGAATTGCAAATGGCTACTACAGCCCTTTCTGTGGGTGCCAGGATCTGAACTCAGGTCTCCACACCAGTGTGACAAGCACTTCACCCACTTATCACCCACTCAGTCATTTCTTCTAGCCTGGTAGATATTGCTTTTGTCCCTACAAAGAGAACAAATAATATTTGTTCAATGAATAGATATCAGATTAATTAATTCATTAATTTTAATGTCTCTGCTGATGCCTACTTTCAAGAGATTCATAATAGATTAAGGATAATGTGTTGTCAATTTATTTACTCATTCATTTATTATTTATATCTTCTTTTAATTGAAAGTGATTATTATAAAGTTTTATATCTAACCTTTTGTTTTTCTAACCCCGACTTCTACCATGTTTTATGGTGACTTCTATCACATTGAGCAAGGTCACTTCAACATTTCTTATTTCTGTTTGAATGTCAATGCTGTAGTGAATTTTCTCTCCTTCAAGTTAAGGGAGATCTATAATTTCCTCACGTTTTTATTCTGTCCCCTATTGCTTCTGTCCTAGACCAGTGTTTTTTTGTTTTTTGTTTTTTGTTTTTCAGACAGCACATTGTGATCTGATAGTATTTAAAATAGTTTAGTCTCTTCTATTTAAAAGTGAGACTCAAATAGAAGTAAACATATTAAACATATTACGAAAAATGTAAAACTCCATTCTTCTGGAAGACTGATCTAAAGGTCTGTTAAATATGACTCTCAACATGTGGTTGTCAACACCGGCAGCACCACCGACATGCTATTTCTCCCCTACTCTTTTGTTCATTGTCTTTTCCCTCCTTATAGATAGTCCATATCCATGGTTACTCTGGCCCAAACCCATTTGTTTTTCAGGGCCTCTTCCACCCCACTTCTACCCTTTCCCAGGATGACATTGAGGTCTGTTGTAGGTCTGGTAACTGACCCTGGCTTCCTGAAATTTCCCCTCCCTTTTCATGTAGCTGATAGGACCATCGTCTGCCTCCTCCATTCTGTTTCCATTCGGCCTGGAGAGTAGATGCTACTCTGGTGACAACTTTGCCACTGTCTCCCTTTGAGTCCCTGCTCATGAATCTCCAGTGAAGTTTCAGAAGCATCTAGTTGTCTTGACAGACTTCTCTAGCACACTTACTTCCTAACTCTAAGGTAAGCCCCACTCCCATCTCCGTGAGCTCCCACCATCAACTGTACCCTCTCCACACCCTCATGTTGAACTCACACCATTACTGAAGAGATGAGAATGGTTATTGTGCAATCAAATCCCCTCTCTACTGTTAAGTTCCTAGGGCAGCTTCATTCCTAGAGCTCTTTTCTCCTTCCATGACCCCTGACCCCTTGATTTCTCTCACTATTGCTTAAAGTCAGACTTAATCCATCACCTGACACTGGCCTGTAAGTTTCCCATGCTAGCTCTTCAGGTCTCTGCTGTCAATCACAAGCTGATCAGAAAGAAGGACGTGCTAGCTGAGTGAAATCAACAGCATGGTTGTATTATTTTGTTTCTTACGATTCATGCCTTCCTAGCTGTAGAACAAGAGGACTAAGTTGGGGATTGTTTGTGGGTTCTGGTATGACATCACAGGATGTTGTCTTGGAGAGGCCAGCACTGAACCAGTGTCAATTGGTGCCTCTCCTACTTTATTCTGTCCCCTACTGCACATGTTCTAGACCTATATGTTTCAGACAGCCGACTGTGATCTGTTAGTGAGTATTTGAAATAGTTTAGTCTCTGCTGTGTAAGAGTGACATTCTAATAGAATTAAACATATTAAACATATTTACTAAAAATGTAAAATTTGTTTCTTTTGGAAGACTGTGAAGCAAATGCTCCATAAAGGGGAAACAGAAGAGGAGATATGCTTCAGGGGAGAATACACTTCCATTTCTCAGACATTCTCAGAACTTGCCTTGCTGTGTTGTGATTATTATAGGGTGCATTTTCCTAATACATTTGTCTAGCATTTGTGGGAAAGTAAAAGATCCTTCCTCTTCTCCCTGAAGCTCCAATTTTCTTTTTTAAACAGGATCTGCCCTTCCACTCTTCCCACAGTTATTACCCTGATGTCAACAGCAGAGAAAGCAAAAGGTCTTTTCTCACTGGGACCCTGAAGCACTAATTTGCAGCATTTATGGTAAAAAGCCCCACTGCAAGCCTTTTCTGGCAGTGCATTTCCACTCCCTGACCTTTCAGAATTGCCCTTTAAGAAGGAACACTTGTCAGGAATGGGAAATAATATGGACGGTCCAAAAATTTTACCATTTTCTGTCAAAATTGACCTTTTGATATCGCTCAGAGGCCTTCTGATGATGGCCAGTTACCTAAGGGAATTACAGCTGCCAGGATTCCCTTCAGAGAGAGTCTAGAAAGGCATGTACTCAGTCTCACCTTTCCCGGTACCTCTGCTACTCACATTAAACAACTCTTTAAAGTTCTCAAAATGAAGTTCCATATGCACGTTTGGGAGCCTTCTAACTATAGTAGAATCAGATGATGGAACCAGAATTTTGGAACTTCTTGGGGAATTCTTATCATGGGGTTGCATTACTGCACTGTGCAAAGTCTCTAAGAGTCCATCCACCTTTTAAAAACCTCAGCACTTACCATGGGTTTGACTTGCCTAGGAGCTCCAGCCATAGGAGGATCAGAATTAGGGGCACCTGCATTTACAAATTTATGTACATATACCCATGTGAGTGTGCTCGAGCTCATGAACATACATGTGTGCACACACGCACGCATGCACACACACACATGCACACACGCACACAAACACAGAGGGAGGGAGGGGGAGAAAGAAAGAGAATTTCTAAGTCTCACTCATTCTCTGATTCTATATTTGCCTAGGTTGAACTTCCAGGAGTTGGTGATTATTAGCCTCCCAGATGTTAGTGCCAGAGATTGAGAGCAGGTCCTTGACAACTTCAATGTGGACTCTTAGCTACTCAGTCTTCTCTCTAGCCCTTCCCATTTTCACTCTCAGCAAACACAAAACTATTTCTCCCTATACTTTAGGAGTGGCTTAGATGAAGCATTTAGAAGAAATAGAATAAATCAAGTGCCCTGTCAAACCTTATCTTTTGTCTTCAGGGATTACCCTATCTATTTATGGGATTCTATCTAGGTTATTCCACTGGTAAACTCTGCTTCCTCTACAGTTCTTTAAAAATGAAAAAAAAAGAAGGGAGTGTAGAAAAAATGGCTAATTAAACTATTTACCCAGTATTTATATTATCTTTAATTGGTTCAGCAGTGTTAATCCTTAACCCGCCAATATAAATGAATACACACAGACACCACTTGGATATTAACAAGCCTAGGCCTGGATTGTGTAATCCTAGCCCATCTAAGCTATCTCATAATTCTATTAACCAAATATGACCCCATATATACAACATCCCTTTGGACTTTTATTCTCCACACTAAGCCGATGTTCCAGGCCATGTGGAAGGATGTTCTTTAATATACCCCATAGCATGTCCTCTTTGTCTTCTCCTGGCTTCTCTCTGGTCTCTTCTTCCCAAGATGCTCTCTATCAAAAAGCCCGTGCATCTTAGTCCCACCTATCTCTGTCTTTGCCCAATCTGCAGGCCTCAGCATTTATTTAACAAATCAGAGTTGAAGTAACAGACAGCAAGCAGAACCAATCAACATTTAGAATACTTAACACCATCCCATCATTTGCCTCCTTTTGTCTAACAAAAAGGCTAAATTTTTTAACTCATATAGTAAAAACAATAATCACAAATATGAAACAATCAAGAAAAACATATATATATATATGGTGCACACATAGTGTTTAGTCTATTTGTATCAGCCAATCTTGAAGAAGAAAAAAATCATCTATCTATCTTGGTGTGCTAAAGTTCTGATCCTAAATACTTTCGATCATATATGTCTTCAACCCCATCAAAGACATAAGAAGGGATAAAGTTATTATTTGAGTGAATAGGAAGCACAGAAGAGCAGCTTCCAAAAAGAAAAAATTGACAGTTTGTTGCCTAGACAGTCCCAAATATCTCTTGATACTGTTGGAGCGTCATCTTCAGCCTTCTGGCCAAGCATATGTCACAGACATAATTGTGTAGCAGGAAATATGGATTTTCCCATTCTGTCTCTGCAGAATCAGGACATCATCTTACCTGCATTTAAGCTCTGGTCCATCTTTGGACTGTATATAGTCTGTTGAGGGAGCAGGGGTGTTTTTGCCCAGTAGGAATTATCTCCTGATGGGAGATTCTTTTTGATGCTCATTGTTTTCTTCCAAGTCAAATGGGAGCTGTCAGGAGCTGACTGTCTTAAGTCAAACAGCTCTTAAAATAATAATAATAATAATAATATCTTTAAATGCCATTTTCTGTATATCTCTGAGGGTTTTGAAGATATCAATTGATTTATAAATCTATCTATCATTGAATAAGCAAACTGTAAAATTTTATCAAAATTAATCTTATTTTTTATCAATATACAAAATTTTATACCAATGTATCAAAAGATAACCTTTCAATTTTTTTCCAATAACTAAATGTTAACTGACCCTACTTAAGGTGTGAATAGAAGGAGTCAACCATTGCATGGATTTTTGTGTGTCCTAAGGAAAGGTGATAGGATGGTAGCTAGGTGGTATATACCTGAAGTGGTTTATGTAAGTTACTCTAGGGAATTAGATTACATACATTAAAGTTATTATGTTTTTTTAAAAATGTCAGATAGCCAGAAAAGATAAGATTGCAGCCTTTGGCCTGGGACTTAAATGAGAGCCACTGCAGCTCCATGCTCATAAGCTGCTGCTGTTAGAGAAGGCCACTACATCTTTACATGTGGTCTGAGGTGGCAGGTCCAATCCAGGCAGTCCTGACCACAGCAGGGGCTTGGTGCTTTCCACACAAGGGCAGCTAATTGTGTTTGATGACAGCTTCCTACTATTATAATTTGTGTTCCAGTAAGCCAACTTTCCACTAAACACCTTCTCCAAGCCCTCCCCATGACTGAGCCAGCGCAGGCCTCACACACAAGTGTGTGTGTGTGTGTGTGTGTGTGTGTGTGGACGACTTGGGAATAAAGAACACTTCACACAACTCCGAGACCTGTTATGATTGAAAAGAAGACAGAGGAAGTAAAATCTAATGTATGCAGGTTACCAACAAGAATTTTTAATCATCTTGTAAAACTCATCATTATTTTTAGTTTTAACTCACTCAGGACACCTGGATTCTTTTTTTTCTTCTGAAGTTCTTTTCAATTATAATGTCAAATTAGAAAAATATCCCAGGCAGTCTTGTGGGTTTTTTTTTTAACTTTCTTTTTTTTCTTTTTTTTTTTAATAATTTTTTATTTCTTCAAGTTACATCTCAATCACAATCCCCTCCCTACTCCTCCCTCCAGTCCCACCCTTCCACCCTCCTCCCCCTCAACCCCTATCCTCTTCCCTTTTTTTTTTTTTTTTTTTTTTTTTTTTTTT
>CAJQZJ010033200.1:4097079-4170036 GCA_907164525.1 Lophiomys imhausi | reverse complement strand
TTTTTTTTTTTTTTTTAGTTTAAGGTATTTCTTTTTCCCCCCAACAGATCTCCCTTTCAGTCCAACAAATGGTTCTTTTTCTTATAACTATAAATACAATACAAAACAACAGAAATAAATAGGCCACAATTATAAGAGTCATATGGCTTAGCATACATTCCCAATGTCCAGTCCATTTGTATTTGGCACCTGACTTTAGCATTATACTATCTAACCACCTCCATGAGTTTAAAGTTCTTTATCTAACTCAGCTTTCATACTAACTTGCCTCACAATTTTAAAAATATCTTCTTAGATCCAGTACACCCTCTTGATTCCTAAACAACTCAAAATTTAACTATGAGACTCTAGCTATCTATTCTTCAACTACCTCAGAGACCTGAGAGGGATAAATATATCTGATTATATAGGAAGTGCAGGGGCAGCAGCTTCCAAAACTAAGAAATGACATACCAGTGGCTGCCTGGACAGTTCCCATTTTCTCTCCATATATTATAGCATCAACCTTCAGCCATTTGGCCCCGTTTCTCTGACAGACATTGATTGTAGAGCAGGAATTATGAAGGACTTACCTACCCTGTCTTGGCAGAGCTAGGCTGTCGACTTACCTGCTTCCAAGTTTTGTCCTTTTTGGACAGAAGTCTGTCTACAGTTGAAGCAAGGGGTTTTTCTTGCCAAGAGAAAGGCTTACCACCAATTCAATAATCTCCCACTGGAGATTCTTCGATGCTCATCTTCTACTTGGAGTAGAATAGGGGTTGCTGTCAGGAGCTGACATGTCTCGATATCAAAAAATCTTAAGTTAAGAAAACATCTTTGAATGCCATATTCTGCAGATCTCTTGAGGTTTTTGAAGATGCCCTATCTATCTCTTATATTTAGATAAGCAAATATTGCTTGTCTCTTAGCAACTTGATTTCTGAGTAGCTTAGAAAATAACTATGATAGACTGTCATAGTAACTAACAAAATGACATGTTTGCATGACTATTAGTTTCCATTTCTTAATTATCCTAAACAGTTTATGACGGTTGATAACAAGAGGCCAAAACTTGACATTTCATTTTTAAGCATTACTAGGAACAATACCTTTAAGAAGCGTTACCCTTAATTTTGTATCACTATACAAAGATCAATACCAATGTGGCCAAATATAATCTTAATTTTGTATCAATATACAAAGATCAATACCGATGTAGCCCAATACAATCTTAATTTTGCATCAGTATACAAGGGTCAATACCATTGTGGCCAAATATAATCTTAATTTTGTATCAATATACAAAGATCAATACCAATGTAGCCCTATACAATCTTAATTTTGCATTAATATACAATGATCAATACCAATTTAGCCAAATATAATATTTATTTTGTATCAGTATACAAAGGTATAAGGCTATATTCAATAATCTGTCCTTTTTTCTTGATCTTTCCTATACTATGTCTATGTCCCATTTTTCTCAAGTCTGTTCACTCCTATATAGGAGAGAAAGGAGGATACAGAAAAGAAAAAGAGAGAAGTCCCTGGGTCTAACCTCCAAAACCCATTTAACAAGACCATTTAACAGCTTGTAGTCTTTTCCCCTAAATAACAAAATTTTCTATTATCTATCAAATAACCAAAGGGGGGGGAACACCCTCCCCACCTTCTGGGGATGGGACGTTGTTCTCTTAAAATGACTTCCTGCTGATTTGGGATGTAGTAAACCTGTTTGGGGCCCAAATAAGAATGGAAAAATGGTTAAAAATGTTAATAGAATCATTTGATGTTCAGTCCTTTTGTGCTCAGCTATTTAGATGTCCTAAGAAGTTCATAGACAGAAGCTGATCTTCAGAGCTTTACTGAAGTTCTGGCTGGAGCAGTCTGTGGAGCTGAACGATCTTAGCAATTTTGAGTTGTTGTGGTTGTAGACTTTTGAGGAAACTGCTATTGAAGAAGTCTGCAAGGCTGGATTATCTGGGCCACTCGTCTTCTTTGGTGTCTGATCTGTTTTCTGCTGAGGTTTCCGTTTCCAATTGTCCCTGGATTCCTTGAATGGGTGCTTTAAATCTCCTTTGCTCTTGTGGTGCGGCTGTTTTTCCCTCTTGGGTGTACAGGTCCGAGTGCAGGCTGGATATTAGGCAGACAGGCAGGGCCGCTGGTCTGTGGCTGGAGCCGTGGGCTGGATCCACTCCTGGGCTAGATCTCTAGCCAGAGCTCCTCTCCAGACTGGTGACGGAGCTGGCTGATCTCAGGGTGGTGTTCCTGGGAACTGCATGGGCTGTTTTACCTGGTGACCGGTCTCAATGTTTGCCGTGGGAATTCAGACACCGTCTGTGTTTCACTGTAGGCTAGGGGACCTCACATTCACTCCACAGTGACTAATCTCATTCACCTACTACTCAGATGCACTGCTCTATGGTCGGCGCCATCTTGGATCCTCCAAAACCTGGGTTTTTATAGGCTACTTGGAGGAAAAAAAAAAAACCTTTTCATCTCTCTCCAGTGAGTGCTTATGTTTATTTCTATTTCATGGTTTTCAATAGTAGCTAAAAAACTGTAAAAAAAATGATGATAAATATTTTAATAGATATGTGCAATTCGTATGTGTTATTGGTAAAAAAAAATATGGGGAGACTCAATGGGGAATCTGACTTTCCCCATCTTCTTCAGAAAGTAGCTTGACTTAGTGGGTTTTCAGGCTCTGGATAGGAGCTGCTGTGGATACTTCTTCTGTGTTCATATTGCAGAAGTCAGGGGAAGCCCAGAACCTCTGCTCCCTGAGGTACTGTAACCCTATTCTTCACAGCCTCTGCAGGGTCTCACGTCAGCTAAGTCACTGCGGTTTCCTAGGCAATGGTCTCCTTATCTATAAAATGGGGTGTTTGGTGACCACTAACATCTCCTTTAGCTTTAATCTTTAGCTACATTTTCATAGATTTTTTTCCATTCACATCTTAGAATATTACTTCAGTATTTTAGAGGAAATAATTTAGAAATATACCTTAGGTCATTTAGGATACTTAAAAATAGGGCATATGACTATAATTTGTGTAGAGGTATATAACCAGTGTCTTTGTAATGTATGGTTTGAAATCTAATAATTACTGGGTTATTAGACTGACTGGAATTTCCTCAGATGAAAAATATAATTTAGATTTAAGGTCAGGGCATTCAGTTCCTTAGTAACATTGTGAAGAAAAAGGCTAAAAGAAGGGCTGAAATAATTTGGGAACATTTCTTGAGCATATTCCAGGAAAGTTCTTCCTCAAATATTAATTTAAAAAAATGAAACTTTGTAAAATAACCCTGGAAGAGAGATTCTGTAAATTCACAAGGGAATTCAAGAACTGTTACATAAATGGATAAATTGCAAAAAAATTCAGATTAGAGAGCAGAGACATATACTTGTGTCTAGACACTAACTCTAGCCCAGGTCCAAGGAAGATGAACTTCACATGTTTAGGAACATTTTCTGCTCATTGTATTTAGAAAAATGATAAACATTTCTTTTAGAAACTATACCCTGTTTATTTAGGAAGCTACACCCCACCACCTTCAATCAATGTCTTTAAACTGTGGCGCAGAGAGATTATCAGGAGAATACACACAGTGCCCTAATATTTTGTGAATTTTTAAATAGAAGAAGGATTAAGAATTTCAATAAGATTTAAAAAAATACTCATTTTTTTTGTTGTTGTTTGAGACAAAGTCTCCCTGTATATCTTATGTTGGCTTCAAACTGTCAACCCTTCTGCCTCAGGCTCCCAAGTGTTGACATTACAGGTATGCCCGCCACACTGTCACAGCAGGGCGTTAAAGGGATGAATGATGAACTAAAACTCAACAGACTGCTCGCTCCAGGGAGTTATTGAGCAGCTCTGAAGTGGGGACTGTGATGCTCTTCTTTGGTCCTGTCTGTTGGGTTCTGGGTTCCCCTTGTGTTTGGATAACCATTGCTTTTTCTAGGGTTGGAAAGTTTCTCTTATAATTTCATTGAGTAGCTTATCCGTAACTTCCATCTTGATCTCATTCCTTCTTCAAATCCAGTGATTTTTAAGTTTGATATCATGACTATTTCCCAGAGTTCTTGTAAGTTTTGATCATGTTCTTTGTTTTTCTTTATAATTTTTTTTGTTTTTTTTTTGCAGACAGGGTTTCTCTGTGTATCCCTGGCTGTCCTGAAACTCACCCTGTAGACCAGGCTGCCCTCGAACTCAGAGATCTGCCTGCCTCTGCCTCCCAAGTGCTGGGATTAAAGATGTGTGCCACCACTGCCCAGCCTTTATAAAAATCTTAATGTATTGTTGCTTCAACATTTCTGGAATTTGCTCTTTTTCTTGGTCTTGCCTGTTGATGATGCTTTGGGACATGTTTTTATTTGATGGATTGATTCTTTCATTTTCACAGCTTCTGTTTGGTTCCTTTTCAATGTCTCAGAAATTAGAGACTGTGGAAATAGAGAGAAGTATGGAAATAATGGAGAGGGAATGCTTTTTCTCATGCATTTTGTGTAGGAGTATTTTCCACCTGAGCTTAAGCGTTTTTTCTCAAATGCAGAATGGCAGGGTCTGGGGAAGTGTTTAGAAGTGTGACTCCCTAGTATTCAGGAAGACTCATGTGGAGTGGGGCTTAGCAACATCTGACTTTTATTAGTCCACTGTAGAGATGGAGTCACATGGCTTTACATGGAGATGACTCATTAGTCTTTTGTCCTCTGTAAATGGTCTCTAAATTTAATAGTGCTATTGTGTAAACAATCACAGGGGTCTGGTCAGATGGAAAAGACAGTGAACACTGTGCTCTGCCTGTATCCAAAGGGACGTCTGAGCACTGCGACTCATTATATCTTCATAAAGGCAGGAATAGGAATTGGGGCCGAGGACCTGTCTAAATTGCCTTCTCATGAGCTGTACCTTGAGAGGCAGTTTCCTTCTCTTCTTCAAGGACAATGTACTGTGCCCTCACCTCACCACACAGTTCTTTCTGTCAGGTCCCGACTCTGAACTCCATCTGCACCGCTCCGTCTCCCACCATGAATGCCTGAAGACTACATCCCTTCAGTAAGACTGAAAATGCCATGAAGCCAGGGAAAATCATGACCCTGTTTCTAGAAACAGAAGGCATTGGAATTAACACTGATGACACATTTTGAATTGCTATTAGAACTTTAAATCTGACTATTTATGTCTTTTTAATTTTATGTGTTTTCCTAGAACCAGAAAAACCATTCAAGTCAAGGTTTGAGAATTAGAGTTAGAATCACAGTTAAAATAAGCAGAGAAAGCCCTTATTCTGACTGAGCTGTTAAAGAGTTCACAGTTAATATTATGTTTGAGTATATATTGATATCCATGCCATTTGCAAATATTAACCAATTACTGTAAAATATTTATTGGGGATTTTATCTGTTGAATAAAGTGAATTTGAGGAGCCTATGCTTCTCAAACAACACACTGTGAGACTTGAATTTTTATCAGGATGCCAACAACCACAGAGTGGGTATGGCATGAATAACATCTGTTAGAAGTACTTATTGACAAAATGTGGTGACACATTCCCATAACCAGTACTTGGGAGGCTTAAGAAGTAGGAACTCCATCATTTTGAGGTTAACTCATGATACATAGTGATACTCTGTCTCAAAAAACCCAGTAAGATGGATGGATAGATGGATAGATGATGGATGGATAGATGGATGAATGATGGATGGATGGATGGATGATAGATGGATAGATGAATGGATGATGGATGGATAGATGGATGGATGGATGATGGATGGATGATGGATCGATAGATGGATGATGGATGGATGGATGGATGGATGAATGGATGGATGGATGGATGGATGTTATTGACTAAAGGGAACAAATTAGGTTCGCACAAAAACCTGGATGGAAATATTCAGAACAGTTTTCTTTAGGATCACTAAAAACTGCAAAGAACCCAACTGGTCAGTGGAAAATCAGCTCTTACATCCATACAAAAAACTTCTCACCAACAAATGGAAAAGCTCTGACCAACTTATGCCACAATATGGGAGATTCTCAAGTGCTTTATTGTTGGAGTGAGTATTATTTATTTATTTAAGCTATTTTATTGGGTTTTTAAATGTCTACCTCCCTTCCATCCCTTATTCTACCCTAATCCCTTCTAATCCCCTGAACACTATATAGGAGAGAAAGAAGGTTAGCAGGGGAAAGGGGACATTGAAGTTTTTTAAGATTTACTTTTATTTATTTTTAGACTACTTTCTGGTGACTAGGGCATTGGGTTCCTTAGGGCAAGTCTAATATTCATCTCATTAGGATATGTCCAACTACTTGTCTCTTTTCTCTTGACCACTTGACAAACCAGCAACAGCAGCAGCAGCAGCAGCAGGAGCAGGAACCAGCAGGAGGAACAGCCACACCCCTTCTCTTGGGGCTCTGGTCTTTTTAAATCCTCTCTTTCCCAGAATTAAACTCTCTTCATCTGTCAGAGTCACGTCCCTGCCAGAGCACGCACAAGGCAAATTGTCTGCTACTGTGGACAGTTTGGAAGCTGCCCCATAACTCACACCTGGGATTAAAACAAGAACATGGATACGCAACATAACTGGGGTTTAAAAAAGACACAAAGTTCTAACTATACTTTATGTTAAGTTAAAAGCTGAACACAAAAGACCCTGTGGTGTGTAAGCCTGATCATGTGACTTTCTGAATGAAAAAAGTTGTATGCACATAGAACAGAATAGGAAACAGTTGAGTGTGAAGAGGCCCTTCTGGGGTGATGGGCCTAGTCTCTATCTTGGTGGTGGTATAGCCACATAACCAGATTTCTCCATACTCAGAACCTGCATCAAGGAGGGTGAATTGTGTTGTGTATAAAATTAAAAAAATACACCTGTGTGTTTGTTTCTAAAACCATGATCTTTCCATGTTTGTCAATGAATTTTATGAGAAAAATAAGACTAATAGCCTGCATTGGTTGAAGAATAGCAGATTTTTAAATTCTTTTCTCGAGAGATATACAAAGCCATCCAAGTTAGAAATAGCTTGAGACTGAGTAAAAACAGAATTTCTATTGCCATAAATAAGTAAACAAATTGAAATGAAAATTATGGCTGCTAGGCAGATCATTCAGCGAGGTTTGGCTAAAAAACCTCTCGGTGCACTTCACAGTTGGATCCATCCCCAAATTTTCATGCTGTTAATCCAGTCCTGACCTAGAATCATCACATGTTTAATGTCAGAATGTGAAGTGCTAGAATTTCAGATTTTGCACGTTCTTTTTCTTGGAAGCATTAAGTTTTGAAGTCAACCCAAACTTTTCATTCTTTTGGGTTGATTTGATTTTGGCAAATGTTCTTCTTAGTTCATGAGGCTTTTAAGCTTTCAAACTCTCCATTAGATAGTAGAATACAGTGTTTTACTAATTAAAAATAGATGGATGTCAATGATATGATACTTTAAAAAATAGCCACATATCTTAAAAACAAATAGACTGGGAGGTACTACAAACTGCAAGGATGAGGTGAGAAGGGAATGTTTGTGGGTGGGATCATTTGTGACAAAAGCTGTAGATTCAGGGGTCCTCATTTATTGACACACTTGCCATGTTTGGGAGCCTCTCTTGTGGACAGGGCTCAGCATAGTGGTGTATTTGTGAACAAGACCAATAGTTACCTTTATTGTCACAGACTTAAATTTATGTTAATTAGAGACTGAATCAGGTGGAGATTAGTTCATCCTCAGGTAGCTTAGTCTGTTCACTAGGCACAACTTGAGTGACTTAGTGAAGTTAATAATAGGAAAACATGGAAATACACACACTAGTATCTTTTCCTGGTCAGTTCCTCTCCAACTTACAGAGGGAGGTTTTCTTGTTCTCTGTTGTTTGTCCTTCACCTCTAGGTCCACCGTAGGAGACCTTGCTTCTGATTCAAACAGTCTCCTGATTTTCTGAACACTAAATCCATGAACTTCCCACCTTCTTCCTCTCTATACCTTTTCTCAGTCCTTCATCTTGGGTTCTGGGTCCCCCTTGCCTGTTACATGCGTGCTCCTGAATGACCTACTGATATTACCACATAATGAAGTTCCCCTTGCATAAACACTCAGTATTTGTAAACTTGGATAAGATACCATCCCACAATGCCACTTATTCCTTCTAGCTAAGATCTCACGGCTCCTCCTTTTATGGATATGGTGAAGAAGTTATTTATAGAGTCTATGTACTCCTTGTCTTCCAATCTCTCTTGGAGTCATTTTGCTTAGTGACTCTTACTAAGATTACTTAAGATCTTCATGTTGTCCAAGTTAATGTCAATATTCAGTTCTCATTTCAAGGGCACCAGATGGAGTTTCTTTTTCTTTCTTAACATCCATGCTTGTTTGGAGATGTCCTAAATGAGCACTGTGATTCACACTAGAATTGATTACTTTGCTGCATAATCTTGTTTCTTAATTTTTTTTTATTTTTGAAAGTAAAATATAATTATATATCTTTTTACCTTCCTTTTCTCTCTCCAACCCTTCACATACACCTAAATATATAAGTACAACCTGTTCAGTCTGGGTAATATTACTTGTACGCATTTGTTTTGAGGGGAATCTTTTGATATTAGATAACCAGTTGGTATGCTCTTCCGTGGGAAAGATTTTTGCATTCGTAGCATTCCTTAGTTGCCTGTAATTCTTAGTATAGGGTTGAGGCACAATGAGATTTCCCCATTCCATGTTAGCATGTCTAGTGGTGTTGTCCTTGTTAAGATCTTCTTTGGGCAGTCATGTTGATGAGGCTTCCTGGGAACAGCATCTTTGACAGGTGCAATCTCACCACAGACTTCCTGTTCCTCTGGCTCCTACAGTCTTTCTGCTCCTTCTGCTATGATCCCCAAGCCTCAGGTGCAGGAGTTGTGTTGTAAATGTATTAGTCAGGGCTGGACACGACATGATCATTTGTTCTCTGCAGTTTGATAAGGTGTGGTTTTGTGTAATATCTCCATGTGCTGTGCAGAGACATTTCCTTGATGAGTGCTGAGAGCTACCCTTCTCTGTGCATGGAAGGATAAATGTTTGCAATGCAGTTAGAATTATGCTGGTTTAATAAGGTGCTAGTTGTAGGTTCTTCTCTATAATTCATAGCTTCATTAGTCCTGGGTAATTGGCTGGGTTTCCAGTCCTAGGAATAATTTACCTCTTGTTGAACAGGTCTTAAGTTCAGTTAGAGATCTGATGGTTACTGCCAAGGAATAAGTGTCACTATTGCACCATGACAGTTATCATGCCATTCTGATATTTTTTTAGTTCATACACTAGTTCATAAGTTGGGAATGAATAGTGTTTGCTTCCTTTTCTTGGAAGCTTGCATGATGACTTCTGTATTAGTGACTATGACAACATATGTATCCTGAAGAGTTTGCTTTCAAATGGTTGGACACTAATCAAACTTGGAAATGAGCATCCATTCTGATTTCAGAGAAAATCACAATATCTGGAAATTGTTCAGTTTGGGGCTATGTTTATGGGGAGTGCAATTAGCTTACCATGAAGAATGTTAGAAGCATCATCTACATCTCCCATGGCTAAAAGCTCATAATATTAAAGGGTTTGGGTCACTTATTTGTTTATGAACTTCAGGGATGAGGTATCTGAAGAGAAGGATATTCAGTGGTAAGTATTATGCACAGATCAAGTGAATGTGAATGAACCAAAATTTGTTCATTAATAACTTAAGGGAGGCAGTGAGAATCACAGGCAGCACTGCCAGCTGGTGCTGAGTGTAGAGTCACTGCGGAGCCGTTACCATGGTTACATGTAGACTCTGAGACATGTGGGGGGGGGGGTGCAACCTGGGTCAATGACTGACTGATCTTGGCCATGAACACCTGCAGACGTCATCACTTCATATTGGGGCTTACTGTGTATATGTATACATATACTGTATATATGTATATATGAAAAGCAAGAGCTCACTCCCTGTGACTTTGGCATGTTTGGGAAATGAAATATGCCTGCTATGGGCCAGGCTCTTGTAGATATTATCAGATGAAGCTCACAAGTTTTCCATGAGATGAAGTTGCATGGAACATGGGATGGGAGGGTTTCAGAAGCATGCAGATGTGGACTCAAATTGGGTAAATGAACACTCCAGGAAAAGAGACAGTACAGTAAAAGTAGGTGATTAGCCAGATGAAGAAAGGTGTAGAAGGTTGTTAGTTATAGGTGGACACAACTTTGATATTGTATTGCTGCTTTGTTAGTCCACCAAAAGTCAAAATTATCTGTGAACTGAACTTATAGGAAAGACTGAAAGAAGGAAAGAAATATCAAATGAGAGCCCAGTTCCAGGATCTTGAGTTGGCCCACCTACTCTATGAACTGCTGAAGCATGTGAAGGGTCCCATCCTGCAGAACCAAAGCTGCAGGATCTTTATGACACAGAGCAACAACAGGATGTCCTAGAGGGGTCCTGGTGCGGTCCAGTATCAATGGTGTAGCAGAAGCCAGAGGCCTCAAACTAGACCAATGACTCATTGCAATGAACATTTGCAAGTGAAGCTGTTTGGGTGAAAGGGTATACTGTGGGACACCCTGTAGCTTCCATCGCTAATGTTGTTTATTTTTTATTTATATTTATTTTTTGTTTTCTTTTGGGCAGGGCAGGTTGCAAGGGTAGCGGGTGAATTTGGAGGGGCAGGGAGATGAGTGGGATTGCTGTGCATGATGTGAAACTCACAAAGAATCAGCAAAAAAAACTTAAAAAAAATTGCATATTGTTAAGTGTTCAGATATAATGTTCCAGAGTGGCTGATAAAGTCTCGAGGCCCCATTCCTCGAGGAAAGCCACCAATACTGAGCTTAACTCAAAGGCGTATTTGTTTCTCCTGCAGCATCCTGCAATTTCATAGCCTATATTAAACCTGCAGGATTTGGAAACTGGCTTTAAATGTGCTTTATCTCGGTCAGCACAGCTTTTACAGCGCTCCCTGTCAGCTCCTGGCTTTCCTGTCCAGGAACTCTGGACTTCCTTATCACTGTCACATAAGTACCTGCAGTGCTGTGTCCTCTAGGCCTTTGCCCTCGCTCACAAGAGTCCACCAGAGCCACAACCAGCTGTTAGCAGAGAACTGCAGCTGTCTTGACTGTAAATGTGGCAGGGTTCAAAGGCCAGTAATGACAAACACATCAGGGGAACACCATCAGAATAGTTACTATGACACTCCTAGAGGTGATTTTCCTGTGAGCTTCCTGCTGAGACAGCTAGTAAGCTCACTGTTCGCATTACCGCTCTGGCACTTTCTCTTTCCTCATGAAAGTCCTGCATTTTAGGCTGTCTGCATATTACCTCCTGGAGTGTCTTCAGTATCTCAAACAGCATCCAGTCCCAGTGGGTGTAATAAGTATTTGACACCTAGAAATACAGGTTAAATGTAAGATCTCTTCTTTCTTGTAGGTATTTTAGAAATTACTTTTTTTTGTGTGTGCCACGATTATTCCAAACCTTCACAACTTGAGACAACAAATATTGGCATTCTCACACTGCAACAGACATGTGGCAGTGCTGACGCGGATGGAGGTAACTCAGGACTTTTCATCAAATCCTTGTAGGAGTGGGCAAAGGTGATGGCCACCTGAAGTCTAGGCTGGGTGGGAAGTTTTGCTCCAAGATGGTGACTCACATGTTATTGTCAGGGACTCCAGTTCCCAGACAATGAGTCTGTACTTTTCTTCTTGTTTTTATCCATCCCCTGAACAAGTGATAGGAGACACAGATAGAGAGACATAGAGAGATGTGGACACAGAGACAGACCACGTCATAGGAGACAGAGGGACTGACCCAGCGAGGCAGATAGTGAGGGCCCCAACATCAGTATCTTTTACATCCTGGTCTCGAAGTCTGACATTTTTGTGCCATGGTCTATTAACTATGAACCACATACCATCCTCAAGGGGAGAGGAATTAGACTACTTTTGAAGATAGGAACTCCAATTTATTATTATTATTTTTAGCTTTTCTCATAAAATACATTTTGGTCATGTTTTCCCTTCTCCCAACTCCTTCCAGATCCTCCCCAAACCCCTACCCACCCAACTTTATATTCTTTCTCTCTTTCAAAACCAAGCCAACGCCCCCCACCACAAAAATGAAAATCAAAACAAACAAGCAAAAAAAAAAAAAAAACCCAATAAAACAGCAATGACAAAAAGCTCAAACCTATACAAAATGAAACCAGAAGTCCATAAAAATCCCAAAATAAAACATGAAACTTCTTCCGTGTTGGCCCAGTGCTTGTGGGCATGAGGCATTCCCTGAGGCGAGCTTAATGTATCTATTGAGACTGTATTGGAGAAAACTGATTTTCCCTTTGCCAGAGGGCATGAATTACAGACAGATTCTTGGTTAGGGCTGGGACCTGTAACCACTTCTCCCTTTCAGTGCTGGAACCCTGTCTGCCTTGAACCTGTCAGGTCTTGGGCACAAAGCCACAACTTCATGTTCTGCTGTGCGTCAGTTCTTGTGTCCGGAAGACCCTGTTTCCTTGGAGACACCAGTCATCTCTGGCTCTGAAAATATTTCTTCATCCTGTGTGCATAGGTCCCCGAGCCTTGAGGGGAGGGCTTTGATGAGGATACTCAATTTAGGATTCAGTATGCCAAAGTCTCAGATTCTCTTCATATTGTCCAGTTGTATTTGTGTTAATTACCGTCTACTACAAGAAGAAACTTGTATGATGAGGGTAGAGCAAGGCACTGATCTACAGGTATAGAAGAATGTTATTAGGAGTCATGTTATGGCTATATTCCTTTATCACAATAATAGTATTTGTTTTCCTCCTAGGCCCATGACCTATGCAGTCTCAGGTTTTCAGATAGTTTAGCAATGTCACGTACAGGTCACATATAATGGATTGGGCCTTATATCCAATGGAAAAGTGTTTAGTTACTACCATAATATTTGTGCCACTATTGCACCAGTATATCTTGCAGGCAGGTCACTGTTGTAGGTCTCAACAATATCTCTTTTAAAGTTCTTGTAAAGGATTAGGGTTAGGTTTAGAGTTAGGCAGGGATAAAAATATAGCAGACATTGAGGGAATAACCAACCTTAGACCTACCCCAAGGGAAAGAGCCAACCCCTATCACTATTAATATTCTGCTATGATTACAGACAGGAGCATTGCATAACTGTCCTCTGAGAACCTCCAGGCAGCAGAGGATCCAAACAGAGACTGAGATTCACTGCTAAACATTAGGCTGAATGCCAGGGATCTTGTGAAAGAATGGGGGGAAGGATAGAAAGACCTGGAGGAGGCAAGCACTCCACAAGAAGACCAACAGAGTCAACTAACCTAGGTCCATGGGGGCTCACAGAGTCTGAACTACCATTCAAAGGGCATGCATGAGCTGGACCTAAGACCCCTACACCTATGTAACTGATGGCCATCACAGGTGCCCCCTAGCAAGTGGAGCGGGGCTATCTCTGGCAAGGACTATGAGACCTGCTTTGTGGTCGGTTTCCCTCAATCCGGCTATGGTGCCTGGCTTCAGTGGAAGAGGAAGTGCTCAGACCTGATGCAACTTGATATGCTGGGGTGGGACTGTACGGTGTGGGGACAGGGAATGGCTCCCCTTGTCTGTGGAAAAGGGGAGGGGAGGATACGAGGAGGGTGGGACCTAGAGGAGGGGGAGGAGGGGGCTACGATTGGGATGTAAAATGAAAAATAAAATAAAATAAAAGTCCTTATAAAGGATTTTGAGACTTATTTGAAACTAACGCACTGTTGAAGCATGGTGTGGAAAGCTGTAGGCCTGTTTCTCATTTTTCTCTTGGGCTTCCATCAGATGTCTCTTCAACTTTCTTCTTTACAATCACTCCCAATAATGACTGGAGAAGCAGTATGCCCTGCCAAAATATCACATTTCTTTTTAACCTCTATGGAGTTCAGATCGGCCAGAAGTTGTAGACCGGTGATGTTTTTGTCCTTTCCTTCTTCTGCTGTTTAGCATGTGAACATGATGGGGTGTTGGTAGAGGCAGGCAATTGGGAGAGGTGAACCAAGAATGATCTTGAGCACATGAGGGAGAAACACAGAAGGCACAGAATGTGATGAACATTGTCTGAGGAGCTGTCGCGTCCCCCTCGACCAGCAAGGATGACACAACTCACAAAAGCTCTTCTCAAGCAGTTTATTCAGGTCCCTTGAAAACAGTCTTCCGAATGCCCGGGCAGACCCAACCCACAGGCTAAATACTATATGAACAGCCAATCAAGTAAAGCCACGTGGTGCTATCTTAGAGGCCCACGTATGCGGAAGCAAGCCAGATCAGCGGTCTTAGCCAAATATGGACTTGTTTATCATCGAGAGCGCTCACCGTGGGGCTGGTGGAAGGCGGAAACCGGCACCATCTTTAAGGCGCGGCACATCGCAGCTCTCTACAAGGAGCCATCAAATAAGCTTCTGGCGAGCTACCTCTTCTGTTCTGCTTACACTAGTGAGATAGAGGATCAGACAGTGTCAGTACATACATACGTGAGCAAATGATTTGAGTGGTCTTTGGTTTATTTTCCTTTCCTGGGGAATTGTCTGTCCTCTCCTCAGCATTCCTGGGGAGAGAGAGATTCTTGGGGCTGTGTTTCTGGGCTGGGAACCCCCCTCTCCATTTCAAAGCTCATCGCTCTGATCTCTCCTTCCCTCACTACTCCACTTTGCTTTTTTTCTGCAAACAGCCTCTTTTCCATCACCAGTGGTTACATTTTACAGGTCACTTGGATAAGCCTAGATTCTCTCATCCTCCCAAGATCCTTAAATTAACAACACCTTCAAAGTATCTTTTGTTATAGTAACAGTCCCAGGTCCCAGAGATCAGGATGTGAGACCGTTAATCAGCCAGCTTACGGCATTTCGTTTTATCATTTATCTTTCACAATGACACATCGTTCAGGCTGACGCACAAGTGTGCTTATTTCTTCCTTACTTTCTCATTTATACAGAAAAATCATTCCTGTCCCCCTTATTCTCTGTGTCTGTGTGTGTCTGTGTGCGCACGCGTGTGCCCACAGTTGCTCTGCAGCCCGTGGGGGTCAGAGGTCAGAGTACTACTCCTGCTGTGTGATGCATGGACCACACTCGTGTGCTCAGCTTCTGTGACACAAACCTTTGCCCACTGAGCCATCTCCTGGAAACTATGAAATGGACTCAAATAGTATCGTTGAAAAGGAATGGTTTGGAATATGGGACATAAGACCTACAACCATGAAACTGGAACCCAGGCAACACTTCTACACTCCAGAAACTGCTGCAGGAGCCACAGACACCCCAAAAGGCACCCTGTAAGGACCCCCCACCTCCCCACCCCTGCCCCATGGAACACTGGTCAGATTTCTTCACTAGCTACACTGACTTGGGCAGCATATTTTTACTTGTTTCTTTTCTGTCTAGAAGAATGATGAAACATAGGACTCAGGTTGGAGGGGAAGTGGAGGTCAACGTGGACCCTCAGGCCCTCTAATGAGCTCCCTGAGGACCAGGAGCTGGACGGATGCGGTTACTCTCTAAGCAAGGAAGCTCATTTTGCTCCTGGGGCTTTGTCTCCTGTTTCTGAGAGGGCACTGGGACCTCACCTAGCCAGGTCTTGGGATTTCCAGAGTCCGGAGCTCATCTTTTCAGCTGCGGTGGCCCGTGACTGTGAGATTTGTGTCTCAGCTGGCCCGGACTGTGTCACAACCGATAACGTTGAAGCTCTAACATACCGTTGAGTCAGTGGTATTTTTGTACTCCATGCAACATTAAATCTGTCGACAAAACATGGATGATGACATTGCTCCTCAAAGACAGTGATGCGAAGGTGTACTTTTAAATTATTTATCATTACATTAATATCTCTATCGACCTTTCAACCCACTGACCTGAGGGAGAAAAAAATGTTAGTGGAGACAGAGCGCGCAGACCTCTTTAAATGTTGGTCATGGGGTGATTTGTCAGGATTCCAACAGTCCAGCCAAACAGCATACGCAACAACAGATACCAGCAGCAACATTCACAAGCAGCAGTCAAGGGAGGTCTAGAAGAGACAGCAGCAGTGGCAGCAGCTCCGGAGCTGGTGGTGGCAGTGACAACACCTACTGCACCCCCACCTGCGGCAGTTGTCTCTTCAGCCTGACCTGAGCCATGATCTCCAGCAGCAAGTCTTGAATTGTTGTCTGGGGCATTTAGAATCAAAGCAGCAATGAGAAGCACTGCCAAACAAAAGCCCCTCTGTGTTTCTGGGGTTTCTATTCATACCCCCTCAAAATCTGCACGAGGATTTTTTTTAATTGGTCAACAACATGCCCCAGGCACGAAGTACTTTTCTGTTGAGCAAGATCACGTGCTCTCCAAGGAGTCCATCCATCAACGGATATTTCTTTTTATTTTCTTTTTTTGCAGGTCATCACTTTTTTTTTATTTCTTCAAGTTACATCTCAATCGCAATCCCCTCCTTACTCTCCTCTCCAGCCCCACACTCCCACCCTCTTCCCCCCTCAACACCCTATCCTCTATCCTTTTTTTTAATTTAAGGTATATCTTTTCCCCCCCAACAGCTCCCCCTTTCAGTCCAACAAATGATTCTTTCTCTTATAACAATAAATACAATACAAAACAACAGAAATAATTAGGCCACAATTATGAGAGTTATATAGCTTAGCATATATTCCCAATGTCCAGTCCATACGTATTTGGCACCTGACTAGCATTCTACTATCCAACCATCTCCATGAGTTTAAAGTTCTATATCTAACTCAGCTTCCATCCTAACTTGCATCACAATTTTAGAAATATCTTCTTAGGTCAATAACACCCTCTTAATTCCTAAACAACTCAAAATTTAACTATGAGACTCTAGCTATCTAGTCTTCAACTACATCAGAGACCTGAGAGGAATAAATATACCTGATTATACAGGAAGTGCAGAGACAGCAGCTTCCAAAACCAAGAAATGACATACCAGTGGCTGCTTGGACAGTTCCCATTTTCTCTCCATACATTACAGCATCAATCTTCAGCCATTTGGCCCCATTTCTCTGACAGACATTGATTGTAGAGCAGGAATTATGAAGGACTTGCCTACCCTGTTTCTTAACAAAAAGTATATTCCTCCCCACAAGAAGCATCACATGTTCTTCCATCAGGACGTTCCTCATGTCCTTCTCACAAGTCTGTTTTTCAGCAGTGGAAAAGCACCTCCACATCTCATACTTGAGACCAAAACAAAAAACATGTTCATTTAACACAACCATGTTTTTAAAGAAATCTTTATAACTTCTACCACAGTGGTGGATGAAACACAACCAGATCTTCATATTTGCAAATACCTACTCTACTCTCTGTTCCCTTAGTACCCAGGAGCCTTTTCATCTGATACTACTGGCAGAGAGACAGGCAGAATGTGAGAAGACTGCCAGTACTGCTCTTCCCAGCAATGCAAATGATGGGTTAAGATAGCTTCAGGACCATGTTTTTGGTAGCCTTCCCAGCAGCCACATGTGTCTCATGGGGACACTGTGAACCCTGCAGTGTATGGTGCAGGCTGATCTTTGCTAGCTGTAGTTGTCACTGTCTTCTTTCTCTGTGTGTTTGAGGCTTGGTTCTGGAGGATGAAACCTAAGAGAAGCTTTCTGAGAACATCCAGAGAGAGATTTATTTTCTGTGCTTCTCCAGTCCATCCTGTTCAATGGAGGGGGAGATATATATATATATATATATTCCCTCACTGTGGCTTCAAGGAGGGCCAAACACAGTAGTGTCACAAGGTGGATGAGGCTGTCAGCACTTTGCTAGTTACAAGTAGTCTCAGCCCAAGTATTGGGAGAGGAGGATGTTGCATACCACCCAAGACCATATGGAGATTACATTCTCAGAACAGAATGCTCTCATGGGCTGCGGGAGGCAGGCTTTGTGATACAAGAGACTAGGGACCCATGAGAGGTTTTTATGTGCTTACTTTAACAATTCTGCAAATGAAGTGTTTGTTACCTGGTGGTCAGTAGAGGCTGCCCTCCACCACCTTGGTAAAGGAAACCATATGGCTTTGGGACCCCATCTGTGGTAGATGTGAACCCTAAGACTCTTTTAGTTTTGCCAGCTGTTAAGAAAGCAGATTCTATGAGACCTGAATTTTAAGTTTTACACCATGGTGGTTGGAGAGGTAGAAAGGGTGAGGATGAATGAGGAGGAAAAACGGAAAGGAAGAGAAAGGAGAGATGGGGTGGAGAGAAAAAGGGGACAGGAAGAAAGAGAAAAGGAGGAAGGGACAGTGGAGGAGAGATTGAGAGAGAACATGAATATTAAATAACAGCTAATATTCTCCTTGGACATTTTGGTTCTTCTGCTGCCCCATTTGCCAATGTCTTTCTCACGCTCTCCAATGTCTCTGTTCACGTTACCTTGTGCACCTGTCAGTCTTCTGCAGAGCCTTATGGGAGCCACATCCTGAGTAGTGGAGGGTTACCCCCATTCTGACAGTATCCCTTCCCAAGGAGGCCTCTCAGTGAACTCTGGACTTCATAGACTCTCCAGCTTAAGGTGTTCAGTGGATTCATAGTTGCTACCTTTGCATCCTTTTAACTAAGTGCTGTGTTTAAACAACGTAACAGCCAAAGTAATAATAAAGTAAGGTAAAACAAAAACAATCAAACATCAACGTCAAAGATGAGGAATAAAACAAACTTGGCCTTTTTTCTTTTTTTACATTAAAGTCTCAAGATTGACTCTGCCCGTGGGGTCACACCATCCCTGGTTTCTGTGATTCCTTCGACTGTCCTATTGTTCTGACTATATTTGAAGCAGCAGCTGTTTCTCTTGCAGTCTGGTTCCAGAATCTTCCTGATGATTCCAAGTCTTGGCTGAGATCTGGAAGATTCTTAGTGTGGCCTGAGACTGTGTACTGTCAGAGAGGGAGGAGGTGAGTGGTTTATAGTAGCCCCCCCCACCCCGGCTCTGTGAGATTAGGAGAGTTCAGGTGGTCCCAAGACTTTCCCTCAGGAGAGCCATGTGGACTAGATGTCCCATCTTCTTCCTTTTGGGTACTACCTTGAAATGAGAAGACTTTTGGCACATGGTTCACTTCTCTTCTCAACTCTCTGAAATGAGCCTGAGGATGGAGCTGTCTCAATATTGCAGGGTCGTAAGTGTTGATGGAGTATGCGGCAGCATGCAGGGACTGAGGGCAGACTTGAAGCAACTCTTCCTGCTTGGAACATTTCCAGTTAAAGATGTCTTTAGGTAAATTAATTGTGAATACACTTAGAAATAATACTTATGTGTATACATCTAGAAAAATCAGAATGGTACAAAAAGTGCTGCTGGTCTGTAATCTCAGACAGAACAAATTTAAATTTACTTTGTGCAAACTAGTGAAACTTTTTCCAATATATATATATATGAAAAAGTATATATATGTATACATATGTATAAGTGTATATGCAGGCATACATATGTATGTATATGTATATATACACACAAATATACATATATACACATATGTACACAAACATAAATGCTTTTCCAAATAAATCACAATTTGATAATTTTGGAGCTTTTAAGGTCAAATTTGTCCGTCAAGATAGCAGTTGAAGATTCTAACACATGCCTGCGACCATCTCTTAGATTTGTTAAGGAACATCTGTGAATTTGTGCATGAAGCGATGGTTGTCTGTTCTTGGACAGGCAGAACTCTCTAGGGTTCAGAAAGCAAGCAATAATGAATTCAGCATGACTGACGTGTGTGAGCCTTTACCTGGAAAGGCAACAGAATCTTTGTTATGAAATTGTAGAAGATTGGATTCTTATAACCTAATAGTTAAAAAAAGTCTTTTTATGTTCAGTACTACATTTTTAAGCAGTAATATATTAGGTACCACTGAATTATGTAGAAGGCCTGCAATTCCATCTCTAAGGAGGCTGAAGCAGAAGGATTGTTAGTTTGAAGGCTGTGTGGGCTACACAGGATCCACATGGCTGCTTAGAAGTTATGGAAATGCTATGTCTTTAAACTGAATCATTAACTTGATTTACTAATATACTGTAGTACACACACACACACACACACACACACACACACACACACACAACTATACTATTTAGACTGGCTGATGTAGGCTTCACCTGTATAGCATTTCAAAAAAACACATGACCCTTGTTTGACCTCTGTGGATCATGTTCTAACATGGGAAGAGAGGGCGGGGCAGATGGTGATAGAAGAAAATGTAAATTCTAAAGCCTGCTGCAGGAAGGAAGCAGAGCTCAGCATGTGGGGAGGACTAGAATTCTGGTGGTACAGCCATGGTAGAGGGGTTGTCCTGAGATTACCTGGAAGAAGAAGATGCCTTGAGATGGAGAAGCAGGTGAAAGGTGGGAGTGTTGGTGGTGAGAAGAGCTTGGCTGGAGAGGAAATCAAAGGTGGGGAGGGTAATGACAAGGGCAGAAACACAGCATGGGGCCACTGCTGGGGCCACTGCTTCTGCTTAAGAAGCTGGGGGAGATAGCACAGAAGCTGGGTCCTAGAGGGGAGCTGTAAGATCCAGTTTCTTACATCCCCAGAGCTGTTGGCTTGCCTGATCTGCAGCCGGCCTCCTCTGGTCTGTGCATGCCCGTGGAGTTCTGTGGCCTTCAGGGAGGGTTGACTTGAGCAGTGGGTGGAAGCAGACAGATCCTTCATTTGGTGAAGCACAAGGGACTCATCTGAGATCACAGGGTGTGGAGACAAAGGTTCTGCCTCAAGGGATCCCCCCATGGCTCTCAGAGGAGCACACCATAGCAAGAAAGATTGAATGCAGCAGGATTCCATTTGAGAAAGTTGACCACAGATACAGCATGCCAGTGGACAGGGAGAAGAGTATTTAAAGCAAGAACACAGGCTTTAAAAAGTGGACAGAATGAAGCATCACTTTTACTTGTACACTAACATTGAAAACACTCACGAACTCACTAATGTTTATTAAACAGCTTCATGTTCTAGGGGTTTCTCAGGACTGAGAAATGGCAGTGAATCAGACTGACATCATTCCCAGCACCCCCTTTCTTGTGAAGCTTTCCTTTCAATCTAAGATGGAATAAAACAAATGAGTAAATTTAATGTTGTGTTTGATGTTGCTGAACACCATGGTTTTTGCGAGGGAATCAAGCAAGGTGCTGAAAAAGCAGGTGAAGGAAGATGAGGTTTAGTTAGGGCAGGGCAGCATTGAGATCGTACCAGGGCAAAGGCTTCACGGGACTGACTGAGGGAGACTGATACAGGAAAGGTATCTATGTGTCAACAGCTCAGTGAGCAAAGGAAAAGCTTAAACTGTTGACAACATGTGTGCTTTTTCCAAAGGGAAATTCAGCCGTGGAAGTGTAAATGCAAACAACAGAGTACCAGGAATTATTGGCTGGAACAGGGAAAGAAACCAAGTGAAGTGTCAAGAAATGCTTACACCCTTCCTTCCACAGGAAAAAACCCCACAGTTTAACCAGAATTAAATGAGGTAAATGGGAATTGCTAAATACGTAAAAGACTTGAGCTACAAACACTGCAGTTCTGTGAAACAAAGCGCCAGGAACTAGTTGGTGAAGAGGCATAATGAGGGAGGGAGATGGCACCAGTTCACGTCTCAGTAGCTTTGAACAGACGTTATTATCTCAGTGTCTGTGGGTTGTTATTCCAAATGCCCCAACAGGCCTCTGTAGAAAAAAAATAATTAAATTGTTTAACAGTATTTATATTATTGTTAATTGATTCGGCAGATGTTAATTCTTAATCTGCCATTATAAGTGAGCATACAGACACCATATGGATTTTAACAAGCCTTGGCCTGAATTGGGCAATCTTGGCCTGTGTAAGCTAGCTCTTATTTCTATTACCCAAATATGACCCCATATATGCATAAGTCCCCTTGGACTGCCATTCTCCATGCTAACTGATGTTCCAGGCCATGTGGAGTGAGGTTCTTTTTTCAAACCCATGGTGTATGTCCTCCTTCTTCCTGCTCCTGGCTGGAATACATTAATCCTCTGTCTAAAGCACAGGCTTCCTGTTCTAATCTCAGGAAGTCCCACCTTTCTCTGTCTTTGCTCAGTCTCAGGCCTCAGCATTTTATTTAACCAATCGGAGTCAATGTAAGTAACAGACAGCAAGAAGGTCCAATTAATTAACATTTAGAATGCTTAACACCACCCCATCAGGCCTCTCAGGTTGTCACAGCTGCATTTAGTGTATTGGGTGGGCCACATTCCTGTCTGAGGGTCCTTCTGCAGATGGGCCATTCCCAGGCGTGTCAACAGTTGGCAGGAGTCAGCTCTTTGGCTATGAAACCAAGGACTGAAGCTTCCTGTCTGCTGCTCACTGGAAGCTCATTGAGATGCCTACAGGCTTCATATATAGGTCCTGGCCACATATGGATACCCAACCGAGTTTCAGGTGCCCACAAAACTGGGAGGGAAGAAAGAGAAACATCCTATAATCTACATAACACAGATGTGAACTCAGGTATCCCCCACTTACACTTTCTATATTTACCCTTTCTATATTCTATTGCATCCATTACATTAAGTAGACAATGGGCATAGGTAATGAAAGTGTATGAGCAGCAGAAGTCAGGAACAGGGGACCACCTCAAGGATGGCCATCGCAGAAATGGCCAAGCCAGTGTCTAATGGCAGTGTCTAATGCAGTGGTTCTCAAGCTTCCTAATGCTGCAACCCTTTAATACAGTTCCTTATGTTGTGGTGACCCCCAACCATAAAATTATTTCATTGCTAATTCATAACTAATTTTGCTACTTATGAATTGTAATGTAAATATGTGATATGCAGGATATCTGACTGGGTCACTTAGTCTAAGTGACCAAACTCTCCTTAGTCTAAGAAGATGAGGAACATTGAGAGTAGCATTCTAAAACAGATGAAAAAAATACAGAACTGATAAAATACGATACAATATATACCTAGAAAGGCTGATTAAATGAAGGCAAAGTAAAACAACAAAGAAACTAATACTGCTGCAGATTTTTATACTGTATGCATGGTCATGTTTGAATTAATTAAACTTTGGAACACCACAAAGAAGGAACGGAATCCTCCTGTAGGCACAATAGAGCAGCTGACTCCTGAGCCACAGTTCAAACCATGAGATGAAGGGAAACTGAGTACTTTGGAGAGAACACCAGCATCCCACACTCCATAGGAGCAGGGACACTGTTAAATCACACAGTCCTATCAAAACAGCTCGGAGGAACAAAATATGCTGCCAGCTGTGTGCACACAGAGCTGAAAGTGCTAAAAATGTTCTTATGTCATCTGTGACAAAACATACACTTTCAACTTTCTCAAGAAATGTACTAGAAATAGTACAAAGATTAACTTTAAAAGAAAAAAATAATTATAGATCAATAACAATAAAGATAAAAAATCATTGAATTTATTTGAGGCGTTTTGTGTTTTTTAATAAGTTGATTCAGTCTTGAGAACAGCTCTGCTTGGAACATGTTATTATGAACTTTATTCATGTGTTCAGGTGAAGTTTCAAGTAAGTAAAGATCAATGTGCACGTACTTTTGGTGCAAAAATCGCAATAAAAAGATTTTAACAGAATTAGAAGTATTAAAATATAAAACTAAGAAATCAGGTAAGTTTCTGGCATGATTGTTCAACACAAAAGAGAAAAATGTCAAATTTTATCAGAAGAAAGAGGGATGTAACAGCTGCAAAAGTCAGTGCTGAAGGGCAGTTACAAAGTCTTAGGAAGTGTGCACATCGGTTTGTAACTGTAAGAGTGGCAAATTACAGCTATCCACATAACATGGGTAGGCATCAGCAATGCAATGCTGAGTGGAAAGATTACTAGCTTTAGATTATTCATGATATGGTAATACTTGCTTAAATCCAAAACTAAAGGAAAATCAAGTAGTGCTTTATAGATATGCTCATGAATATTAACATATTGAAAAATAAAGAAAGGATAAACAGTAAATACATATCATGCATCATTCTGAACGGAAAGGAGAAAGAAGTGGTAAAAATGAGTAGCTTGGGGCTTGTGATCAAACGCCTTGTTTGGGGGGTGCAGTGTTATCTATCTGCTGCTCTCCTAGAGAGTGTACAATTCACAGAGCTCAGGAACCCACAAAGTTACCAGCAGGTGGTATGTGAACAGAGACAGTTGCTGGCGGGTGAACGAGTCCAAGCTGCCATCAGGCTGTGCACAGGGCTTCACAACAGCTTTCATGAGTTGTTGCTCATGCTGGAGAGGGCTTCCTAGTACTGCAGCTGCCTCTGAGTCACTCACGCTCCTGTAAGTGATCCCTCACCTGTGCTCCCTAACAAATGGACTTGTTCGCTAAGCCAGACTTGGGTGGAGCCATATATCTGGCCAGTCACTTGTGCTCTATCTGTATAAACTAAACACACCTTCCTGTCTTCTCACGAGTCACAATCACACTAATGAACTCTTATATTACAATTTTGATTAAGTTTCATAATTAGACTTTAAAAACTTACATTTATTCCTTTATTTGTGTGGGGAGGGGCATTCCGTGGCCTGAGTATGGCAGTGAAAGACAATGTGTACGTTCCCGTCCTCTTTGCCCTGCAGTCTCTGGCACTGAACTCCAGTGGAGGTTTGGTAGCAAGCACCATTACCTATTCATCCCTCTTACCTGCTCTGACTTTAAAAAATTTTTAATGTAACACACACACACACACACACACACACACAAAAAAAAAAAAAAAAAAAACAGAGAAAGAGAGAGATATGTTATAAATCTGAGAGAAGATTCTAACATCTAAATTGTAAATTGATAACATTTCTACTTGCCTAAAGCATTTAATCATTTGTTTGTTTGAGACAGGGTCTCTCTGTATAGTCCTGGAACTAACTATGTAGTCCAGGTTGATCTTGAACTCACAGAGATCTGCCTGCTTCTGCCTCCCAAGTGTTGGGATTCAAAGTGTGTGTAAACATGGTAAAAACCATATCCCACTAGCCTTTTAATTTTAATTCAACCAATTTTGCTCACCCCATCTTCTCATTAACAAAGGCCTGCACCCCTTAATTAGTATCGGAGCTTCTTTGGGCTGTAGATGCTGCTCTGAGGTTCTGAAAAGCCTCCTGTCCCCATCAAAACAACAGAGCACAGTTCATAATAGGCCAGCAAACTGTGAATGCTATAAGCCCAGGACAGCTGTGATCCTGCCCCAACAAAACCCAAGACACAGGATGGCTTTAAAACAAGTTAGAAGATATGAAACAGAGAAAAATACTATTTCTTGGTATACATAGAGCATGTAAGATATTAAAATGGTAGCTTCATACTTGAAGTCTTATTCCAAGGAAAACACTGAGGCACTGCACAAACACCTCAGAAATGACTGTTGACAGAACAGCGACAAATGACTGTCCCGTAAATGACTGTTCTTGATGCTTGACAAATAGTTTCAGAAACAGTAGCTTCTAGTATCTGCATTTTCATTTGGTTTTCTCCACGATTTTTTCTTTTTTAAATATTTATTTATGACTTCAGGTCATCTCCATCACAGTGTCCTCTTTCCACCCCTCCCAATCCTGTCCTCCCATCCTCTACCCCCTGTCCCTTCCATCCCACTTCTCTGGAGTGGAGTGTCTCTACATAAACAGTCCCCCCACCCCAGTTCAGCAGTCATATGAGGGCCAAGAGCCTCCTCATACACTGGGGGCCTACAAGGCAGCACCACTAGGACAAAGTGACTCATTGACAGGAAACAAAGTCTATGTTCCTGTTCCCTTTGGTGCATTGGTTGTAGTATAGTTATCCTGTACTATATGGCTAAAATCTGATTATAAGTGAATAGATGCCATGTGCATCCTTCTGAGTCTGGGTTAACTCACTCAGGATGAGCTTCTCTAGTTCTATCCATTTGGGTACAAATTGCATGATTTCATTGTTTCTGATGGCTGAGTAGTATTCCATTGTGTAGATGTACCATAGTTTTATTTTTATTCATTCCTTGGTTGAGGGACATCTGGGTTGTTTCCAGTTTCTAGCTATCACAAAGACCAACAATCAATAAATGGGACCTCATGAAACTGAAAAGCTTCTATAAGGCAAAAGACACTGTCATTCAAACAAAACAGCAACCTACAGATTGGGAAAAGATCTTCACCAACCCCACATCTAACAGAGGGCAAATATCCAAAATTTACAAAGAACTCAGGAAATTAAATGCCAAGAAACCAAATAATCCAATGAAAAAATGGGGAACGGAGCTAAATAGAGAATTCACAAAGGAGGAATCCCTAATGGCTGAGAGACACTTGAAGAAATGCTCAGCATCCTTAATCATCAGAGAAACGCAACTCAAGATGACTCTGAGATTCCATTTCACACCTGTCAGAATGGCTAAGATCAAAAGCTCAAATGACAGCACATGCTGGTGAGGTTGTGGAGAAAGGAGAACCCTCCTCTATTGCTGGTGGGAGTGCAAACTTGTACAACCACTGTGGAAATCAGTCTGGCGATATCTTAGAAAACTTGGAATAGCTCTACCTCAAGACCCAGCCATATCACTTCTGGGTATACATCAAAATGATTCCTCACAAAACCACAAGAATGTTTCCTCATCTATATTCGTAGCAGTTTTATTTATAATAGCTAGAAACTAGAAACAACCCAGATGTTCTCCATGATTTTGAATCCCAATACTCTGCCACAAATAGAGTTGTATACAAAAGCCACCTTCCCACCACAGTATTTCTGTCAATCTGACAATCCATAATCTCTACAATTGTGTGGAAATTTCATAGACATTTTTGTAGAGGCTACAGCAAAAATTGTAGAGTGTGATTGAAGTAAAAAATATGAACTCCTTAGCCAACTTTCTTTGCATTTTCCAAGCTTGTGAGGAAATTGCTGGTATTTGGTGATAAATCCTATTTTGACATTATCACTCTTAATTATATTTAATACCTTTTTGGGATACCAAAATCCTGAATGAATCAGCCCTAAACTCTATATTTTGTGTTTAGTCTAGCCTGGAGGAGTATTAGGTCCTAAACTATTTGATATGTGTTTGTCTTGAAAAAAAAAATAAATTTAATGTTTCCTTTATATGACACCTGATGGCATTTTGTTTCCTATAATATGTTTATTAATGTTTTTGTTGGCATGATTTTGTTTATTTATTTATTATATAACATAGTGAAGCATATTTAAAGTTTGTTCATTTAATATGTTTAAAATATGAATTTTAGGGGTCATTTATGTATACTATCATTTGGAGATGGCTATATTAGTGGCAAACTAGTCACTGGGCAAGAAAAACCCCTGGCTTCAATTGTAGACAGACTGCTGTCCAAAAAGGACAAAACTTAGAAGCAGGTAAGTTGGCAGACTAGCTCTGCCAAGACAGGGTGGTCAAGTCCTTCATAATCCCTGCTCTATAGTCAATAGATAGGGTGGTCAAGACCTTCATAATTTCTGCTCTACAATCAATGTCTGTCAGGGAAATGGGTCCAAACGGGTGTTTATGTCTGACCTTTGCCTCAGTGATATGCAACCAATAAATGAAAGCTACATTTAAAAGATGGAAAAAAAGAAAAACTAAAATAAATAAATAACAGAATAAAATGGGTAAAAATGGAAAACTTAATAAAATTATGAAACAACTACAAACGTTTGTGAACAGTGATAAAATAGAAAATGAATAAAAAATGTCAAATATTTCTAACTCTCAAAGCTAACATTTTTTTCAAGGTTTTAAGAATTTAGTGACTTCATTTTTTTTCCTGCTAGTTTTAGGTTATCTACTGTATTTCTCTTTTTACAATAAAAAGATAATAGCATTTGGAATATAACTTTGAGAGAAAAGACATTTTCTTTCATTTTGAAAGTAGTAATATTTTAATTCAATAAAATGTATTTTCCATGTGTGGTTTGTGTCCAGTCTCCAAAAGCAACCATCATTAGCACAAAAAAAATTTAAAAATTTAAATGAAGTGAAAATGGTATATAGAAACATCATGCTTATGTAAAATCTAGAATATATATTATTGCCAGTTAAATTAAATATAGGCCAAATAAATGAACATGTGAGAAAAAAACACTTTCTTATTTAAGATATTTCACTTATTTGTTTTGTCACAGTCTAAAAAAGACTATAATGTCAACATTAAAATATAGGAACATGTCAGATACTTGTTTGTGCACACCACACACAAAAGCAACCCAACCAACATTTTGTATAACATTTTATGTTTTTACACATTTTACTGTTTTATTTAACCAATCAGAGTCAATGTAAGTAACAGACAGCAAGAAGGACCAATTAATTAACATTTAGAATGCTTAACACCACCCCATCAGGCCTCTCAGGTGTCATGTTTATCCATTACTGAAGTAAATGGAATTTAGAGAAATTTTGTTTAATATATTGCAAAAATCTTTAAAAATATGTATATGATTAGGGCACATCCTGTCTTTTGTGTCTGGCTACAGACAGGAGAAGGGGTCACTCAAAGCAGTGCCAGCGCTTGATTGCTGTCTTCTCTGTGGGCAAGCAGAGGCTCCTTCTCCCAGTCCTGGACTGGAAAGGGAAGGCACCCCTCCAGGTACATCTTAGAGGTAGGCACCAAGGTTGCTCTGAATTCCAGGAGCCAAGCCATGGCAACACCATGCACAGGTGCCTGGGGCCACGGTGACTCCATGCAGGGGCGCCCCACCCTTTATTTCCTTGAGTTGGAAATATCCATGAAGTTTTGTCAGAAAGAAATCATGGGTGCTTGTTTCTGTTAGGGAAAATATTTTTTAACGGTTAGAGAAAAGGGAAATGCTGCCTCAATGGATGATGCTAAATTAAAAGACCTATTTGCTACAGTTCATCAAATGCAGACAGCCAGAGGGTCATTGTATACTCAGTTTTCTATTTATTATTTGATGGATATCTAATTGCATGACAAGCAATCATGTTTTCTTACTAATACTTCAGATACTTATGAGAAAGAATTGGCTTTGTACAACTCTGATGGACACCTGCCTGAGTTACCAGGAAGTTTGGTGACTTTGAAAGTAGGTTGGCAATATTTCAGAGCTTGTTCTTTATGACATTTTCCAGGTTAAATGTTATTTTAGATGCCTGGGTCTTTCTTCTAGTTAATAGGACATACTTTCTGGCAACTATAGATTAAATTTAACAAGATAAGTTTGGGGACACTATTGGACTTAATGAATGAATTCTTGTCCTTACAATTTTCATCTTGTTGCTTGCTCAGTAGAGAGGCATAGGTTGACCTTGTTGATTTCCGAAAGTCTTCTCTTCTTCATTTTTTATTGCAGTGAGTTTAAGGACAGTGACACCTCATTTAATGCCATATCAGTACAGTTCAGTATCATCTTCTCACAAGGTGGAGTGTCAGCTAACTGTAGATAGTGGATTAATCTCACCTTTGAATAATTTTTACCTGTTCTTTCAAGACTTTTTTGAGTGATGTGGTTATATAAACTCACAATAGCTTGAAGTACCTATTATGGCTTGGATATGAAATGTCTTCCAAAGAGGCTCATGTCTTAAATGCTTGGTTCTAGCTGGTGGTGCTATTTTGGAAGATTCTAGAAAATTTTGGAAGTGGAGTTTCATTGGAGGATGTGTGTACTGGAGGGTGTTCCTGTCTTGGCCCCTCTGTGACTTTTTCTGTGCTTCCTGCCCACCATGAGGCCAGTGACTCTCTCTTCCACACACTGTTACTGCCACCAGCATTGATGATCTGCCCAAACACTTGGCCCAAGCTTCCATGGATTGAAACCTCTAAAACAAATTCAAAACAGTCACTGCTTTCACTATGGTCCATTGGTGACTGTCATTCATAAGGTGAAGATCAACACCGGTGGGGAGGGAATATGACCAGCTTACCAAGTCACAAGGGAAAAAGGTGGGTGTCCCTATAACAAGGTGATAGAGAAGGGTTGGAGGCAGATCTAGTCCACCACTCCTACCTTCTCTCAGTGCTCTGTGGCATTATCTCCTGCTGTCAGAATTCAGAGAGAGCTACGGAAGAGCTGAAGAAAACAGAATCCAAGATAATTCAAGTTTATTTAAACTGAGTCTTTTGATGAGAAAAGAATGACAATATTTCACGAGGTTCTGGTCACTTGTCATGGGAATCCTGTCCACTCTTCCGGGGAGAATGCACCAAGTGTGTCTTAAATGCACGCACACAACTTTCACTAACTTCTTAGCAAAATGTGCAAACACAGTATAAGTTATTTGTGAGGATTACCTCTTTAAATGCTATAAAATCCTTTGATGTTTATAAAGGAACTGAAATTTACAAAGGTTAAATGTTTCCACAAACACTAGAAAAGACTAATTGTTTTACAGCCCTGTGAACAGCTGGTCTGGGTTTAAGTCCAGTTACTTGAACAATTACTGAGTAAAATGTTTTGAAAACCAACTGATCAGGAAAAGCCCTTCCTTTCTGACAGCCAGAGAGGACTCACTCCAATAAACACATCTGAGTTTCTGACAGTCACCAAGAGCTTTATCACCAACCACCATTTCCACACACATTAGGTTTTCTCACCTCTGCCTGTCTCCAAGCTTCTTAGAACTCTTTCCAAGGCCAGTAGAACGTGTGCCCTATGAGAAGCAGCTTCCTTGCTGCACTAATAGATAGACAGAGGGAGTGCTGTCCTGTCAGATGGTGCACAGTAGGTCTATTGTCTTCTGACTGTAGCTGTTAGGGTCTGGAACTCGATGAGGAAAACAGCCCAGACTCAAATAGTATGCAAGAGCAAAGAGCATTTAGTCTGCAGAAATCCAGCATGCAGGGATCACCATTCAAGGAAATTGGCCACTAGTAGCAAAGGCATGTAGGCCTTTTAAAGCCATTCAGGGAAATTCCAGGAAAGGTTAGGTAATCTTTAATATAATTGGAGTATTCAAACTAGGAAAACACAGGTGTAAGCAAAAATGCAAGAAATCTTTAGCTAGCATTCATGAGTTTATCATAAGACAGGAGGGGTATTCAAACCAGTAGTCAAGCAACCTTGAGCAACCTATCTTTCTCAGGCCAGATGGCCAGTCTGTCTCTGTTTGGCTGTCCACTGTCTGAGGTTTCTCCAGTAACTGCTGAGTTCATTTCTGAGAAATGCGACTTAGGCCTGGTTAATTTTAACAAGAAACTGAAGCCTGCTATGGAGTCAGCCTGGCCTAGAAGTTAAGTCTTTTGGGGGACCCAGAGTCCTTTAAGCTTTTAATTAGGGGTCTCTCTAGGGTCCTTCATAATATGACCTATTGTACAGAGCAGCAGCATGTGATACAGCGGGTTGTGTCTGACTCTGAGCCAACACATTGACTTGCCTTTCCTCACTCTGTAATAGTCAGACTGGTGGTGCGAGGTGGTTCCTCCCCTGGAAGCTTTCTCCTCTGCTGCTGTCCCTTAGTTTTCCTTGTCTTTTCTCTCTAACCACTTGTAGAATTATTTGAATCTTACACATTTTTTTTTTTATTCCCTTGGTGACCAATTCATTATCTATTTATTAATTTAAGAAATATTCTGTAGTAAGTGACTTTTTATTTTTGTTTTATGCACTCGAATTTATTTTACTGTTCTTAAACTTCTACCTCCCTTCTAATCTTTATTGCTTCCAACCCCCCAACACTAGGTAGGAGAGAAAGAAGGTTAGAGGGGAAAGGCATGCAGGTCTCTTTGAGCTACTTCCTGATGATTAGGGTTGTAGGGTACTCTTTGGGGAAGTACCAGTCTCAATCATCAGGATATCTAGCAGTCCAGCATACTAGCAACATGACAGCAACAGCATGGGGGACCAGCAGCAGCAGGGACAGCAGCAGCTTCTTCCTTTTTCAGGGAACCCCCCACCCATTCCTGGGCTCTGGCATTTATACCCTTCTCCAGAGTCCTCACAATTAAACTTTCTGCAGCTGGCTATACTATGCCCCTGCTAGCACATGAGATAATTATAGTTAACAGCTGTGCACAAACTGAAGCAACCCCATATCCCACACCGGGGATTATAACAGAAGCGTGCTCATAACACAACTGGGCTTTTCAAGAAACAAAAATTCTTACCACATTATTCAGTTCATTGCTGAGTGTCAGGACACTAAGATAGTGATGACATTAGGGAAATTTAGCCTAATTTTCAGAAGGACTGAAAGACTGAAGAAGCCAGAGAGGCAGAAGACACTGTGAAGTGTGGGGCCCAGGGGACCTGGGAGGAAGCAAGCGCGTTAGCCTAAGTGGCTGTGGGCACTGACCAGATGACAAACTGCTAATATGAAACTCCTTTGAAAATTGTGTGTGCACGGGAGGGGTGGAGAGATGTCTCAGTGGTTAAGAACACTGAATACTCTTCCAGAGGACCTGGGTTTGATCCCCAACACTCACATGGTGGTTCTCAACCTTGTGTAACTCCAGTCTCAGGGAATGTGACACCCTCTTGTGGACTGCATGAGTACCAGGTATGAACATGGTGCACATATACATACATGCAGGTGTCACATGCCCTAAAACTGGAGTTAAAACCAAATGTGGGCTGCCATGAGAGTGTTGGAAATACAGCCTGGCTCTTCATAACCACTGAGCAATCTCTCCAGCCCCATATTTAACTCTTTAAAGCGAAGTCTTTTTTAAATTGTGAAAAAAATGTCCTTAAATTTTCTAAAATTCATTAAACACCAAATATTGAATCAGGAATTACATGGATCTGTGCTATTTAGAGTCACGTTACAAAAATGCATTTTGAAAACCTTTCTTTAGATTTAATTTCATCAGTTTTATACAATAGATTGTGGGCATGTGCTCTCATCATCCTCTTCTATCCCCCCCCCCCCCCTGCCCCTGATAAGCCCCCCTCATGCATTGTTTTTTGGTGCAAGTCTGGTGTAGGCAGCCATAGCTGCTGTGCATCCATGATTACATACTCAGAAGACAGCATTTCACAGGTCTCCTGCCCATCCTCTAGCTCTTGCATTGTTTCTGTATTGTAACTCCTCCATCTCTTCTGTGTGTTCCTTGAGCCTTGGAGGGGGTGATATTGATGCCCTCTTTAGGGGTGAACGGTCAAAGTCTCTTATTCTCAGCTCTCTGAGCAGCTACAATTCTCAATATTCACAGTCCACACTGTGGGACTTGTCTGGCTATGACTGTGAACAATTCTAGTCTAAGGAATAAAGAAAGATATTTTGAAGCCATTTTGGCCTCACAGCTTATTAAGAGATAAAAGTTGCTTGTAAGGAATGGCCTTTTCTGTTTCTAGCACCAGAAAATTTAGTTCTTAATTTTCTTAGCAAGTATACTTTCAGTTGTCCAATATATAGTATATATATAGTATGTCACAAGTTTACAAAAATTGATACCAAGATTGTAAATACATGACATTTTGTGAAGCAGGAATTGGCTTAACAAGAAGGTGATGGCTGATGTTGATTATCAGTCAACCTGGTAGGACCTTAGAAGACAGGCCTCTAACCACACCTGAGGGATTATCTAGAGCAGATTAGTATGTAGGCAGTGCTGGACAAGCTGACTGAGGTGAGAAGACCCACCTTTATAGTGGATGGAAATACCTTTGGGTTGGGTCTGTAAAAAAAAAAAAAAAAGAAAGAAAGAAAAAAGAAAACTGAGCAGAACATCAGTCTCCTGCTGCTTCCTGGCTTTGAAAGCATTGTGAGCAGCTTCCCTAAGCTCCTGCCAACAGGACAGATGGATGAACTTACCTCCCTGGAACTGTGAGCCAAAACAATTTTTTTTACCCTTAAGTTGCCTTTGTTTCAGTCAGGAGAAAAATAAGACAGAAGGCAAAACTCAAAAGACAATTCTCAATTGTCTTTTCATGTAGACCAACTCCCACTTGTTTGTACACGGCTGTCTCCGGGGTTATTTCGCCCTTCTTTTCCTTGGTGCTCTTCTCCAGTTTTGAAATATGATGTAACCAACAAAAGTTCTGTGAATCAGTAAAACTGTCTCTAGTTTATACAGAAGCTGCATAAGCCTCGGGTCCGGGAGCAATGTTTTCATTAGATCTTGATTAATGGCTGGGCAGGGACTTAGATTTTAGTACTTTTCTTGCTTTTCCAAAACAGTTCTGACCTTTGCTGCCACGGTGTTTTTTTGTTTTTTTGTTTTTTTTTTGTTTTGTTTTGTTTTTTGCTGAACTGCTGCTGTGGGATCCAGCCTCTCCTCCTTGGCAGGGAATCTCCTTAGTTCCCCCCCCCCCCCCCCGAGCCTAGCCTGAGAGCTAGGAGGTGCGCCCTAGAGGCTTATCTCACATAGGGAAAGTCAGTGAGGGCTGTTGCCCCGACCCTTTCTTCCCTGTTGTGTTCCTGTGACTTCAGTTTGCCCAACTACCAGTGATGGCCATGGGACCTCTTACTTTTCGAGCCAGTGCCCTGTGCTGCAGACTCTCAGTGCTTGCTCCAGCGTGCTGTTCCCGTTCCCACTTCTACAGTGTGATTTGTGACAGAGAACTTCTAACTGGGCCACTCTCGTGGCAGCTACACTTGATTAACTCTCCTTCCCAGGCTTAACCCGGCTTTAGCTTAGTTCAGGTCGAATCTTGGTTGGGACCTTCCACTAGGACCTCTTCTCACATGTGCTGCCATTTGGACCTTCCCAGCGATGGTACCTATAATACCCTGGGCTTCATTCTGTGAACTCCTGGTTCCAGCTCCTTAATTCTGCAACAGCAGTGTGGAGAGGCAGTTGATATCACCGCTGGCATGCAGACTTTAGAGACTCAGCATCAGAGCCTCAGAAACGCTCGTCTGCTTATCCAAATGACAAGTGGTCAGCTGGAATTCAGACCCAGACAGGCTGGCTCCAGGGACTGTATCTCCATCTTCCCCTTCTGTGTCTGGGCCTAATATCCTTATCTAGTCCTCACTTCTCATCACTCTCAGTTTTTGTTTATTTACTCTTGTTTTAGTGCAAGTCCAGACAAAACCAATGCCCATGTACTCGATACTGGGAACTTAGTAAATAAATCATCTGACAGCAGTGAACACAGCTGCATTTTCAGACACCAGTGAGTTTTGAATTGCATCCGGATGGAGGCATTGGCTTGCGTGAGCAAGCCGAGGCAGGGCGGCAGGCCAGTGTGTATGAGCAGAATGCTAACTAGGGTGACGTGTGTACTGATTGGTCAAAGGAATTGAGATAGCAGAGATACAGCAAAGGGTGTGATGAGAGCTTGAGGTCGAAGAGCCACAGGGAGGCAGTGCTGGCAATTTCTGTAAGCAAAGGCTTGGGTGCTCTGGGACTGTGTGTGAAGTGAAGGGATTAACTGACATTCTGTTTCGATATGGATAGGTGTGTGGACAATCCAGAGAGGAGCCATCCGTTCTATTACAGAACTAGAATGACATGAGTATCCCCACAGAGCTGACAATCCCCTCACATGTACAGGTAAAATATAAACTCAGTATTTGCAATATACTAGTTTCAATTGCAACTTAAAAACATTATTAACTAACACATAAGAACAAAATGTGCATTTCAATGACATATTTTGACATGTCATAATTGTGTTATGCTTAAATGAAGTTAAATATAGCTATCTCCTTCAAACATAAATTATTTCCTATGACCAAACACTGAAGAGTATAAATGTTTGAGAGATAGTACATACATGTTGCTTACAGTCACTTGTTGGACAGCAGAATTCCAGAGCCTTCTACTCCTACCTAACCGCAATTTGGCACCTGTCAATCAAGATCTCTCCATACTGTCTCCTCTCTGGTTCCACTTTAATTTCAAGATCAGCTTTTTTAGAGTTTGCATGTGAGTGAGATCATGTGACACTTGTGTTTCTGTTTCTGGGTTATTTCATTTGTCATCATGATCTCCCTCTATTGTTACAAAGTCAAGGTTTCCCTCTGTCTTATGGCTTAATAGTATTTCAGCATGTTTAAACATCACGCCTTATCTAGTCATCAGTTGATGAGTGTTTTGGTTGACACAAACCTTGGCAGCCGCTTCACAAATGTTTTTGAATCATATCCATGTGTCTCATGTACTATTTTGTCTTCTAATGCCTTCATTACACTCTCTGTCCTCCAACTCCTGCTGCCACATCTGCCCACCCAAAACATTTCAGTTATGGTCATGTGCTGCAGAATGATGTCTAGTCAGTGACAGACCAAACACAGGACAGTGGTCCATGAAATCACAGCACCCACTGCCATCACAGCCATTTTAGGTTGTCTGAGTCCCCCGTGGCGTTCATACAATGACAAAATTCCCAGTGAGGTTTTCTCAGTATACCCCCCTTGGGTAGGTGACTCATGACTCAATTGATTTCAGAGCCTATTGGTGCTTTCTAAACTTGTTTGTTTTAAATAGGCTCATAATCGTACACTACATGGTTTCTCAGTGTTCTACACCATCTGTCAGAAAATTCTTTCTTTTTCTGTCATCTTGGTATTGGAATTTGAAGATTGTCTTTTTCCTCTCATTCATTTGAGATCTGTTGTTTGACAAAAGTGACTTGAGAAACAGAAATAGCTTTTCCTTTCTAAATCTTATGCCTGGATCTTGTTAAAACCTTTAGCTGTTTGTTGCTATCTTGCACCATGGAATGGGGTTCCACATCACAACCTATACGCAGAGGCTCCCCACAGACCCTCCGCGAGCCCAGGAAGTAGGCTTGTACTCACACAGTGCACAGCTTGGGCACTGGGAATGGAAAGGGTTCCCATGTTGCCTGTACTGTCTCTGGCTGGAGTAGAACATTTATGCTTCTAAAATATTTCCCTTGCTCTTGGCTGCCAATTCTCTAGTTGTTTAGCTAGAACGAGTAAGTGTTATTTCTTGTTTTCCTTTCCTGTTTCCACACACTGGCATTTATAGGTTTCAGGCCTTTGCAACTCCAGGTGCAGGGTACATTAGGTGTGAAGATTAAAATTCATTGTCAACTTAATTGTCGATTATGATTTCCCAGGAGACTTTTTAGCAACCCTTTGTGTGTGTCAAGATGTGTTTGCAGATGCAATTAGCTTGAGTCTGGAAAACTCACCCTGAATATTTGCAGTACCATCCCTGTGCTGGAAATTCAGAGTAAAAGAGGAAAAAAAAATCCACCCTAGTGCTGGTGCCCCTTCCCTTTCTGTATGTGGTGATTTTTCCATGATACCAGACTCTGCTTGTTGTGATGAACTGGACTTGAATGATGAGCTAACATAAATCCTTCCTTTTAAATTGTTTATTTTGGTATTTTGGTCACACTGACAACAAAACTCGTTAATAATAAAATAATTAATAGTAAAAACAACAAGAAAACTTAGAAGTGGGCCACTAAGAGGGCTCAGTGGGTAGAGGTGCTTGCCACCAGGCCTGATGACCTAAGCTTGATTCCTGGAATGTACAGGAAAGGAGAGAGTCAACTCTCACGAATCACCCTCTCTCAGGGAAGCACAAGCGCTCTCTCTCTCTCTCTCTCTCTCTCTCTCTCTCTCTCACCACAGAAATACAACAGTCTTTTTAGAAAACCCAGGCATCCCCATAGAGATGTTCTCTAGGTTGAGATGTCTGTAGCTTTCTGCTTTTCGGAGGTCTGTGTTCTTTTTTTATTTTTTTCTGTACAATGTCTAATCTTACTTGAGTGGAATAGGAAAGAGTACAGGTGCTCTAATTCTGTGGAAGTAGAATTAGATTCTAAAACATCAAGATTATAAAAAGAGCTTTGGTTATTCAAACAAACTTATGAAATAAAAGGTTATTTAAACCCAGGCCAGATCCCATGACAGACTCACTGAGCACCCGACTGATCGAGAGCTGTCTTTGTGTCGGCCATAGGTGCCTGAGTCGGAAGATGGCTGTAAAGGCTATTTCTCCTGATCAAAACCCAACTTCTGTGTTAGCTAATGAAGATGGAGTTCTAGATGTTCCACAGCATGGATTCAGGTCCACTCAGGTTGTCACAGACACTGTGGGATTAGGAGATTCGGGAAATTAAGTTTTGAGAAATTTTTCTATTTTTTTATTGTTCTCTCATATATTATTACATCCCTGCCACAGTTTCCCTTCCCTACCTTTCCTCCAGACTCCCCCTCCCCACCCCTCTCCCCTCCTCTACCTCACTCCAACTCCTCTCAAAAAAGAGCAGACATCAACCAATCATGGCATAACAAGCTACATTAAGACCAGGCAAACACCATCACACCAAGGCTGGATGAGGCAACCAATAGGAAGAAAAGGGTCCCACAAGCAGGCAAAAGAGAGACAGCTGCTGCTCCCATTTTAGGGTTCCCACAAGAACACCAAGCTACTCAGCCATAACATATATGCAGAGGACCCAGGTCAGACTCCTATAGGATCCCTGATCTCTGCAAGCGCCCATGGGTCTCAGTCAATTGATTTTGTGGACCTTGTTCTCATGGTGTCTCTGAGCCTTCTGGTTCCCCCAATCCTTCCTCCCCTTTCTACATAGGACTGACTTCTTGAGCTCCACCAAATGTTTGGCTGTGGGACTCTGTATCTGCTCCCAGCAGTGGCTGGATAAAGTCTCTCTGGTCTCCCCGATGACAATTCTGCTAAGCTTCAGTCCCAGCACACTCTGCAGGTAGGACTGATTGTAGGTCAAAGGTTTTGTGGTTGGGTTGGTCTCCTAATCCCTCTACTTGAGGCTTGGCGGCTAGAGAAGATGGCTGATTCAGGCTCTAAGTCTCCCATTACTAGGAGTTTTTGCTAGGGTTACTCTTATAGATTCCGTGGAGTTTCCATTGCACTAGGTTTCTACCTTGTCCCCCAAATGCCTCCCAATTCTAGTTGTTTATCCTGTGGCCATATCATCCTGAATGCCCTGACCTTGTCTGATCTAGGAAGCTATTACTTTTTTCATGACTAAGTTTTTCTTCATAGGTGTGATTCTTCACAGTGGCTCTTTGCTCCTTTCCTGGGTCTTGAGCTGATCTGTGTTGGTTATACACTTCCACAAAGGACAGTAGGAGGTAACCTTAGTGATCTTGGCACCTCCCCCCTCCCCCAAACACACACACTGTGTCAGTCTGAATTACTACCCACAGGGTCAGGGCTTAGTTCATGAAGACAGTATTGAGTTTCATGTTAAAGTTGGAGATCACTCTCTATTCTTAATGCAGAAGTAGCAATGGAGCACATCTACAGGAGCTTTTCAATAACAATCAATGTGTTAATGGCTCAAATACAGTTCACAGAGACATTTGATGACCTGAAAGAATGAAGAGAGATGTTGTCTTCCTCAGCATTCTGTAGTGTGCTAGTGTTTGATTACCTGGCTGCCAGGCATGACCATCCTGCTAGCCTCAGTGACTATTGTGGAATCCCCAGTAAGCTTCTCAAAAGGATCCTGGAAATGACAGAAAAGTTGTCATAACTGAAGAGGGCAAGATCAAAGAACCACAAAATTTCACAGAATATATTAGTGAGAATAAATTGCTATGGGGAAACTCTAACATAGCAAATTGTTCTTGACAGAAAGTGATCAATAGTACGTCATTGTCTGAATCAGTTATCTATAGATCACACCCAAATTAGCAGGTCATTTTGTCAAAGGTCTTGTTAAGTGATTGAGGAGGGAGAGAGCATAATCAGGTTTTATTACTATGGCATTCTGAACATTGAAAACACATACATCAGAAGTGAAATAATACATATATGTCATTGCTATTTTATATTTTCCTGAAAAATGGCCATTACATAATTTAGATGTTGCTTGGAAAATGGACTTTTTTTTCTGGCTGGATTTTCTGGGCAGACTGAGTGGCAAGAATCAGCACAAGTCAGTGGGATGCGGGTAGTTCAGAGAGCTTTCTCCACTCATGATGTTCCCAGTATATTCATGGTAAAGCTGGCTTCTCTCTTGACACATTGCAGTCTGGGTTAAAAACAAATACATTACACACATGTACACATCACATGCATTTGCTAAGGTCCTTACTTCTGTACCCTGTCTTCATATATCTTCTCAGTAATGTCTGAACCATTCTCCTGACCTACCCATGAAAACACCCTCATGTAACCACTCATTTGTCTATGTATACTTCTGATTGTTTGTCTATCTATGCATCAATCCATGTTTAGAAGGGATCTTTAGCAGTAGTCATTCAACTCCTTGACATCTTAAGATGCCTGTTAATGGGAAAGCAACAGTGTTGAGAGAAGTATTGGTGCGAAGAATTACTAAGTCCATGTAGACAGTCTGTGACTGTCTAATTCCTAAAATGTATGCTCCTTAGTCTCAAATTTACTCAGTAGAAGAAGTTTGTCTGTGTTAATGAACATCTCACTATGGTTGAATAGGCAAAGATCTTCCCAGACAGCAGAGCCCAAGAGCACTGGGGGAGGCAGATACAGCTTGTGCTTCTGCCAAGTCGAACAGATAGTTTTCTTTTGCTTGACTAAGAAATTCTTAACAATTATTTTAATTTTGTATTTAAAATGTACTGTAGATAATTTGTCTTTTTTAGTTTAAATGCTTTAGATACTTCTCAGGTTGGGGCACACTTAATTTGAAGTCACTGAAGTATGGAATGGCCCATCAAAAGGCCATCGAGGGGCCAGTGGTGGTCAGTGGTAGAGTACGTACCTCACATGTCTTAGGCCCTGGGTTTTGATCACCAGTGCCAGGAGGTGACTGGTAGAGAACCCATCATCGGAAACTATAGACTTTTAATCTTATGATTTTGTATCTTTTCTTCCTTGGGGGAAGTGGGTGATTTCTACATAATATATGATGTATATGTTGGAAGTCTATAAGGGAATTCAAATTTTTGATAACATCAGTCCCTACAGACAGCACTTTCAACACAAGTGAACATGAAAATAGAAGTATAAGGCTCTAGTAACATGGGATGTTGCAGTTTTGTTGGACAATCAAATGTTATTTTTAGCTTGGATTACTTTAACATGAAAAAAAATCATATTTGCGATGCTTCCTCGTGGCCTGGAATTCAACACAGATGTCACTGCTGTCTTTGTTTTCTCATATTTGGCCACTGGGAAGTCATCCATTACTTTAATTGTTGATAATGTGTAGATAATATCTGGTTTTCTTGTTCTCCTTTATTGTGTATTAGTTTGGATTTCATCTTATTCTATCTGCGTATCTTTTCAACTTGAAAATTTATGTATACCACAAATGAAAAAAATGATAGAAGTTTCTTTCTCTATATATATGTATATACATATACATATATACATACATATGTGTAAATGCAGATATATACATATAATACATACATATACACACATGAATATACCATATTATATATAACTTATATACACACACATATATATGTATATATGAAGTCTTCTTTAATTTAAGATTTTCTTTCTGAAAATCTTCTAGACAAATTGGGAGCATCACAATCTGCTATTTATTATATTTCCTAATTTTCTTACCTCCTCCTAGCTCACTTTCCATCTGTGTATTGTACCTCCAATAACTGCCTACGTTTCCAGCTCAGTTGTCATTACACACCTGTGTCTGATTTGTTGTTTGGGTTGAGAACACCTATTTACGTAATCTCCTGCAGGACTCGCTGCATCTGAGTCAGCACCACTTGTTTTCCTTTGAGAGATCCACTTATTCTTCATGGTACCTTAGTTTTTATACATAAGTTTACAGTTTTCTTTAATACTCTGAGCTTGATTTTAGTTATTTTTCTTGTTGCTTCTCTTCTGTCCTAGAGTGTAGAAATCTCAGAAGCTTTGAATACCTTAGAGGAATTGTCAATCTAAAGTAAATGTTACGGTAATTTTTTAGTTTTAGATTATTTTTTTAAATTTATTTTTTATTTCTTCAAGTTACATCTCAATTGCAATCCCCTCCTTACTCCCCCTTCCAGTCCCACCCTCCCACCTCTTCCCCCTCAACCCACCCATCACCTTCCTTTTTATTTTAAGTTTAAGGTATATCTTTTTCCCCCGCAACAGATCCCCCCTTCAGTCCAACAAATGGTTCTTTCTCTTATAACAATAAATACAACACAAAACAACAGAAATAATTAGGCCACAATTGTGACAGTTATAAGGCTTAGCATACATTCCCAATGTCCTGTCCATATGTATTTGGCACCTGACTTTAACATTCTACTATCTAACCATCTCCATGAGTTTAAAGTTCTATATCTAACTCAGCTTCCATCCTAACTTGCCTCACAATTTTAAAAATATCTTCTTGGATCCAGAACACCCTCTTAATTCCTAAACAACTCAAAATTTAACTATGAGACTCTAGCTATCTATTCTTCAACCACCTCAGAGACCTGAGAGGGATAAATATATCTGATTATACAGGAAGTGCACGGCCAGCAGCTTCTAAGACTAAGAAATGACACACCAGTGGCTGCCTGGACAGTTCCCAATTTCTCTCCATACATTACGGCATCGATCTTCAGCCGTTTGGCCCCATTTCTCTTACACAATGGAGACCACACATAGGCATAGATGCACAGCCTATTTAGATATTGAATCTTCACTTCCAGATTGTGTGTTTGGAAGCCTCACCTTTTAAGGTGTTTGAATTCTATCACGTACACAGGATTTCCTGTTTCTGATTTAGGTGAATTTTCATTTTTATTCTTTGTGCTTGACTATACATTAGACTTTTCCTTGTTTATTTATTTATTATCGCTATGTAGTTATGGCAGAGAAGTTTCTGTGTTATATTGTTTTTTCTTTCTTTCTCTTTTGTTTCAAGACAGGATTTCTTTGTGTAGCTTTGATGGTCCTAAAATGTTCTTGGAGGAGGTTAGGCTGACCTCAAACTCACAGAGATCTACCAGCCTCTGCCTTCTAGATGCTGAGATGTTTTAACATTAATTTCTTTCTTTAAAAAAAAAGATTTATTTATTTCTATTCCATGTCTGTGTGTATGGGTGTTTTGCCTGCTTGTATATCTGTCCAACATACACGCAGTGCCTTCGGAAGCCAGAAGAGGACATTAAATTCTCTGGATCTAGAGTTACAAGTAGTAATCCATCCAGTAGTTGCTGGAAACTGAACCCACACCCTCTGCAAGCTCAGCCAATGATCTTAACTGCTTAGCCATTTCTCCAGTCTCTTAACATGAACTTCTGGTTAGAATTGTCTGAAGGCTTGGTTAAACCAAGATATTATATTAATCAAGATATAGACTAATACATTTATACTCCTATAGATATAATTAATATATAATATATAAATATATATGTATATTTATACACCTCTAGATATGATCAATCCCTTTTCTTTGCATAATTGAACAGACTGGCAGGAGTTTGGAAGAACATCACAATGGGGGGTAAAAGCATGCAATGTCGTATCAGAAATCCTTGGATCTTGATTACGTCCATATCTTGGGTGTAATTATGTCTTTGAGCACTTCTTGTCCATTAGAGAGTACTCTGTTGAGAATTCTGTTTAGCTTTGTACCCCATTTTAAAATCGGGTTGTTTGGTTTGTTGATGTTTAATTTCCTGAGTTCTTTATATGTTTTGGATATTAGTATGGTTGGTTGAAGATCTTTTCCCATTCTGTGGGCTGCTGTTTTGTCCTATTGACAGTGTCCTTTGCCTTTCAGAAGCTTTTCAGTTTCACGAGGTCCTATGTGTTAATTGTTGATCCTAATGCCTGAGCTGTTGGTGTTCTTTAGTGTTCTGTCCAGGAAGCTGCCACCTGTGCCAATGCATCAATTCAATTTCTTTCTTCAGAGTTTTGAAGTTCTTGTCATACAGATATTTCCTTGCTTGGTTAGAGTTACACCAAGATATTTTATATTATTTGTGACTATTGTGAAGGGTGTTGTTTCCCTAAATTCTTTCTCAGCCCATTTATCATTTGTATAAAGGAGGGTTACTGATATTTTTTAGTTAATTTTGTATCCAGCCACTTTGATGAAGGTATTTATCTGTTATAGGAGTTCTCTGGTAGAGTTTTTATGATGACTATGTATACTATCATATCACTGGCAAATAAGGATACTTTGATTTCTTCCTCCCAATTTGTATCCCCTTGATCTTTTTTAGTTGACTTATTGCTCTAGCTAGAACTTCAAATGCTATGTTAAAGAGATATGGAGAGAGTGGGCAGCCTTGCCTTGTCCCTGATTTTAGTGGAATTGGTTTAAAATTCTCTCCATTTAGTTTGATGTTGGCTATTGGTTTGCTGTATATTTCCTTTATTGTGTTTAGGTGTGTGCCTGTATCTTTGATCTCTCCAAGACTTTTAACGTGAATGGGTGTTGGGTTTTGTCAAAGGCTTTTTCAGCATCTAATGAGATGATCATGTGGTGTTTTTTTTTTCTTTCAGTTTGTTTATATGGTGGGTTACATTGAACAATTTTCATGTATCTAACCATCCCTGGGATGAAGCCTACTTGGTCATGGTGGATGATCTTCTTGAGGTGTTCTTGTTTATTGAGTATTTTTGCATCAATGTTTGTAAGGAGAATTGGTCCTAAATTCTCTTTTTTTGTTGAGTCAGTCTTTAAGTGGTTTAGGTATCAGGGTGACTATGGCCTCACAGAATGTGTTTAGCAATGTTCCTTCTGTTTCTATTTTGTGGACTGGTTTGAGGAGTGCTAGCACTAGTTTTTCTTTGAAATTCTGGTAGAATTCTGTGCTAAAACCATCTTGCCCCATGCCTTTGTTTTGGTTTGGATGCTTTTAATGACTGCTTCTGTTTCTTTAGGGTTATAGAACTATTTGAATTGTTTACCTGATTTTGATTTAACTTTGGTATGTGGAATCTATCAAGAAAATTTGTCTGTTTCATTTAGATTTTCCAATTCGTGGAGTACAGACTTTTGAAGTTTGGGTAAGTTGTGCCTTCATTTTTGTTGAAATCTAAAAAGTCTTTAATTTCTTTCTTCTTTGACCCAGTCGTCATTGAGTAGAGAATTGTTCAGTTTGCATAAGTTTGTGGGCTTTCTTTTGTTGAAGTCCAGCTTTAATCCATATTAGTCTGATAAGCCACAAGGAATTATATCAATTTTCTTTTGTATCTGTTGAGACTTGCTTTGTGACTGACTATATAGTCAGTTTTGGAGAAGGTTCAATGAGGTGCTGGGAAGTATATTCTTTTGTGTTTGGGCAAAATGTTCTGTAGATATTTGTTAGGTCCTTTTGATTCATATTGGTTAGTTTCACTATTTCTGTGTTTAGTTTCTGTCTGGATGACCTGTTGATTGGTGAGAGTGGGCAGTTGAAGTTTCCCACTATTAATGTGTGGGGTTTGATCTGTGATTTAAGCTTCAGTAATGTTTCTTTTATGTATGTAGGTGCCCTTGCTTTTAGGGCATAGATATTGACAATTGAGATGTCATTTTGGTGGATTTTTCGTTTGATGAGTATGAAGTGTCCTTCCCCATCTCTTTTGATTAATTTTGGTTGGAAGTCTATTTTATCGATTTTACGGTAGTAACTCCAGCTTGCTTCTTGGGTCCGTTTTCTTGGCAAACCTTTTCCCTGTCCTTTACTCTGAGTTAATGTTTATCTTTGTTGCTGATGTGTGTTTCTTGTATGCAGGAGAATGATGGATTCTGTTTTTGCATCCATTCTTCTAGTTTGTGTCTTTTTATTGGGAATTGAGTCCATTGATATTGAGAGATATTAATGACCAATCATTGTTAATTCCTGTTATTTTGGTGTTGTTGGTGGTAGTGTGTGTGTGTGTGTGTGTGTGTGTGTGTGTGTGTGTGTGTGTGTTTATGTGTGTGTACTTCTCTTCTTTTGGTTTTGTTGGTGTGGAATTATTTATTTCCCAAGCTTTCTTCAGTGTAGTTAACCTGTATGGATTGGAGTTTTCCTTCTAGTATGTTCTGTAGGGCTGGATTTGTACATAGATACTGTGTAAATTTGGTTTTGTCACGAAATATCTTGTTTTCTCCATCTATGTTAATTGAATTTTTTGCTGATTATAGTAGTATGGGCTGACATTTGTGGTCTTGTAGAGTCTGCAATATATCTGACTGGGTCCTTCTGGCTTTGAGTCTCTGTTGAGGAGTAAGATGTGATTCTGATAGGTCTGCCTTTACATGCTACTTGGCCGTTTCCCCTGGCAGCTTTTAATATTCTTATTTTGTCCTGTACATTTACTGTTTTGATTATTATGTGGTGGGATGATTTTCTTTTCTTGTCCAATCTATTTAGTGTTATGTAAGCTTCTTGTATATTTATAGGCATCTCTTTCTTTAGGTTGGGGAAGTTTTCATCTATGATTTTGTTGAAAATATTTCTGGGACTTGGAGCTGGGAATCTTCCTCTATTCCTGTTATTCTTAGGTTTGGTCTTTTCATAGTGTCCCAGATTTCTTGGATATTTTGTGTCAGGAACTTTTTATATTTAACATTTTCTTTGACAGATTTATCAATTTCTTCAATCCTATCTTCTATGCCTGACATTCTCTCTTCCATCTCTTGTATTCTGTTGGTGATGCTTGCAAATGTAGTTCTTGTTCTCTTCCTAAGTTTTCCATCTCCAGGATTCCCTCAGTTTATGTTCTCTTTATTGTTTCTATTTCCATTTTCAGATCTTGAACAGTTTTATTCATTTCCTTAACCTTTTTTGATTGTATTTTCCTGTATATCTTTAAGGGATTTACTCATATCTTCTTTTAAGGCCTCTATCATCTTTACAAGTTTGGATTTAAGTTCATCTTCTTGTGCTTTGGCTGTGTTAATATATCCAGGGCTTGCTGTAGAAGGGTAGCTGAGTTCTGATGTTGCCATTTTGCCCTGGCTCTTGTTTATTGTGTTCTTACGTTGGCCTTTAGTCATGTGGTTGTCCCTGGTGTTGGTTGGGTGTTTTGGATGCCATCAGGACTCCTCGGAGAGGCAAGTACCGCCTTGGGCCTAACAATGGAGCTCAGGGAACAGCATGCTGCACACCTGTGCTTGCTGTGCCCCAGAAGTATCGGAATGTTCCCGGGGTCCCTCAGGCCTCCTCAGGAAGTGGGGGAGAGGCATGGGCCTGACAATGGAGCTCAGGGGACAGCGAGCAGTGAGCCTGTGCTGATTGTGCCCCAGTTGGACCCAGTAGGCAGGGATTTGGTGGGGATGGGTCTAACCTGGATGTTCCTCGGGCCCCACAGGCCTCCTCAGGAAAGCAGGTGATAGAATTCAGGGGGCAGCATGCAGCTCACCTCTGCTGGGTATGCCCCAGGTGGACCTGAATGTTCTTGCTGTTCCACAGGCCCATAACTGTTATTTTCAATAAACAAGAAATTGAATATTCCGATGATATTCCACCCTCTGAAGCAGGTTGTGTCTTATGGCCAGTTCTGTTTTAGTTAAGAATATTTGGTTCATGGAACAAAACATGACTCAAGACAGATTAAGTTGAGACACAAGGCCATGAATGCCAGCATGATTTGTGCTGTATAATTTTTGTGTGATTCAGATTTGACATCATATTAATTATTACTTCTATGTCACTGTGACCAAAATACCCAACAGAAACAACTAAATGGAGCTGAGGTTCTTTCTGACTCATGGTTTCTGAGAGTTATAGAACCATTGGAATAATTAAAGATGTGTTCATATGGCTGGAGAACAGAGGCCCAACCCAGGGACAGGAATAACCTTCAAAGCTCCACATATAATGACTTACTTCAGCTATCATGATTCCACCCATCACAAGAGCAGTGGTTCTCAACCTGTGGGTTATGACCCCTTTGGGGGGACCCTTTCACAGGGGTCACTTAAGACCACTGAAAACCAAAGATATTTACATTATGATTGTAATGTAAATGATTATCATAACAGCAGAAAAATTACAGTTATGAAGTAGCAATAAAACTAGTTTTATGTCTGGGGGGTCACCACAACAAGAAGAACTGTATTAAAGCGTCACAGCATTAGGAAGGTTGAGAACCACTGTCCTAGAGAATCCAGAGTCCTTAAAAATAGTTCCACATAGTGCTGGGAACCAAGCACCTAAAACATGAGCCTTTGGGAGTCATTTTGGATTCCAACCACCATAGTCCTATATTAATTTCATAATCTTTTTGAATGTGAACACTTATTGTATCATTTTTATTTCAGTTTTATCTTCAGATTTTTATTATTTTACTTCCTTTACTTTGATCTCAATTTATACCTGTTCTTTGACTCCTGTCTTGAGTAACAGTGTATGTGACTGAATGTTAATCCTTCTAAATTTTAATATGTGAATTTAGTGCTAACAGAGATCTCTAAGCCCTGCATTGCCCACATACCACAAACATTCATTATTGAGTTTTTGTTATTATTCATTTAAAATATCCTGTAGTCTTACTTGTGAATTCTTCTTTGGCATATGACTTATTTATAAATAGTGTACTTTAATTTCCAAGAATGTGGGAGTGTTCCAGACATCTTTGTGTTATTAATCTCTAGTTTAATTCTATTATGATCAAAGTACATATTTGTATGATTTAAATAGGCTATGTCGATGTGGTCTGACTTGTTTTCTAAATATGGTCTCTCATGCTGGCCAGCCTGTGTGGATATGAACTGTGTCTCCCATGGCTTTGAGATGGCAAGCTCTATGAATGGCAACCAGGTCAAGCTGATTTTCTGTGCTATTCAGTGTTCCATCTCCTTTTGGACTTTTCCCTCTTCCTGTTTTATAAAATATTTAGAGATGAGTGCGGAAGTTGCTAACCTTAAGTGCAGATTTATCTGTCTTTCCTTTTATTTTTCTGGCTCTGTTCTGTGTGCTTCTCTCAGAGACTTGCATGTTTAGGACTGTCACTTCCATTACAGTGTGGTGTCCTTGTCCTCTCTAGTAATATTCCTTGTTTCTAACTGCATAGACCAGGTACTAATATAATTCTATTTTTTATTAGTGTATGCATGCTGCTTTTCTTAGCATATTTTAGTTTCAGTCTAAGCCTTTGTGTTTGAAAGTGAATGTTTTTTCTTTTTCTTTAAGTGATTATAATTACATCATTTCTCTCTTCTCTTTTCTCCCCAAACCCCTCCCATACAACCCATCTTTCTCTCTTTCAAATTTGTGCCCTCGTTTTATTAATTGGTATCACATACGTGATGTGTATACATATGTATTCCTAAATATAACCTGCTCAGTCTGTATAGTGTTACTTGTATTTATGTGTTCAGGGATGGCCATTTGCTGTTGTATAACCAGTTGTGAACTCTTCTTTGGGCTTTCTCCCACTCCCATCATTCCTTAGGTACTTGCAGTTCTTTGTGTAGGTTGAGCACTTGTGGTCTTTCCCCTGTCCACTTTGGCGTATCTATTGTTGTCCTCCTTGTTCAACTCATCTTTGGGCAGTCATGGTGGGAATGGTATTGCTTCTGATGGCATTACCAGGAGACACAATCTTACAGCAAACTCCATGATCCTCTGGTCTTAACAATCTTTCTGCCCCTTCTTCCTCATGTTGTCTGAACCTTAGGTTTGAGAGAGTTTTGTAGATGTATACATTGGGACTGAGCTCCACAACTCCGCATTTTGATGCATTCATTGTGGCTTTCTGTAGTGGTCTCTGTCTGTTGCAAAGAGAAGTTTTCTTGATGAGGGGTGAAGATTTCACGTATCTGTGGCTATAAGGACAAAGGTCTATAGACTGTTGTTAGGGACTATGCTGATTTCAGTAAATTAGTGGTTGTAGATTCTCCTCCAATAACCACGACTTTGCTAGCACTGAGTAGGTAGCTAGGTTTCCAATATTAGGCATGGTTTCCTTCTTGTCGAGCAGGCCTTAAGTCCAATTAGAGAGCTGTTGGTTACTGGCCAGTTATGTGTTAAAAAATATGGCTAATTAAACTATGTATCCAGTATTTATATTATTGTTAATTGGTTCGGCAGTTGTTATTCTTTAAGCAGCCATTACAAATGAGTACACAGACACCATGTCGATTTTATCAAGCCTTGGTCTGGATCAAGCAATCCTAGCCCATCTAAGCTAGCTCTTAATTCTATTACCCAAATATGACCCCATATATACATATGTCCCTTTGGACTGCCATTCTCCATGATATGCCGATGTTCCTGGCCATGTGGAATGAGGTTCCTTTTTCTAACCCATGGTGTGTACCTCCTTCCTGCTGTTCCTGGCTGGAATGAATTAATCCTCTGTCTAAAGCACAGGCTTCCTGCTCTAATCCCAGGAAGTCCCACCTTTCTCTGTCTTTGCCCAATCTCAGGCCTCGGCATTTTATTTAACCAATCAGATTCAATGTAAGTAACAGACAACAAACAGGACCAATTAGTTAACATTTAGAATGTTTAACACTACCCCAACAGTTATGTGTGCCACAACTACTGTAGAGTTAGTGTACCATGCTGGTCATTAATGTGGTTCATAGGAATCATAGCTGAGTAGGACTGTTGATTACTTACCTCTTTAGGATGCTTGCATGGTGCCTTCTGGTACCATGAAGGCTAGTCCTTAGGAAGGAAGTGCTGAAAATAGATGTGTTATAGGTAATATGGTTATACTTCTATTTTGTTTTATATATTTGCAACAGGGTCTCACTGTGTATCCTTGACTGGCTTGGAATTCACAGAGATCTGTCTGCAGCCTGTACCACCATACTTATTGTTTGTTTGTTTTGTTATTATTAATTTTTAATTATTATTTATTTTATGTGTATGGGTATTTTGCCTGAATGCATGTCTGCACACCACATATACATGTAGTGCCTGCAGATTGCCAGAAGATGGCATTGGATTCCCTCGAACAGGAGCTATAGAAAGATCTGTCTGTTCTGGGAACTGAACCCAGGCCCTCTGAAAGAGCAGCCAGTGCTCTTGACTCCAATGTCAGTGCCATTTCTCCAGCCTCTAGCCCTTCTTCCTTTTTTAAAAAATTTAAAACAGGTTTTTTTATGCAATTATTTTGATCGCAATTGCCCTTCCTTCATTTCCTTCTGGGTCCTCCCTACCTTCTTACCCATCCAACTCCATGACTTCTTTCTCTCTCTCTTTGGGAAAAAAAGAAGACAAATAAAAGCAAACAAAAATAGAATTAAACACATAGAAAATGAAAAACAAAGAAAAAGCATGAGAATCACATGATTACAGGGAGACATGGGCACACACAGAAAATGCATAAATAAATCAGAAACCGTAATATATAACCAGAAGACCAATAAAGTAAACAAAGACCCAGACAAAGCATCATGAGACAAAAAAATCTCAACAGTATCACTGAGTTCTACTTGATTGGCCATCTTCTGCTGGACATTGAGTCTGCCCTTAGTGTGGTTTGTATACCTGTGAGACTCTGTTAGAGAAAACTAAGTTTTCCTTTGTGAGGGATTGGTTAGTTGGAGATAGCCCCTTGGTGAGGAATGGAATACTATGCTCATTTCTCCCTCTGAGTACTCAGTGCTGGGACCCCTTGTGCTTGCAACTGTGCAGGCCTGTGTATGCTCTTACCCTCTCTGTGGGTTCACATGTGCATCAGTCTCATTATGTCTGGAAGACTTTGTTTCCTTGATGTTTTCCATTTCTACTGGCTCTTACAGTTTTTCTACCTTCTCTTCCACAAAGTCCCCTGAGCCCAGAGAGGAGGGGTTTGATGAAGACATCCCATTTAAGACTGAGTGTTCAAGAGTGTCTCATTCTCTGCACACTGTCCAGTTGTGTGTCTCTGTATTTGTTCCCCCTACAGCAGGTGGAAGCTTCTCGGTTCATGGCTAAACAAGACACTGATCTATGGGCATAGACTAATGTTATTAGGAGTCATTATAGAGCTACATTTCTTTAGCAGAACACTAGTATTTGGTTTTCCCCAAGGTCCATGGCCTATACAGTCTCAGGTCCTTGGCTACCTGAGGAGTGTCAGACATGGGTTCCCTCTCATAGAGTGGGCCTTACATACAATCAGCTAGTGGGTGGTTACTTCTACAACTTTTGTGCCACCATTGCATCTGCTTACCATTTAAGCAGGACACAATTGTAGACTGAAGAGTTTATAACTAGGTTGGTGCTCATCTTTCTCCTGTGGCAGCATGCTGAGTACTTTCAAGGACCATGAACACTAGTCAGTAAGAGTGAAGGTTTTAGATAGGTACCAGATGGACTTCTCTATGTTTAGCGAAATAATGTAGGCATTGTCTTCAGCAGTAGTGCCTTGCTGTCAGTTTATGGAGAACAGCCAATGGCCCTGGAAATGGCCTGAGTTGTTTGGAGGTTTCCATAGAGCCCCTTTGGTCAACAACTTGATTAGATGTAGCCCAATCCTAGCACTGGAGGTTTCACTTGGTGTCAAGAGTTTTCTAGGTGGGACTTTGTCTCCCTATTTGGTGATTTCATTTAGGTTTCTCTCATGTATATGTATATGTTAAGAAGCTTCTACTGTAGTAGGTTTACATATGACCCCTCAGATGACGCTTAACCATCCCTCCCATATTTTCTCCTTTACCCTTCTTCTCTCCCACTCTTCGTTTAATCCTTCCCTTCCAGTCCCTGCCTCCTGTCTCTCTATAACTTTGTATTCTATTCCCTCTACTTTACCAGCACTCCCCCCCAGTCCCTTACTCTATACCTAACCTCTGTGATTATTCAGATAGTAGCATACTTAACAAAGGCTTAAAAGCTAGCATCTACAAATAAGGAAATGCATATATTTTCCTTTTGGGTCTGAGTTACCTCACTGAGGATGATTTTTTTTTCTAACTCCATCCATTTACCTGAAAATTTCATTTTTTTTAAAACAGATGAGTAATAGTTCTCTGTGTAAATGTAACACACTTTCATTATCCATTCATCTGTTGTGTTGGTAGACTTTTAGACTGTTTCCAGTTTTTGTCTTTTATGAATAGACAACAATAACTATGGATGAGCATTTCTGTAGTATGGTTATTAATATAACAGGACAATATCTAGTGGTTTTAACTTTTGTGTTTGCAGCACATACTTACTTACATACATGTTTGTACTTTTCGTTGTTTGTTTTGTTTTGAATTTATTTTTTATTTCTTCAAGTTATATCTCAATTGCAATCCCCTCCCTACTCCCCCATCCAGTCCCATTCTCCCACCCTCAACCCACCCATCCCCTTCCTTTTTAATTTTTTTTAGTTTAAGGTATATCTCCCCCCTCAACAGCCCCCCTTTCAGTTCAACAAATGGTTCTTTCTCTTATAGCAATAAATACACTACAAAACAACAGAAATAAATAGGCCAAAATTATAAGAGTTATATGGCTTAGCATACAATCCCAATGTCCAGTCCATATGTATTTGGCACCTGACTTTAACATTCTACTATCTAACCATCTCCATGAGTTTAAAGTTCTATATCCAACTCAGCTTTCATCCTAACTCACATCACAATTTTAAAAACATCTTCTTAGATCCAGAACATGCTCTTGATTCCTAAACAACTCAAAATTTAACTATGAGACTCTAGCTATCTATTCTTCAACCACCTCAGAGACCTGAGAGGGATAAATATATCTGGTTATACAGAAGTGCAGGGTCAGCAGCTTCCAAAACTAAGAAATGACATACCATGGCTGCCTGGACAGTTCCCATTTTCTCTCCATACATTACAGCATCGATCTTCAGCCGTTTGGCCCTGTTTCTCTGACAGACATTAATTGTAAAGCAGGAATTATGAAGGACTTGCCTACCCTGTGTGGCAGAGCTAGGCTGTTGACTTACCTGCTTCCAAGTTTTGTCCCTTTTGGACAGCATTCTGCCTACAGTTGAAGCAAGGGATTTTTCTTGCCAAGTGACAGGCTTGCCTTGCACATACTTACTTACATACATGTTTGTACTTTTCTTTGTTTGTTTGATTTGTTTTGTTTTGTTTTGCTTTTGAGGCAAGATTTTTTCCATGCAGTCTTGGCTGTCCTGGAGCTCTCTTTATAGACCAGGCTGACCTCCTTCTACTTCTGCCTCCTAAGGGCTGGGATTAAAAGGCATGCACTGCTATGCCCAGCCATGTTTGTATTCTTGTTTGTTAAATTTATTTATTTTTATTTTACATACATTGGTGTTTTAACTGCATGTGTATCTGTGTAAAGGTGTCAGATCCCCAGGAACATGAGTTACAGGCAGCTGTGAACTGCCATGTGGGTGCAGGGAACGGAACCTGGGTCCTCTAGAAGAGCAGCCAGTGCTCTTAACCATTAAGCCATCTCTTTGGCCCCTGGAGTAGGGGAAGCCTGCATTTAAACTCTGGACCTCCAGGCTTGAAATCTGGTGCGTTACCAACTAGCTATTTAACTCTCTTGCTTCTATCCTTAAGATTGGACTAATATTCACAATCTTGTTAAAATTTTAATTTTTGGCATTTATTTTTCTCCCTTCAGTTTTATATTACACTTTAACTTATTTATTATTTATTTTCTCATTCTTTATTCTTTTTAAAAATTACGTTTATTTATTACTTCAAGTTACATCTCCATCACAGCCCCCTCTCTCCACTCTTCTCGGGCCCACCCTCCCACCCTCTATGCCCTCTCCCACCTATCCTGCTCCTCTGGTGTGGGTGCCCTGTAAGGAGCCTGTAAGAGGTCATAGAAAATGCTGCTAGGTAGTTAGTAAATAAGCTGAAGTGAAAATAAAATGCACTGAAATGATGTAATGCTTTAAGATAACCAGAGGGCTGTCAGAGGCCAGCTGATGCTGGACTGAAGCTGCTTATCAGCCCTGGCAGAACCAAAAAACTAGGCGTTTCCACCCAGGGAGTTCCCTGAGGAATAAGTATAAATATGAGCACAGAATTGTAATAGCGCACACCATGGCTACTACAGCTTTGCTGTAAATTGCTGCTGGCCGCCACTTGACTAACAATTCCTGAATGTCAGAAAAAAAACCCTCAACACCTCAGCAGTGACCACACCACTGCCACCAGAGACTGAGACCAGAGAGGGACCAGACCAGAGATAACGCAGTCAAGCCCACTTTGTGGTCAAGCCTGCTACATGGTCAAGCTCTCATTATCACAACAAAGAAGGAAACCACATCAGAGCCCTTACCTGCGGACATTGGCCCTCAATCATCAGCAGGTTCAGTATGATCCTATGCTAGAGTTAGGCTTAGCAAGCATTGCTTTGATGGTTGGAGTGTTTGTATTGTTTTGGTGCTGTGTGTGCTTAATTGAAGTAAATGCAAAAACCCCACATTCTCTGCCTCCTGCCTAATCATTCAGCCTTCTCTCTCTGAAATCATAAATGAGTTCTGTGAGTTCGTGACATGCCCCCACATCTCAGCCCACCTTGGTTCATCAGTCATATGAGGACTAAGCCTCCTCTTATACTGGGGGCCTACATGGCAGTTCCACTAGGGCAAAGTGTCCCATTAACAGGCAACAAAGTCTATGTTCCTGTTCCTTTTGGTATGTTGGTTGTAGGATAGTTATCCTGTACTATATAGCTAAAATCCAGTTATAAGTGAATAGATGTCATGTGCATCCTTCCGAGTCTGGGTTAGCTCACTCAGGATGAGCTTTTCTAGTTCCATCCATTTGACAGCAAATTGCATAATTTTCTATGTTTCTGATAGCTGAGTAGTATTCCACTGTGTAAATATACCACAGTTTATTTATACATGGTTCAGTTGAAGCACATCTGGGTTGTTTCCAGTTTCTAGCTATTACAAATAAAGCTGCTATGAACATAGTTGAGGAGATGTCCTTGTGGTCTGGTGAGGAATCTTCTGGATTTATACCCAGGAGTGATATATCTGGATCTTAAGGTAGAGCTACTCCAAGTTTTCTAAGATATACTTGTTTATTTTTGTATTTAAGACTGTGTCTTATATAGTCCAGGCCTCAAACTCACTGTATAGCCTTGACCTTGAACTTCTGATTCTCCTGCCTTCACCTCCTAAGTGTAGGCGTGCACCATCATGCTTGATATGAGTGCTTCTAGGGATGGAACTGAGAGCTTCATGCATGTTAGGCAAGACTCTACAAACTGAACCAAATCCCCAGTTCCTCAACTGACTATTTTATGGTTACATTTTATTTCTACTGTTGATTTATTATTCCTAGTTATCATTTTAATGTGCTAGTTACCCTTGGGTTTATAATGGATTAATTGAATTAAAATCTATCTTCCCAGTTTAAATTCGATGTGGAAAACTAAGGCAACACACTCAGCACCTCTGGCCTGTACTGTGTGCTACTGTTAACTTAGGTCCTAACTTTACATATGTTCTGAACTCACAGTGCATTGGTTATACTTACTTTCATTTCAGCAATATTTTAAATAGAAATTTATTTTAAATAGAAAATAAAGAAAGTTAATGCTTTCTATTATATTAAACATTTCCAGGAACCCACTGTTTCTTTCTGGTGTCATATTTCCTTACCTTGAAGAATTTACTTTAGCATTTCTTACTGTTCTGATCTTCTGTTAATTAAGTTTCCTAGGTTTTCTATCACTGTAAAAGGCTTTCATTATTTTTAAATGGTATTTTAATTATGTTAAGGGCTGATAGTTTTTCTCTGAGCATTATAAAAATGTTGCTGTTTTTTCTTCTGTCATGCGAAGTTTCTGCCAGGGCAACCGGTATATTCCCTTTCTTCTTGATTAGCATGTAATAATATTTATGAGATACAATGTCACATCTATGTATTTATATTTGACTGTGGGTAATTAGCATATCTAGCACATTAAGCATTAGCTATTGCTTGTGGTGACATCATTCAAAAATCTTTCCAGCTTCCTGAGGTGTATTATTATCTGTGCTCATCCTGTGGTGCAGTAGGACACCAGCATTATTCACTTCTCGTCTTGGTCCCACTTCCCTGTTGATGAGCCTCAGCCTTACCCCCTTTCCCGCAGCCCTCCTAGCTCTGGAAGTCACCTTTCCTTTTACTCTGAAAAGCACTTCTCCTATTAATTTTGTGTTCCTGATTTGTTGTACTTTTTGTTCTATCTCAGCTTCTCCAAGCTTCCAGAGACAATGTCGCCTTCCTCTTCCAGTGTTTCTCTAGTACTCTGCTTTTGGCCCTGTCCAGTCTTCTCATAAGCCAGATGAAGGCTTTCTTCATCTCTGTTACTGTAAATTACTTCTTTCACATGTTTGTTGACCTCAGTATTTTTTCCTTTTACATCTCTGTTCTGAAACCTCCCACCTGCTCAAGCACGCTGTCCATTTCCTCTTGTTAATGACACGTGAGACACAGTTATTTTAAACTCGTCTTTTATAAAGACACCATCTGGGCTGTCTCTAAATCTTTCATTGATTTTTTTTTTTTTGCCTTCAGAGTGAATTGTGGTTTTTTTTTTTTAATTTAAGTGTGTTTTGTAGCTTTTACAGAGAAATTGTGTTAATTTGGATTAACCTTTGTTTTGCATAATCTCAATATTTTTAAGGAAAGAAAATGTCATATATTTATGAAAACCTGAAGAATTGATTTTAAGTGAAGAGAGATGCAACTTTCTTTAATGTTATTTGAGAACAAGTTTACATGCTTGGGCTCGTTCAAACCAGATTTGCTGGCTCACTTCTTTTCTTCAGGGTAGTGCCAAAGAACAGTTTCAAGTTTTACTAGTTAGAGATTCTCAAGATGGGGACACACTAGCGGAAGCCCGATTACTTTAATGGTCTGATTTATACCTGTTCCTTTAGTGTCTGTTAAAGTCTGGATGTGTTAGTTACTTTCCTGTTCCTGTGATAAAACACCATGACCAAAAGCAACCTAATGAAGAGAAGGTTACTTCTGGGCTGCGGTTTGACAGGGATAGAGTCCATCAGGGTGGGGAAGGTACAGCATTGCAGCAGAAGCAGAGGCTGGCTGACCACACTTCCACGGACCGGCAGATGGTGAGGGCACAGGGAGTCCATTCCACCATCATTTCTTATGCCATGCTATATTTTATGAACAAGACATGATTTTAAAAAAATATCCAGAGAAACTCCAGGCAGGAAAAAGTATGTTTGTAATGCAGACCAGGGAATCTTGAGTAAGAAAATTTAAGACGATGAACAATGGGTGACTCTTTGTCTCTTTGAAGTGAAATGTTTAGCTGAGATATATGTGGATATCTAATCCTGGGAATGTGTGCTGCCCTAATTCTATTTATATTCTGTTACTCAAGAGAGTAAAATGGGACTTCTCACACAAATGACACCCCAGATTCTATTGAGTGAGAGTGTCAGAGATGAAAAGTTATGGAAATGTTGGCTGTGCTCTTAAGGCTAATCCTTTTGTCTTTTTTATTGGCAGTTTTTCTGAATGAAAGACAGAAGTGGGGAAATAGGAGGGTTTGCATATGTAACTTCCCTTCAGCAATCCCAGTGTGATTTCAAAGGAGCTATATTGTGGTCAGGTTAGTGTAGACAAAGAGCCTTTTTTGGCCTACCACTGGGGGAAAATAGTTCTTTGCAATAAGCTTTGATCTCAAATCAGTTAAACCCATGGAGGATGAGCTTGACGTTCAGGAAACACACCCTTGAGCCATTCTGATGTGATTGCCAAACTTTCCACCCTGGCCAGAGAGCAGATAAAAGCTATGCTTCTGTGATTTAATAAACGAGAAAGGCACAAACGTTTCTATTTAAGTGGAGCCTTCTAGAATGTTTGCTGGAAACTATGATGCATTTCAGTTCTGGATCCTTTCACATCTCAGACTGCTCAGCCGCCTTAAGGGTGAAGAGATCACTATGGCCCTGTGGGTGGAAGCACGATGTCCGGTGATTAAGTCTGAAACAGAGTGTGTCCATAGCATGACAGTGACCTTGCTTTCTGGGGGGAAAGGATGTTGAATATAGTTTGTCCACACTGAGGGCCAAGTACTTTGGTAGTATGTACATACTACAATTCTTATACTTAAGTCTCACAACAGATCTGAAAGCATTACTGCTATTTTTTTACAGGTGAAGAAATGTCCCTGTATCACACAGTAAGGGTCAGGCCTGGAATCTGAATCCACATCAACATTTTCCTAAAATATTTCCTACTAACAAGGGGTGATAGGGCATATGTCTGAGAGCAAAGCCTCAGAATCACCCCCTGTGAACTTTAGGTAAGAAGTTCCCTTTGTTGAGGAATGAAAGAGCCATGGGTAGAAAATTGAGGTTACAGCAACTAAAGTCACCTTGCCCATATCCCGCATTTGATGGCAGTGAGAAGATTCCCCAGCTGACCCCATATTTCCATCTGTCTCAGGAAGCAGTAGTGAGCAAGTGTGGATTAGAGGTGATATTGCCTCTGCTGTGGTGGTTTCCAGGAAACAGTGCTGCCTCCCCTACCTCTCTGTCTGGCCTCTCCTTCCACCTTTACCTGAGACTTTCCTAATGTGCACAGCGAGTGTCTTTGCCCACTGAGCCGTCTCACTGGCTTTGTGTACTTTTTTTGGTGTTTCTTTTCACCATCCCCATTTTAAACATATTTATTTTTGTTTATTTATTTTATGTGCAGAGTGTTTTCTCTTAGTGGATGTGCACCGTATGTGAGACATGAAATGCCTGACCTCATCCGCCCCTTCTTAAAAATCTTTTTTGAAGTTTGCTAGTATCACAGCCACAGTCAAATTGGACTCCAACCCAAAGGATTAATCTGTTGAGTGTTTACGTTTAGGTGTGAGCTTTCTGCAGATTTAACCAAAGGCCTTGAGCATGTTAGACAAGTGCTCTACCACAGAGCTGTGTCATCAGCCCCTTTGAATTTTAGTTTGAGACAGGGTCTCCCTAGCTCACTGAGGCTAGCCTTGAACTTGATATGTAGCCCAGGCAGAACTTGTGATCTTCCTTGTCAGTATTCCAAGGAGCTGGATGGGAGTCATCCATCACAGCCAAAAGAATAGTCTTACAAGGGAGAACATTTGGACCTTGTGAAATGGGATATTTCTGTAACCAAGAGGCAGGAAAAATCCACCAGAGTAAACTGAAAATAAAATCTATGTATAAGGGTCAGCAAGGTTAAACCTGCGAAGATGGTGTGAAGGTCAATTCTGAAAAGTGAGGTGAGAATAAAATTAGGGTTCAAAGCTAACGGGGTATGAGAAGAAAGAGCATGCCAGAGGATGGACTGAGACAAGTCGAAATTGAATGAGAAAGTGTTTAAGTCCTGGTTTTTAATGGAATTTGCTGTGGAGACACGGCACTTGTTCACAGCCAGAGTGAGTTGAGTTTCTATTTAGTGTTGTGTTAATATCAAAATATTCCTCACTGTTGATTTCTGTGTATGAAAATGTGAGGCGTTTGTTATTGCTTTGATCTTGGATATGTTTCAGAGTTAAAAGATGAAACATCTGATGATTATTTTTCTTTGGAGTGTTGTGTGGTGGTTTGAATAAGAACGGCCCCCATAGGTTCGTTCATATCATTGAATGCTTAGTCACCAAGGAGTGGGACTATAGAAGCATTAGGAGGTGTAGCCTTGTTGGAAGAAGTGTGTCACTGTGGACTTTGAGGTTTGCAAAGCCCATGCCAGGCCCAGTCTTCACCCCTCTCCTGCTCTCTGAGGATCAGGATGTAGCTCTCACATACTTCTCAAGCACAGTGCCTGCCTGCTGCCATGCTCCCCATGGTGATGATAATGCGCTCATCTCTGAAATCACAAACAAGCCCCCAATTAAATGGCTTATTTTTATAAGAGTTGCCTTGGTCATGGAGTCTTTTCACAGCAATAGAACACTGAGTAACACAGGCTTATATGCACAAATCAGAAAGTGTGAAGTCATAAGTTCAGAATTAATCTTAGAAAAGCCTTATGTCTCATTTCTCTTATCTCTGAAAATAAAGTAAAGGAGAGTCATTTTCTTGAGTGAGGTGTTCCCAGCATGCAGAAAACACTGGCATGTCCCTTCCATAGTTCTGGTACTTGTCCTCAAAATGCTAGATGGAAAAAGGAACTCATGTCAACTGGCCTTTTCTGATCCATGAACAACTGAGTTCATTTCAAGCAAAGAAATAAAACTGAACAGAGGAAGGATGGGCAGCTCTGAACATCAGGGTGTAGGCAGTATAAAGGGGTCAGCTTTCCACATACAGACACGATGGTCTAGGTGCTGTCCCAGTGGACTAAGTCAGACGCAGGCTTGCTGCGCTAAAAGAAAGGCTGGTTCCCAAGGAATATTCACTTCTGAGCCACAGGTCAAGGATGAAACACAACCCAGCCAGGCTCAGCGCTGGGTCACCCAGCTGTCCTACATACAACTGTAGTCAGCCACAGAGGGGAAGGTGCACCCCAGAAAATGATGATTTGAGTTGAAATTTTCCATTTTTTTTACTGGAGGCAAAATGGTACGTAACCACAGAAACTAAATGTAAAACTTGCCCACAATTTTAGGTTGCTAGGCTGGAAATGAAGAGGAGCTTTCTTAAAACTACATAGACAAGGTAAACAGGCACATAGGCTGTAGCTCTGTGAAACCTTAGTAAGTGTAACAAATGATACAGTTTTACCATAAACCTTCTAAAAGGTGTTGTAATTATTTTTAAAACTTGCTTAACACATCAAGGAAATAATATTGTTCCAAACACAGTTTTTTTTCTTTGAAAGTAAAACCTGGGAAGCATTCTTGGTTGCCTGCACCTCTGTTGCAATAACGTTGCAGGGGGAGAGGAAGTCCTTTCAAAAAGGGTGGTTGACCCCAGTAGGTACACAGTGAGACCGTGTTGTTTTCCTGTGATATCCTGAGATGTGACAGAAACATGTTCTGGAGAGGAGTGAGTTTCTTCTCTGAAGACCTCTTTTTGAGGGAACTAGACAATAAATTTCAAAGTCCCTGAAATTTTCTGGTGTATGTCTCTCTACACAGGACAACAACAAAAGTGGAAAAAGTAAGACCTTGCCGACTTGAAATCTGCAGGCACCATCCATCCAGTCCTGTTTACTATCAGGGTTATAGCAACAGTGTCTTTGATTTTGAAGGAGCCATGGATGCCATTATATTCTGTTGTCTTCATAAAATTGATGGAAGAATGCTGAACATTTCATTCCAAAAAGAAGGCAACATAAGAACGCATGTAAGAATGGCTTTTAATTTCTTTCCCTTCAGTCTTGAGAGGGGAAGGGAGGGGGCTGGCTGGCTAGGGGAGGCGCAAGGTGAAATGACAGCATTGGGGTGACAAGGAGGCTGGAGCCTGGAACTGGGAGAAATGGACCTAGTTGTTAGCTCAGAGGTGTTCCAAAAGGATATGTGCTCTCTTTATCTCTATTTTCTTAGTTGTGACATGTAAATAAGATAGTTAACAGCACACGGTGGTTTGATGAATGTCTTTTACAGAGTCATACCTGTGTCAGTCGCCATCACTCTCCTGGAGAGAACAGGGTGGACTGTCCCTACCCTACAAGGGGTAGCTTAGTCACAGATGGACACCCAGGACCTTCAGGGGTGAAAAGCGCTCAAGTGTCCACAATAGAGAAATGTGCTGCAGGCTGCAGAGGAAATGACCTGACACGCCAGGCTGTGCTGCTGTCGAAAGTGTTCTTAGGCAACGTCTGCTCAGACACTGATGTCTGCTTTCTTCCTAGTCGCACCCAGAAGGGATTTCAGCAATGGAGTCTAACAGCAAGGAGCTCAGACAACGAGCTCCATCGTCTGTGCACAACCTGAAAAGCAAAGGTGGTGGAGGACACCAAGAAATGGGGGCAGATGTCCATACAGGACTCCACCTCCCACGATGCACCTGGGCTTTCCTGGCTCTGCACTCACTAACATGCTCCTTTGGAAAGCCATCCACCCCTCATTCTAGAGCCCTACTTACCATTTTCTCCTCTTCTCACTAGAATATAAACACTAAGAAGCTGCAGGTACTGTCTTGCTAATTACCATGTATCTATTGCATGAAACAAAGTATAATATATTGTAGCCACTAAAAAACTGTCAAGTGAGTAAACGAAGAAGGTGATAGAGCGTTTAGTTACTGCCACTAGAATCTGACTGTTATTCTTTATGAGACACTGGGGAATAATTACATTTAAATATGAATTCCCAAAGCCGTGGTTTCATCTGGAATATAGGTAGATATCTGATCTTAGGTGCTTGAAGAATTATTGATTTCTTTCTTTCCCTTGTCCTTTTTCTTTCCTCTTCCCTTCCCTCCCTTCCATTTCTCCCAGTCTAACTTTGTCTCCATATCTACCCCATTCTTGTGTCTATCTCCACCTTCATGTCTATCTCTCCACATGTGTTTCTGTCTCCATGTCAACCTCTATCGACATGTCCGTTTGTGTCCATGTTTAGACGTCTATCTCTATCCCCATGACTATCTCTAGCTTTATATCCTCTACCTTTATGTCTATTTCTATCTTTCTGAAAAACACTTTGGCATGGCAATAAATTTGAATTCTTACCTTTTCCCTGTTTCAGATTCTTCAAAACGGCATGAGAGAACTGTCAAACTTCAGCCTCAGATTTTCTTTTACACTTGACCTGTTTCTCCTCTTGGTCCCGTCTGCATTGAGACATATTCTGTTTGCATTAATGTAGTTTTACCTTCAACATCTGCCTCAACCTGACTTTATTATTACAGGAAATGCTTGACCAGGAAGATGAAGTGGGAAAAAAATCTATTTCAGAGCCTCCTAAATTTTTATGTGAAAAAATCAATTTATTCTCATTAAGTGAGTAGCATCTTCTCAGAACAATTGATCACCCCCACTGGGTTGATCAAACGATCATTTGCTCTTTCAAGACTCTTCAAGTGCCTGCCCTCACTGTGCCCATTAACCCAATACTGTTAAACTATGAGCTTTGTTCAGAACAAACACATCATTTGGCTGAGAGCCATGATAAGTCTTAAATATACCCCCAGACTTCGAAAATGCTTCTTACTAAAAGAACACAGAAGAATCATATCAGGACATTTGCAAGGAGTTTTTAGACATGACCCTAAGACCAAGGAAGCAAAGACAGAAATAGAAAAAAAAAACTCAGAACTTTCATCAAATTACAAATTGTCCTCACAGCCATGGGAATCACCAGGATGGTGATTTTAGGTTTAAAAGAAGAGAGAGATATTTTCAGCACATCTATCTGCTGAGGGATTGGGCCAGCATCTATAAGAACACAAGAAGTCAGTGTCAGTAACAGATACAGCCGTGACAATGGTCTGATTGGGAAGAGGCAGTCAGTCTAAACACACATTTTTCAAAAGTAAATATTCATGTAGCCAGAAGGAATCTGAGAACAAAGCTGGGCATCTCTGGTTACCAGGGGAAGGGAAATCAGAACCACATTCGGAGGTTACCACAACCTCGTAAGTAAGTATGTAAGAATGGCTATTTTGAGAAAGACTGAAGATAGTACTGGCAAGGGTATGACAGGGGTGGAGAGTGGCACGGGAGTTCAGAGAAAAGATAGAAATGATCCAGCAACCTCGATCCTGGGTGTAAATCTGAAGAAAATGAAATAAGGTGTATTAAGACATTTACACCCTTTTATTTATTGCATATTAACCTTAGCCTCTCCCAAGGATATAAGGCCTCTTATTGGTTGTTCAGTGCACAGTGGTAAGTGTTAAAGTCATTACACACCACCAATGAAAAGGGACTTAGCTGCTTATATTTATCTATTATGTGTATGCATACACACATACACACATGCTTGTATGTAACAATAATTTCAAAGAAAAAGAGGCTATCAACTTCAGAATGGGGGGAAGGGCTCAAGGGAGAGTAGCTGGGAAGGGTTGGAGGGGGAAGTGAGGCAATTGTGTTTTAACTAAGAACATATTTTAAAACAGGAAAGAAGTAGAAGCAATGGGAGAGTAGACAATGGATGAGAAGATAGAGAAACGTGCTGCAGATACATCACAGATGCTAAACAGCCAGACAAAGGAAGGGATTCTATCACGTGTGAGGACATGGATGGACTGGAAATCATTGTATTAAGTGAAATAAGGCAGACACATAGAGACAAACTCACACCCTCTCACTCGTATATGTAATCTAAAAGCATTGATTTCAAAGAGGTTGAGAGCTGAGCAGCAGGTGGGGAGAGTAGGCAAGGGGCAGGGTGAGCAAAGGCTGGCCAGCCAGGTAGGAACGAGAAGCCCTGCTGTGTCTCTGTGCAGCGGGTGACTGTAGACAGCAGGAATGCACTCTGTGAACACTCTAGAGAATCAGAAGGAAGGATTTTAAATGATTTCTTCTTAACCACAAAGCAATGATAAATACTTGAAGGGATAGACATATTCAACCAGATTTAAATATATCTGATGTGTAATATACAGAACAACATGGCATGGAATTTGCATTTATCTGTCTAGACGAATTTAAATGAGTTTTTAGAATGAAAAGCAGAGCATCAAGAGGGACTGAAGGTCTCAGGTCTCGAAGGTTGAAGGGTCAAGAGGGACGGGCTGATTTTCACAGGAACTTCCTTTGCTCCAGTAAGAAATCTCTAGAAATGTTGGCATCTAAAGTAGAACCTGGGATAGCACAGTGGGGCTCTCTAGGTGCATCCAACCTGTCAGCCCATCCTGTTTCCCTCAAGCAAAGTGATTAGGAACACACACACAACTAGCCTAGTAGCTTACCACCAATGTAGCAGAAAGTTTTTGTCTTCCTTCAAGAGAACTTCACATTCTCTGTCATTAATCTGGATATAAATGCTGTCAGTTTCATGATCTGAGACAAAGGAAGGAATCTGGAATGTCCTAAGAAGGGATGGCAGAAGGATCAAGTTTAACAGGGTTTTGGATCTTCTACACCACAACAGCTGTTAAACATGATGCCTGATGTAGTCTTGTGCCCACTTTAACAGTGTTAGCCTCCCTTGAACGCCATGTACTCCTTCTCAATAGCTACAATCACTCCAATACTTAGGGTGTAATGGGTAGATTTGATGATAGACATTGAACTTTTTATGCCATCAACTAAATCCAGATGCCCCATGAAAGTGTCAGAGCTCACAGCCAACAGCTTGTTGACAAGGGACGAATGAATGTCAAATGCTGCTCTCAAGTGTCTTCTAGGTGGTGGTATCCCGAGACACCAGTGAAGGTGCTGAGGAGAAAAAGTAGGAAAACTCACAGAGTACTCAGGACAAACAGCAAGCCAGATTGCCATGAAAGGAACTGCATTGGAAGAGTGGGAAGTGCATACCCTGTGACTCAGTTTCTAATCACCATGGATCATTGCAGCAATAATTGTCTAGTGTGTTTAATATTCAACAGTGGGGCTTAGTTATTTTCATTCTTTGTTATTTAAAAGTAAAAAGAAAAGTCCCTTTTATGACAATGTAAACCAGGTATTCCTCTATGTCCCAAAAACAATAAGCTCAACATGGTATTTGTGTCAAGTCCTGGTGATCTGATTTCTCTGTGGTTTATGCCAGTCATATTTTCCAGGAGCATGGGTAGTAATCACAAAGTTGATTATAATTTTTTTTTAACATGGGTGATTCTGAGACCTACACAATCCTATAAGGTTGCAACAGATCCATTTTACAGACAAGGTGGTGTCAAACCAGAAGACATGACTTTCCAATGGGTCACAAAGTAAACCATAAAACCAGAGCCCAGAACTCCTGTCTCACAGAAACACTCCCTCGTTCTACAATACCCAGATCCCCACTAATATGTTTAAAAATAATTGCAGAAGACATGTTACAGATCCCTCAGATACAACCTGACCAATGTTCATTTTGAAGAAAGTGAACTAATCCAGCATTAATTTTAATTGCATTCTCTATCCGAGAACAGCAACCATGAAAAAAAAAAGAAATTAAAAGATGGAGTTCAACATTTTCTTGTCTTTATTGCAACCCCTGAAACCCCAGGAAGCTTGTAGCAAGTCCTCCTCAAGGGACTGCTTTGATTTTATTGTATCAGAGTATGAATGACAAGCTTAGAAAACATTCTTAATCACAATGGGCTCTGACTCAGGCCTTCCTTGGTGGGTGTTCCCATACATTGCAAACATACTGTCTGGGCAGAAATGTGCTCATGTGTGGCACAGCAGTCAATAATAGAAATCAGAAGATTCCAAGTGTAGATATATGTAAGGAATGATACAGGATTCTTGTTTTACATATAATTTTAAAAAGTACATGTTCCCGTTCATCATACACCCACATTGTGTGTGTGAACACAGGCTCTGTGGGCTTAGGGAGCTTATCCTAGTTCACATAGGTGTCACTCGCCTGAGTCAGGACTTGTATGTGAGTCTGTATGAGTCTGAAGTTGTGTTTTCGTTCCTTCTGCTCTGTCACATCTTTGAGCTTTGGAGGGACAAAGAGATGGAGAGGGGTCCTGTCGGGAGGAGGGAGATGAAGGAATAAAGATTCAGTCCAGGTCTGGCCTGAAGGACAGGGTTTTGAGATGCCACCTGACCTTATGTCATGTACCTGCCTCGCCGAGCCCACAGCAGGTTTCTAGACTAGGTCTGTGAGTCCCAGAGACTGATTTTACATGGTTTCTTAGAAGTGGGGCTTACTTTCAAGGAAAGAAGGCTTGGACAGCAAAGCGTGTGTTGTTTCCACAAGCCTCAGCCAGTGCTGTGTGCTATGTGTTTACTGAGTGCAGAGAAAATTGTTTTCCAAGTCATGGGAAAGATACAGTCTATAAAACATTAAATGTGTAGCTACAAATCGTGGTGGACACTAGCTTTAGAAATTCAGCATAGCGCTTTCACACTCCTTATTGTATGAAAGTAGCTTCAGAATGTGGCTGGTCCGGAGAGACTCCATTTTATAGGCAGCATTTGACTCCTGTTTGAGGACTGTTGCAGAGGCAGGGTGGTCTGCATGGTACCCATGCCTTTAATCCCAGCGCTCAAGAGGCAGAGGGAGGAGATCTATGTGAGTTCGAGGCCATCTAGGCTATTTATAGAGACTTGTCTCAAAACACAAACAAAAACATAAAACAAAGTTTAGGATGGTCTGATAATTTGGAGCAGATGATCTCATTTAGATTAAGGAGAGACACTTAAGCAGAGAGAGAGAGAGAGAGAGAGAGAGAGAGAGAGAGAGAGAGAGAGAGAGACAAAGAGAGAATGTAAACAAGGCACACATTTGGGGTATTCACCCAGAGAGAGGAGCCTTCCATAGTGAGTTGGCAGGCTGAAAGCCTGCAGGGCTGAATGGGGAATCTTTCCCAGGGAACCAGCCAGAGGCAAGGTTGCAGGGGGGTATGACTGTGGGTGGAGAACAGTGAGGAACCCACAGCAGCGGAAGTCCTCTAACATTGTTGAGGTACAGGATTGGGTCTGACAGATTTGGGATCACAATCCACTAGGGACCAAGAGGAAACTGGAATTCCCCCATAATGAGGTCCAGCCAGAGGCCATCAAGATATTATATACCCAGAATTGTCCCCAGGGCTGGGAGACTTCAGCAAGCCAAAGTCACAAGCAGTTATTAATTGTTCCATCCTAGAAAATATCTCTCTCTTTGGACAGTTCAGAGGAAAAAGGATGATTCCCATGAGGGGGAAATAGTACAAAAACTGTCTAAGAAACAACTCTTCATGCTCACTGGAGTCAGGAGAAAATGTCTTAGAATTTATCAACTATGAGGAGATATTTCAAAAGTGCTATAATCATGATGGCACGGCTCTGGATACACACTTCTAAGTCTATGAGGGTATGGCAAGATTCAGCTGAAGAGGGAAGACCCATTGTAGATGTGAGAAGCACACCCCATGGGGTGGAATTCCATACTGAATGAAAAGAGAAGGCAAGTGGAGACCACATTGGTCTCTCTCTGCAGGCACAGCGCGACCAGCTGTATTTGCAGGAGTGCCTTCCCCACAGTGATAGACTTGGCTATAGCCAAATCAACCCCTCCTCCATTAGATTGCTTTTAGTCAAGTATCTTATCACAGCAACGAAAGAAGTACAGAACACACATGCACATGTGAATGCACACGCACGCACACACTCATGAGCACACACACTTCACTGAGAGATGAAGCCGTTGCTGTGATAACCCTGACCATGTGGCTCACAGGCCTTTGGAGATGGCTTGCATGAGGAAAGTGAAAAAGTTTGAAGGTGCAAACTAGACAAGCACCAGAACACAGTAAGCACAGCTGGGGGTTTGGAAGGGTAGGGGGTGAAAAAACCAACAACACTCACAAAACCCTCAGGCAGGCGATGGGGGGAACAAGGAATTTACCAGAAACTGGCTAGAGGCTGTCATGGTTCATGTTTCACAAAGAACTCGACTGCATTCTGGCCTTTCTTAAAATTGTAATTATTTTTTTTCTTCCTATGTATTGAGAAGTTGAGTAATAGGATAATTGGTCTGGTGGAGGAATTTCAAGGTAGTATTCAGGCCATGGCACGGTTACAACCCAGTATGATCCAGGTCTGCCGTGGGAGAGAACACTGAGAGGAACAGAAAAAAATAGGAAAATGTACAGTTCGGTGAAGGAAGAAGCAAAGATGGTTTAAAAATTCAGACAAAGCAACAGCAATTGTTAAACAGATCAGCAGCGTCATTAAAGAGAACCCCTCTGATTTGCACTGAGACAAAGGAAAGATGTCTGGAGGGAAGACTCCACCCATTTGCCAGCTTGTGCAAATTTATCCTGAGAACCTGATGCCCTGAAAACAACTACCTAGGGTGAGCCGATAACACTGACATCCATGGGAGCAGGCTTCATTTCCTCCTGGCTGCCCAGCTGCAGTGTCATCCCTGGTTCTGCAGGCTTGAAGGGTGTAGGGATGAGAGGCTTCCTTACCCTACTGAGACCATGCAGAAGGGTCAGATTTCCTGCAGAAGCAGAGTGAGGCATGTGAGCTGAAGGCAGCAGACTGGAAGGATGAGACCGCCCACGGCTGTTGGAGCTTGGGTAGTTTTCATTATGAGTTTAATGCAAGTCTACCTTGTCAAGTGACATTCAGACACATGGCTTTAAGTCACAACATCCCACTGCTGACTCTTCAAGTCTTTTTGTCTCACAACTAAAAGTGCATTTAGCACATATCTAAAACTGGTTGAGCTCAAACATTTATATCAGGAGTAACTTCTGGCATATTTGTACCATGTAGATATATGCAACTGTTTTTATATCAGTGTACATAAACATATGCCACTTTTAATTTTGAAGACATTACTGAACAATTTAAAGAGCATATTTGGAAAGTTAAAATTAGTTAACTTTAGTTATTTTCGCATTCCTTTTCATTTCTGAAATGTTCCACTTTGGAAACAACTTTATGTTCAGCCTATGTAATTTACTCTATGTTCCTTTCCTGCAAAAACAGCTTGTAAATCTGCTCAATTCACAACTGTTTCTCCATACCTTTTCTCATAAAAGTTCTTCATTATGCCAATTCTACATCTCCCTTATTTCCTATTCTCAAAGTTCAGCTTTCACCTATCATGCAATAGTTAATCTGAATGAGTGTGAGTGTGCATACATGTGTGCTGAAAGACAGATTTCACAACTGTAAACTAGAACTAACCTAACCAACTGAACGAATTAAGCTAAGACCAAACTCAGTTCAGAAATCATGCTCTTGAGACAACCTTGAATTCTAATCTTTTGTGTTGGCAACTACATTCCAACTAAAGTTTGACTTACTGATTACTATACTACCCCTCATTTGCATTCCTAGAGGCTAGTGTAATGCTAGTGTATGTCTACTGAATAGCCTCTCTGAACACAAAAGATGAAAAATACGTGGATGTAGTGTAAGGCTGTAAAAAATAGTAAATACCCCTACCATTCCCTAGGAAGGCCTTCTCCTCCCTCCGTTCATGAGAACCTGACCTCATGACCCCTGGAGACATTCCACAGAACTTGGTCCTCAGGACTATCTAAATTTACATAGCTGACTGGATTGCTCCCACTCCCCTATCCCCACCTGCATTATCACCTAGCATTCCCCTTTGTTCCCTTATCCCCACCTGCGGCTATCACCTAGCGGGCTAAAAGTTACTCCTTTATGTACCCACCTGTTTGCAGCGTGTGTGCTTAAAAACTGCCTGAAAACTGTTTTGGTTCGTTCCCTCCTCCCAGAAGGCAGTCGAACCCCAGTGCGTCGGCTTAATAAACCTCTTGCATATTGCAGCGAATCTCAGTCTCTGGTGGTCTCTGGGCATCAGGACCCAGGGGACCCCCCAGGGTCCAACAGTAGGAATGAATGAATGAAAGAAAAAACATGATTTAACTTTACCCTAGTTGCTCATTAATCTCTTAGCTATTTTCTTCCAAAATAAAAAGAGAGGGAAATGTATTTTGCCTTCAGTTGCACAGGAGGATATTTCTTCACCCACACACTCCTCCTATTCCTGGTTTCCTAGAGGAATGGGCATCAGTAAGTGCCGCATCCAGGGACATAGCTCCTTGGAGTTATGCAGTATGGTAGCCGTACTTCCTTCCCTCTAGGATGCAGTCAGATTCTCGGCTGTCACTCATCATATGTTTTCCAGCTCACAGTTGAGTAAGACTTACAGTTTGAGTCACAATGGAGAGTAAAAACACTGCCAGAGTGTGGGGCTGTCTACAGTGCATGACAGGAGGCTGACTGTGGTTCAATCCTGAGGACAGCATGCATATCTATCAGAAACAGCAGAGTGGAGTGTTTGCTATGTGTCATGGGGCCTTACTGTAACACCTGCTGCCAGTGTCTGGCAGTCATTTGCTCATGAAGTTCAGAAAATGTGAGTTCATCCCATTTGAAATGTAGAGTGGTGGTTGAAGAAAGCCTCATATACCCATCCTTCTGCTAGTTGAAGAACATGTACGCATTTCTTAAGATTTGGGTCTGTGTATGCCAGGCTTTGTGGAAAGGAATTCATGTGCCACTGAAGTGGAAACTCAAACCTCCTCAAAGGAAAGAGGCAAACATCCACCAAGAGAATGGTAAACTCATCAAGCTGTTCACACAGGGGTATCTGAAGATCAACAATGTCATCTTGGCTAAGATTCGTGGAGCATAATGGAGTCTCAGAAAAAAAGGCATCTAATTACAAATCCAGGTTCATAGTCCATGTTAGTTACATTTGTGTTACGTAATCAAAATGCCTGACACAAGAAACAACACATGGTTTATTTTGGCTCAGTTTCTGGGGGATTTAAGTCTATCACAGTGGAGAAGTTAGGGTGGAGTGTTTTTAATTACAGCAGGAGAAGCAGAGAGCTGGCTGGCATGGAGCCCAGTATCCTGGGTCAGTAGGCCCACCCCCATTCACTTACTTCCAGTCCATTAAGCTTAAGAGCTCCACAGACTTAGAGATACCACTATGAGCTGGGACTATAAACACAAGCCCCTCCCTGTAAGACGCCCCATGTTCAAACCTCCACATACCAAACACCTACTAATCTTTTTTTAATTAAAAAAGAATTAGATTTATTTACTTTATTTTTATTTTATATGTATGAATGCTTTATTTCCATGTAAATTCAGACTAGAGGAGGATGTTAGATCCTCTGGTACTGGAGTTACAGGTAGTTGTGAGAGGTATGGGGAACTGAGCTGAGGTCATCTGGAAGAGCAGCCAGTGCTCTTAACCACTGAGCTATCTCTCCAGCCCCTATGTGCCTATCAGTCTTCTATTGGAATTGTTGAAGAGGGTGGAAATTGAATTATAGTTCATAAATCTCTAGTGGAAGAGAAAAAGCTTGAAGTTGGTTAGAAAGTACCTTTTTACACCTTTATGGTTTTATCTATCCTGACATTTCAAGTCTAGAATGAAGAGTTCCTACATGGTGAATTTGTCTTTTGGTTATATCATTATTCTCAGCTGTTCTCTTTCAGATTTAATTGGTCAGGGTTGAGATCTAGACAAGGGAATTTTAATTCAAATTTTCCTGGATGATTCTAACATGACAATGTCAAAACCCAGCAATGTCAATCAGTTTTCCAAAGAGTGTTTTGTTACAACAAATTTAAAATTTTGATGGTTATAGTTTTTAAAGTACATTAGAGAAATATGAAAGTAGCTCATTTTCAGCATGGCTCAGGACAAAACAAAAGTGGTAAAATATAGATGTACTCAAAACCAAATGTTCATTCATCCAATACAGCTGCTCAGATTTGCAAAAGTGGGCTACTAGTGACTGAGCTTAGACAACCTTAGGCTGGATCGTGAGGCAAGAGAGGAAGGACAAAAGAGCAGAAAATCTGTAAAAAACAGAAGTAGGATGCAGAATCCATAGACAGAGGATGAGGATGAGACAGAACACAAATGGCCTAGAAGAAAGA
>CAJQZJ010033200.1:4068032-4097069 GCA_907164525.1 Lophiomys imhausi | reverse complement strand
GAACACAAATGGCCTAGAAGAAAGACCACATTCTCTAGTGTTTCTGATAGGGCATGCTTCAAGGTATTTAAAAACAAAGAAACATGTGGCCAGAGAGACAGTCTTTGTGGAAACAGAGAAGTTTTACTATTTCTCCTCATGGGTAGATGGCCAAGCTGACTCTCTCTAGGGATGGACCAGTCTGAGTTAACTATGAGGTGAAGTTTTGGGTGCCATTTCCATCTATGGACATGCAGCAGGCTTGAGAAGGACTGAAATGTGACTTCCACATTGTGAGTCTGCTTGTAGCATCCAGGAAGACAGCAGCTTCCACTCACTTCAGGGCTCTCTAAGCTTCTGCTCCTAGAGAGTGGTTCAGGAACACTGAGGGAAGTCTCTCACAGCAGGGAGGTGGGTAATTAGAATCCAAAGGCACCCTCTCTCACTGGCAGTAGTCATTTGAACACCAGGGGCTTTGCAGCTGAGGCTGCTCTCAAGGAAAAGAACGTTTTCACCATTCTGATGCCAAACAAGAATATAGGTGGCACAGAAGAAGAGTAGCCATGCTGGTCTTGTTCTCCTTTGGTGAGTTGGTTAATTTACAGTGGAGGGCTTATCAGCCAGTATAATCATCCTGTTGGAGTAAAACTTGGCAATTTAAAACTAATGAACTGTGCTGAGAGATGGATAAGCATCTCTGCAACGGATCACCAAAGCTCCCTGGACTAGTGTTTTGTGGTGGTGCCAGCTTGTGCCTGCTGGCAAAGGTCTTCACGCTGTGTGCATCGTTTGTTCCTATAGGAACTCTTCTTCCTGTAGATACTGTTCTTCAATTTGCTGCCCAAGTGCTGCCCATTGGTGGACAGACTAGTCTTTCTCATGCATGAAAAGCAACATGTATTAATATACCCTCCATAGCTTTCAGTGGGGTTACATCCTGACAAACCCACCTAAGCTGAAATGTAGTACACTAAAAATCCATCCAGTGCACCCAACCTGCTGAACATGAGCCAAGGGTGCTAACTGGATGTTTACCCTCACAGTCATTGGCTGATGGAGAGCGGGGCACTCTGCCACTGCCCAGCACCGAGAAGTTGATGCCCTTTATATGTTTGCTGTGGAAAAACAAACCAAAATTTCAAATCCTAAGTTCACTTTCTACTGATTGCACATTACCTTTGGGCCCTTATAAAGTAAAGAAACTATAAGTCAGTGAGGTACCATTTTCTCTGCCAGTCTTCTCATGGTTCCAGAACTTTCTTGTGTGGTCTTGTTTCCATAATTCAATGTCCATCCCCTAATCTATCTATCTGACTATTAAATTAGACAAGTTTGGAAATTAAATTATTCTTAAGAGCAATCTTTAGAGTTAGCTGTCCCTGGACTCTAATTCATAATTTAATATAACAATAAAGACACTGAGTGATCAACCTGTCTCTCCAGACTGGGACACTCATCTCAGACATCTGTTTTCTAAGAAACTTTGAATATCCTGTTATGGGAAGAAGAAAAGTAATGTGGAGAAGGATTCTAGATCTAGATGTTAAACCACAAGAGCTTTCTGTTTGCTGCACACATGTTGAACTATAGCTATGGTTAATTTTCAGGGAAACACAAAGGGAATGGAGTGGAGACTGTATATACACACATTCCCCATCAACACGCTCATTCTGATGAGACCATCTGTGGCTCATATTTAAAAGGGGATTATCTCTCTCTTGTATATATGTGTATGTGGTCTTATTTCAAATGAACACATTTATTCATAATACATGGTGAGATAGGAAAGAAAGGGGCACAGAGGGGACCTAGAAGGAAGCACTGGTCTAAATTTGGAAGAAGACAGGAGATCAAAGAGGGTTTCTGGAGACAAGTACAGCATTGGATAAATTCTGAAACCTAAAACATCAGTAACTCAAGAAAACGGAGACTGTCAGGGTGTGGTGTGGGTGTGAGAGAAAGAGAATGAACAATGGCTCAGGGCCAAGGAAGAACATGCCATTCACATTGCTGAAAGTGCTCCTCGTGACAAGATCCTGAGGTGCAGGAGGAAGAAGGTGGCTACAGATTTCACACAGCGCCACATGCCAGAGGCTTCTTTCTGAACTGCAGCTCCCAGACAAGGAGGAAGTATAGATGGGTTTTAATCTGTTTGCATACTAGAGATTTGTCTGTTTTTACTTATTTGTGTGTGTGCCTTGGTGAACTTTTGTGCTGCAGAGACCAGAAGAGCACATTGGACTCTCAGAAACTGGAGATACAGGCAATTGTGAGCCACTAGATGGAGGTGCTGGGAACCAGTCTGAGTCCTCTGCTAGACCTTGCAGCAAATGCTCTTAGCCTCTGAGCCATCTCTCCAGCTCCCTCTCTTCCTTTCACAACACAGACATGATATATGTTACAGAGATTGTTTGGATGGGTTGGATTTTCATCTGATTGCTCAGTGGAAAGTTTGGAGACAACTCAATGAACTCTAATGAAAAGCACTTGATTCACAAATGATATATCGGGCCCAAGGAACTAAGAGCATAGTGATTGTCACAGGGGCCTCTGGTCTTAATCAGGAAAACTTTGCCAGTGGTTCTCCTCTGTGGGGGTCTCACAGGCTCCTCCACACACCTACAAGAGCTGCGGTTGGATGGGACTAAGAATGGGGTCACTTTGCATCTCACTGATGAAGGTGTCTCCTGGTTGCTGGTAAATCGAGCTCGATGTGTTCACAGCATGAAGGTGAACTTGTCAGCACACTTGATGGAGAGGCTGGGGTGACCGATATCAGGCACAGTGAGCAATCTCTCTGTAGCTGGCTGTGCCCAAGTGCTATTTCCACGAAGAAGGAAGAGGCAACCATTGGCTTCCCTGATCTCTTCAGCGTCATTGTGATGAAGAAGAATGCAAACAAGATTCACTACGAATGGTTTGTGGGACAACCTGGTAAGGAAATAGACAGGGGAAGTGGGGGAGTGAGGGTGCAAAGTCCAGCAGAACCAAGTGGTAGGGACTCTGGCTCAGGCCCCAGAGGACTAGACTCACGCCATGTCCCCTTTAGCATTATTGTGATGACCAGGTGAAGACTTGTCACTAGTTAGAGCTGAGGCCAGATCTCTACCCTCCTCCGGCTTTGGAGTCATATGCCTCTCGCCTGGCCGGGTACAAGACTACAACCCTTTCTGCTTGTCACTCCTCCCCCAGTACTGTTTTTAGAGCACGTTTAAGCCTTTTTTGTGGTTTGAGACAAAGTTCCATGTTACTTAAGTCGACTTTAAACTCTTGATTCTCTTGCTTCCACCTCCTATGCGCTAAGACAGCAGGAGCCCACCTCCATGCTTGGCACATAGGGAACTCTTCAGGGTTTAGTTACTTGATGTGGGAACTCTGCTTAACTTTGAGATGTGTACTGTTTATCACAAACCAATGCATCCATTACCACTTAATCTTACCTTTGTGTGTGTGTGTGTGTGTGTGTGTGTGTGTGTGTGTGTGTGTGTGTGTGTGTTGGCTCAAAATATGCTGTCTTAACAAACAAATCAGCAGCACTGGCTATTCACCACACGGCAATCAGATCCCTGGGCTAACTAACTGGTCTTGTATGTGGAAGTTTGTGGCTGTTGCTAGCATTTATTTCCCTGCCCTTCCTCCCCAGCCCTTGACAACCACCAGGAGACTGCACTCTGCTTCTCTGAAGGTGGCATGTTTAGACTCCACAGATGACTGACATCACACAGCATTCATCTTCCTGTGTCTGGCTTTTCTCACTCAGTCTCTTTGCCAGTGCCACTCTGCCCTCACCCCACCCCTGCTTCCTGTGCCTATAGCCCCTGCTGCTCTGCCCATGGCAAGAAGGAGCAGTGACAACAGGGAAGGAAGGTCAGTAGTTAAGGAACACCTGCACTAAGGGATGTGAGCATTAGTGGGCTTTGCACAGTCCCTGCCTCCTGTGTGTTAGGGGCTTCTCTATCTTCTCCCCTGCAAAGGACAGTCCTGCAAAGTTTAGGTCATTTCCTATACTTTAAAGATGAAATGGGTGTGTGTTTTGCTTGAGAACATTATATCTAATAATTAGAGAAATTAAAATTGAATTTTGTTCCTAAAGTTTCTCATTCTTTGTCGCTTCTTATCCCTTGTCCTTTTACTACTTTCACCCTATGCTTACTACAACAGTCCCTCTGTGTCCCCTATTTATCATACCAGCTCACAGAGGCTCTTCTAGATGGAAAGGAGATCGAGCATGCAGTAAAATCAAGCATTTCTTACTGAGGATGTAGGGTAAGGAGACGTTGTGTGTGTGTGTGCCAATTTTAGATTACTTCTCACACCCCCCACAACCCCAGAAAAATGTTTAAGAGTCTATTACTAGAAACATTTTTGATACTTTTATTTCATGTCAGCGTGCTGAATTCCAACATGAAGCTCACCACATCCTACCTGTGAGTATTTGGTGAATAACTTAATTGCTCAGTGCTCTATGGTCTGATATCCTCTTTTTTTTTTTTTTCAAACACAGATATTAATAGTCTCTTTCCAAGAGAGTTGCAGCCCTAACGAAACAAGTCAATGTGAATGCCACTATGAAGAGTGCTGGCCACATGGCAAGGATTTTATAAAGTTTTATCTGGTTTTGTTATGTCTTCCAACACTCTCAAAGAGGATGCTACAGGGGAATAGAAAAAGTGGGGAATCTGGAAATAACAGGAACAGTGTTGAGTGACACCATGAAGTGGGAAAGACTCCTTTCTTTTTATTCCTGTTCATGCCCTTCGTGGGCTTATCCTACCTGGAAGAACTCATCCCATATGGTGCAACTCCAGCCACAAGCTGCACATGTGACACACCAAGCAGCCAGCCCATCTCCAAGCAGTTTTTAATTGCTGATTGGAATCCCAAAGGCTGGAAAATAACTGTAGACAAGACAGCCATGGTGCTATTGTGGTGTTGCTTATAACACAACGGGAAATGACAGAAGAAGAAAGAACCAATTGGTTATTTGCTAATAAGCAAATCAGAAAATTGAAGCTTTTTAATACTAGAGCCAGAGAAAAGCTGTGTTGAGAAAATGGTGTTTGTGCTAACACAAATATTAACACAGAAATTGACCAGGTAGTGGAGGGGGGAGGCTGCTGTTGGGTCAGAGTAGTAGAAAGTTCTAGAAGGATTCGAGCAGTGTGTTATGGTGTCTGTCTCCTCCCACACCATCTGTGCTGCTAATAGTGAGTCATTTGCAGAAACTTAATGAGGCCAGCTCATATTGGGCCTCAGATTTCCTTTCTCAGATTTCTCTTAAGTAAGAAAACACTGATAATATATTCAGGTTACAATGACCCCCCCCCTTTTAGGAACATCATGTTTGAACAAGAGGCTTTGTACTCTGCTGCTCACTTCTTAAAGGAGACATCTGAAAGGTCAGAACGCAATTCATACAGTGGTATTGCTCTGCTGGAAGAAGTCATGGCCCAAGAAGAGATCAATCAATATCCAGTACCCATTTTCTTCCTTAAGGAGAAGCTGTGGTGTCTCAAGCATGCCAGCCTGGAGAACTTTGTGATTTGGAATCTCTAGAAGCATAATCACTCATTATTCACTTACAACTAAATCTTGATAATATTTCCTCTTTATGAGAAGCAACACTTAGAAACACTGCTTGGGAAATGAGAGTGGGAATGAGTTTCCATCCTCAGGACTAGATGGCACTGACCACGGGTTTTTACTGTTTCCTCATTGCCCAGTTGTATCTTAATCTGTGTCAGGTCCTCTGGCTGAAGCTCCGCTCCTGTGTGTCTGGTAAGTGCTTAGAGCATGTTATCTTAAATCCTGTAATGACACATGACCACAGAAAGCACAAGCCACATTGAGCTCCAGGAGATCAGGGAATCTTCAATGCTTCTGAAGTAGATAATAGGTAGTCCCTTCTAGACTAGGCCATTATGTTAACATGAAGCACAGACCCGCTTCCCAGTATCACACGTGTAACATCTTAGACTGGGCAAACAGAGCTCAAAATAGAGAAAGGCTCTGGGACATTTTAATTAATTGGGACCAAGTGCTATAAAAAAAAACCCCAGAGATTCATGATACCAAATGATGGTAGTCAAACTTTTTATTAGAACTGACTAGAAAAAAAAAATCAAACTTAGCAGGACACTGTTGAACTACATCCTGATAGCTGCTTTTAAGATTTGTAATACCTCTTAGATTGATGGCAACTATGCCTGGCTTGTCACCTGCTTTCTTCCTCTTCATTACCCATATCAGGAAAATCTGTTATTTATTTGCATATTTAAAGGAATTTTATTGAACTTCTTGAATGACTAGAAATTATCTGAGGCATTACAGATGGAGAGTATTGTCATTGCTCATGTTTGCTAACCCCATGGTATAAGAGCAAAAACCTAAGCCCTACAGCAAATAAATTATGGGTCACACCAAATACATGCACAGGGCACTACAAAAATGACAAGAAGGACCAGAGAAGAAAAGACCAAACCCATTATAGAGAGAGGCTTGGGAAGGGCAAGACTCAGGGAAGCCTCCCTAGAGCAGGCAATGTTTCTGCTGAATGCTGAGAGACAACATAGAGAAAAGCAGACAGATCATGTTCCACAGACTGGCACGCATCTAATGTTAACTCCTTATGCTGACAATTAGCTTAACATCAACAGACATTATGGTATGAGACACTGGGTGTGGTGGGCATTACTATAACCCTGTAGGCATAAAGTTATTGTGTAATTCAAATGCTGTTTTATGTAGCCCCATATCTGGTTGCAATCCTTGTTCTGATAATCTCCTGTTTCAAAGATGTATAAACACTACTCCCCAATTGTCTCCTGATATGCCAATAAAGCAGCTTACAGTCAATCACTGAAGAGGGAATAGAATAGGGCTGGACTTCCTGCAGAGGTGCAGGAGACATGAAGATTCACCTGGAGCAGGAAAAGCACTAAAAAAGCAAGTAACTTGGGGATTTGGGAAAAGAGGAAGTCAGACTAGCAGAGAGGAGATGATTGAATTAGTCGCAAGCCTATCTCTTGGTAGGAAAAGCCCTTTGCTCCAACTGTAGACAGAATGCTGTCCAAAAAGGACAAAACCTGGAAGCAGATAAGTCGACAGCCTAGCTCTGCCAAGACAGGGTAGGTAAATCCTTCATAGTTCCTGCTCTACAGTCAATGTCTGTCAGAGAAACGGGGCCAAATGACTGAAGATCGATGCTGTAATGTATGGAGAGAAAATGGGAACTGTCCAGGCAGCCACTGGTATGTCATTTCTTAGTTTGGGAAGCTGCAGACCCTGTACTTCCTATAAAATCAGATATATTTATCCCTCTCAGGTCTCTGAGGTGGTTGAAGAACAGATAGCTAGAGTCTCATAATTAAATTTTGAGTTGTTTAGGAGTCAAGAGAGTGTTATAGATCTAAGAAGATGCTTTTAAAATTGTGTTGCAAGTTAGTATGAATGTTGAGTTAGATATAGAACTTTAAACTCATGGAGATGGTTAGATAGTAGAATGTTAAAGTCAGGTGCCAAATACATATGGACTGGTCATTGGGAATGTACACTAAGCCATATAACCCTCATAACTGTGGCCTAATTACCCTGTTGTTTTGTATTGTATTTATTATTATAAGAGAAAGAGCCAAAAAATGACAAACCTACCATGATCATGAGTTTTTGCCTTTACCAAAGAGAATAAATTTATTGCCTGCTAATTTGATTTTCTGGTGATGTTCTACATCACAGGAAGGATTTTAAGTGCACTCAGTTGATACTAAGGATGCTGTCTTAGACCAGAGCAGCTGTGTTTTTATCCACATTCTAATAAATTTTCCTACCATGGAAAAAAAGAATAAATAAAAACTGCTCATGATTATGTTGTAAAGCTTGATAAACAAATAATATAATAGAGTTTTAAGTATTTAGGTGATAGCTGGGTTAAGAGAGAAATTGAGGAACAAATACAAAGCTTATATAAAAATAACACTAACATGACCCAACACTCAGTAGACAGAGGCAGGAGAAAGGAAGTTAGCCAGAAGCATGAGGCCAGACTGGTCCATATAGCATGTTCGAGGCAGGACCACAGTATGAGATTCTCCTTCTCTCTTTGCCTGCCTGTCTCAAATATACATAAATACATTCATATATATATATATATATATATATACATTATATACATATATGTATATATAATGAATTAGTAATGAATCAAAATAATATACTGGTAGGAATATAATCAAAATTCAGAAGAGAAGGTCCAAAAATAATTCATAAGAATTCACTTAGGAATTTAGTACAAATGACAAATGAAGTATCACAAGATAGGATGAGACAGATTATTAGTTAAATTATGTTATAAAACTGGTGTGTGAGGGCAAGATCAGATTGGGTTTCTCATTGTAACTTGCTGAGATTAATTCTATATGAGTTGAACAATATGGTACAAAAGCAAGATAATTTTAAAATGATGAATTTTAACTTGATATACTTGATTTGATAAAAAAAAGGTATTCATCCCTAGCTCAAGAAGTCATTGGTGATTGATGGCTACTAGAGAGTGAGAGTCAGTTTTCTTCAGGGATGTTGCCTTGAGAGGTACCCATTCTCCAGTAGATAACCCTGTACCCAGGCACATCTTGCTACACTATGTGGACTCAGTGGGTTAAAATAAAAAGCACATGAAATTGGGAGGAAATAGTGATGAGGAATAGGGGACGGAAGAAGGACTGGAGTGGATTTGATCAAGGTACATTCTATGCATTCATGAGAGGATCAAGCAGTTATATTTGTGTGCATATATATGTGTGTGTGTGTGTGTGTGTGTGTGTGTGTGTGTGTGTGTGTGTGTAAGATGTAAAATACTTACATATCAATGATCACCAGTCAGTAATTAAATGTAGAGAAATTAAATATCCTACTCAAGAGTAAAAACTGGCAAAATGAACTTAAAAGTTAAGATCAGAAAAAAAAAACACAATTTGATTTACAGAAAGCAGAGATCAACCTTTTGACAGACATGGAAATGCATTTAAAAAATTAGCAATGTAAATTTCACAATATTTGAAAATGTGCTTCCCAATCAGTGAGAGCGGCAGAAAGAGACATATCAGAGAAATCGGGGATTCAGAGCTACAACAACTGTGAGACAAGAACCCTTAAAACTAGGACGACCTTCAAAGGACAAATACCAAAGCTAAGCATTCCTTCAGGATTAACTTTTCATCGTTGGAACCAGACAGAAGCTTTGTTTGAAAGGTTAAAAAAATTACATCATCTCATCACTTCTGGAGACCTGCTTTACATGTATGAAGCACCGTGTTCAGTGCAGAAGATGCAGAAATAAAGATTATGAAGCCTTTCTTGGGTAAAACCCTACAATGACTATTTAAACCCTTCAGTATTTGTTCATATTTAGAGGCCTTCTCACTAAAGCTGGAAGCAGAGATTCCAGGACCTGTCTTCAAAGGACTATTAGGTACAAGTACAAGAAAAAGGCTTGATTTAATTAAGATGGCCCTAGATCCTTCCTCCCAGATTTATGTGGTGCACAAATATAGCTTACATATGTTGTGCTTAACTTAATTGTCCACATCTTGGTAACGTTCTTCTCCTGACACTGGGTTTAATTACGTTACATTATGATGGTAATTAACGGAGCCAAACATCATTGCATCATTAATTGGTTTTATGGGGCTTTGGAGCCTTTCACTGAGACCTCTTGTCTTTAATACAAGTTCTCACCACTGTGAACAGTCTTCCTGGAAGATATTTTTCAGTCACCCTGTTAGGTAGATGGTGGCAGATTGTTTGGCATTTGAGCTGTGGGTGACAACAGCCTGTACCACCACTTGATATCATTTTCATTAGTCTTGTTTAATTGCTCTGTCTCAGAGATTAAAGATTGAGGGCAGCCCTGCCCAGTTCATTCTCACTGATAAGCCTGTGTGTGATTAACATAGAAGCAGTTGCCATTTGTAACTATCCCAGGGTGTTTTGCATTGAGTACTGATTCTGCTGGCAGAGGGATGGAAGTGGAAATACACTGATGGGAAGGCACTGTGGACCATAGCTGTGACCACAACCCAGCTCTGTGTAGGTAGGTAACTGCACGTCTTCCCACAAAGCACTCATATCTGTATGTTTGTGGTTCTTGCATGGACTGTGTTTTGCTCCCTTCACCTATGGCCATACTTGGAAGCTACACTACTGCTGACCCATGCAGTGTTTCAGAGAATGTATGAGCAACATGTTGGGATATCACTTCATTCTAGGAACTGGTTTACTTCTGTGGCATGGACATCAGCTTTATGATGATTAATATGGTTTGTAACTTGACAGGATCTAGAATCATCTAGGAGACAAACCTGAGAATATCTACCAGGGAATTCTTAGGTCAGGTTAGTTGAGATGAGACACCCACCCTCAGGATGGGCAGCACCATCCCACCGCCCACAATGAATTGAGCACAAGCATTTATACCTCTCTGCTTCCTGACTGTGGATACAACATAAGCAACCCTCAACCTGTGAGACAAACCCTTTATTAAGTTTGTCTTGTCTCAGAAACAAGAAAGGCAACACAGTCTCCATTATCACAGTTTTAGGTATTAGAATACTGAGACAAAATACTTTGATTTGGGGAAGCTGTCTCGTAAAGGACACGTGTGTTATTTAAATCTTGCTCATCGTGATCTCAAAGCTAAGGACCATAGTCCCCTGTTGCTATTGACTCTCCAGAGGTTGTTATCTGATCACTGTGTCTCATATACGTATATTGAGTTCGTCTGTAACACAGAGCCGGGAGCGTGGTATATAGCAAGTTTCTGTTGTTTGGAATTTACAAAAATGTAAGACGTCTGTGGCAATCAGAGAAGCCAGGCAACTGACCTGTTTGTTTCTTGTGTAATTCATTAACCTTTAGTGCAGCTTCCCTGAGATGCCAGTCTCAGCTTTCTTCTGACTACTTGGAGAGCATTGTTGTCAAACTCATACTGTGATGTTAGAAGAGGAGCCCCAGATATCTCCCCAGGCTCACCTCACCTTATTCACTGTCTTTTGAATCTACTCACAATGGTAAGTTTCTGATGACTTATTTTTCCTTAAGCTCTTTATTTTAGAGTATTTTTTTTTCATTTACAAGAGAGTTACCAATGCATTGTAGAAGCTTCTTTTAAAGCCTCTCCCCACTGACCTGTAATGCTACAGCTGACTCCAGTTTTCTTTCTTCTTCTCTTCTAGAATTGGTTTATCATCTCATGTCATACTTAGCCAAAAAAGATAGTTTTCAATACTGAGTGGCAGTAATTGAAAAAAATGGACAAGAATTGGAGAGATGGTTCAGTGGTTAAGGGCACTATCTGCTCTTGCCCACGACCTGGGTGTGATTCTTAGCAACCACATGATGGCTCACAACTGTCTTTAACTCCAGTTCCAGGGCATCCCACACCCTCTTCTGGCCTCCTTGGGCACAATACACATGTGGTACATAGACATATATGTAGACAAAACACTCATATGCATAATTTGTCAATAAAAGAAGAAAGGAAGGAAGAAAGAGAGAAAGAAAGAAAAATGGACAAGCCTCATACAGGAGCTCTATAGAGGACAAAATTTACTGTGGAAGTATGCACATTCTCAGAATTAAAAGGGAGTGCTTGAGCAAGCTGACATCAAAAACGCACAAAGCTGAGAGTGGGAAAGGGCAATCTCCTGTGTCATCACATGATAGACACTGTTCTAGATCCACAACATGAAAAAAAGGCACTCCTGTCCAGAGACTCTCTCTTCAGCCTCTCACTGATACCGCTGTCCTGTAGGATTACTGTTCCCCAAAAATGATGCACTCCCCTTACATTTGTCTTTAAAGTATCTCTGAACATCCATCTGAATAAGAGCACAGTTGTCTGTGATGTGCAGATGTCTGTATTACCAAATATTTACTATCAGCATTAAGTTGGCATGCAAATCAGAGCCTCAGAATTCCATAGAAAGGGGAAACCCCCTGTGGTCTCTCTAGGAAGAAACAAGATATGGAGAGTTCGTGAGTCAGACTTCCTGACTGCCCTGCTTCCTCCTCTGAAGGGTAAGATTGAAGAGGTGAACATCTTATGTTGTGAAAGATGTCAGCACCTGCTCCAGGGACCTCCACGCCTGCAGTTGCTCTGGAGGGACTAGGTCCAGTTGTTTCTCTGCAAAGAATGTGTGTGTCAGTTTATCTCAGGGGCTACATACAGCACAGAACCTCTTTGTTTTAGGATGAACATGTGAATATCTAAAGGCCACAACTTGACTTCTGTGCTGTTTGTTGTTCTAGTTAAATCACAAGAGGCCTCATTACCTGGTTGTACAGTCTGCAACAGAGGGCTTGTCAAGGCTGTCCTCAGCCACTCTTGGCTTTGCTTCTCAGCACATGGGGTTATAAAGAGCTGTGTTAACAGGACTTCCCCTGCCATGAAAACCCAAGAGAAGCAATAGAGGAGGAAAGATTTATGTTGGTCCAGGTTTATATGGGTCTTGTTGTTTTAGGCATGAGGTGAGAAAAAATATCTTGGTGGGATCAAATGGGAAAGGAGGGAACAAATTCCATGGGAGCCAGGGATGGAAGGAGCATAGAAGAAGTTGGGGGGGGGGGGGAGAAAGAAAGACAGGAAAGAGAGGGAGGGGATTTGGTACAAGGTATGTAGGATATCTCTTTAGAGCAAACCTACCTTCCTCCAACTTGATCTACTGCCTAATAAGGCCATTGAATTATGAATCTATCAAAGGAGTAACTCATTGATTAAATCAGGGGACCAAGTCTTTTGTACATGAGACTTTGGGTCTAGTTTATATTGAAACCATAACAATTTCTGATCAATTTCTCTCTCTCTCTCTCTCTCTCTATATATATATCTATATATATATCTATATATATATATATATATCTTTCTCTCCCTGAATGTCCCTCTGAGACAAGGTCTGTCTTTGTAGCCCTGCCAGTCTTGTAGTCCAGGCTCAAATTCATGGTGATTTGCCTGCCTTTGTTTACCAATTGCTGAGATTAAAGGTGTGTACCACACCCAGCTTGAAATTTATTTCCTTTAAAAGATATAATTATGAAGCCTTTGGGTCTTGACTATATAGGGAGACTCTGCCTCAAAAGCCAAAAAGAAAAGCAGGAAAGAAGAACAAGGAAGACACTTTCTGTAAAGTTTTACTAATCCCATTTTAACTGCATAATTAAAATCTGCATCTAATCTAGTGACTGTGTATGCACAGAAGTGCAGGCAGGTGTGCAGGGACCAGTATCAATCGAGACGCCCAAGACCTCTAAGACCAAGTTCTCAGCACAAAGGAGATTTATTTGTTCCAGAGGGACAATGGTCAGGGAATAAGAGACAAAGACAGGAGAGAGAGGACAAAGGAGAAGGGAAAGGGAACAAGGGAGAGGGGCAAAGAGTATTTGTCCTGGGGATGAGGAGGGGGAAGAGTGACGGCAGATGGATGGATGGTGGCCAAGGCCGGCTTCTGGGTAGAGAGGAAGCAGAGGTGGCTCATAGGGGAATGGCAGTTTATAAAGGTAAAAGGGGAAAGCCCGTGCTTAATTTTAATTGGACATGTTAATTAGGTGAGACAAAGTAGGCTTTAAAATTTTTTAATTAAACATTTTATTGATTCTTTGTGAGTTTCACATCATGTACTCTAGTCCTGCTCTTCTTCCTGTCCCCTCACATCTGCCCTTCAGCCTTGCAACCTCCCCCACAAAATATAAAACACACTCACACACACACACACACACACACACACACACACAAAACCAGACAAACAAACAAACAAAAACAAAGCCCAGAAAACATCTCATCATGGAAGCTGTAGTGTGTCACAGTGTGTCCCACAGTATATCCCTCTGTCCACACATCTTCACTTGCAAATGCTCTTCGCAACAAGTCATTGATCTGGTTCTAGGTCTCTGGCTTCTGTGACTCCATCAATACCAGATCCACATCCAGACTCCTCTCAGTTATTCTGTTGTCACCGTGTGTCATGGAAATCCCGCAGCTTTGGAACAGCAGGACCTGGCTTTTATGCATCCCAGTTATTCACAGGTCATATTGATTTTGGGCTGGGGCAACTCAGAGCCCTGGATCTGGGCCTAGGGTAGCTGAGCTGGTCAGCGCACAGGCTCTCCCTCATCCGCACCACCATGGCGAGCTCTCCAGCAACACTGCCCTGGCTAAGCCACCCCGTGCTGCCATAGGCAGGAGGCAGGACCAGCTCTGCTCTCACGCCCTTGGGGCCAGCTCACCCGCACTTACCTCAGAGGGGCTTTTCATAGCTGGACCTTGGTGGTCAGCCTCAGGAGGAGGAAGTGGCCAAATAAGGGAACAGATCGTGGGGACCAGCTTTAGAAATGTGATCAGTTTTTAGCTAGGCAGAGGGAACGGGGAAGAAGAGTAAGGCCTTCCGGAGCCATGTTTGCAATGCTCAGGCTGCCAAAGCCCCTGAGCATATATACATATGTGCATGCATATTCTAATGTAATCATATATATGGTATATATACTATATTTATAGTGTATACTGTATATATATAAACCCACATATATATTTGCTACATGACAATATATTGCTCCTTGGTGGCCCACATTATGTGGTAGTAGCTCCTTAGACTGCGTAATGGTTCATGATGTTGTACCCTTCCTGGTTCATGTAAGTGTCCATTGTTCATGATGTTTGTGCAATGAGAAACCCAGTAGTGCATTTCTTACCATGTATACAGATCTTTAAGTGACACATGGCTGTACACATGTGCATTTGTTATGTTTTTACATAGATACAAATATACATACACACATACACACACATATACACATACATACATACACACATACACACACACATGAGCACACACATACATGCATATACACATACACACATACATACATGCATGCACACACACACATACACACACATACACACATGCACACAAACATCCTAAAGTGCTATCCTCAGAGCCTGTGTCATGGAGATCATGTAGCTCACAGTTTCAAAATAAACCATAATCCATGAAACTTCAACCAGGATTTACTTAAAATTATGTGAGTACATTTAAATATTACACAGTATATATGTTGGTTTCAAAAAGCCTTCAGGGGTGAGCCTATGGATTGTTGGCACTCCCTCAGAGTAAGAAGGGGTAGACCCTCACCCGAGTGTCCAACCAGCTCCACCCCCAGTTGTATGGACTTCAGCCTTAATTGCTTCTGGGGGTTGTTTGGGGGAGGGACTAGAACACATAGGTTGGCGAAGGTTGGCGAAGGGCCTTATCTGTGAAGCTGTAGGGAGCTGTCATCCATGCTGGGTGCTTTCCCTTCCATTAGGCATTTCCACCTGAGAGTCTGTTTTTTGTGGAGTCCTGGCAGGAAGCTCTTCATGGGAAGTCCCTTTTCTGAGGAGTGGGCCTGTGACTTCACAACCACTGATGACTGAAATGGCCATTAAATGGGAGTGTTTCACCTCTCGACTAAGATTAAGGTGTTGCCACATTGCCAACTCACCTGCTTTGATGTATGTCTGGCCCTTGAAAGTTCTGGGTCCTGTGAGCTACCCACCAGCTGATTTTCTGAGAGAGGAAGAACAGCTTCTGATGCATCATCATCATGGAAGAGGGCCTCTGAGTCATCCCAGCTTCTCTGGGGCCTGGCAAGAGCTACCAGAAAAAGAGTAACTTGGGTTTTATAAGAAAAACTTACCCCATTGTTCTGCCTTGTGTGGCCTTTGGATCTGTGAGCCCCACACATTTGCTGTTACCCTGGCTGAGACTGTGGGATATCCCCTTGTCTTGATTTATACTGTTAAGTATTTCAGCACCAACAGCTTAAAGTTTGGGCTATTTCTTCTCCCCTTTCTTAAATAAGCAAAAGTTAGCCTAGCTTAGTAATTTAAAAATTCGCAAACAACACACAGTTTCAAAATAAACCATAATCCATGAAACTTCAACCAGGATTTGCTTAAAATTATGTGAGTACATTTAAGAATTATACAGAACTCTGAAAAATATGTACAATTTTGCTTGAGAATTATATTATCCTCCAGGTTGTGGTTTGCCAAGACAGAGTCCTGGGTTCATGAGAGCAGTTCTTTCTTCTCGTTCTGATCTAGCCCCCAGTTCCTTTCTAACCTTGGGCAGGAATTAGGGATTAGAACATTAGTTCTGAGGAGATGTGATGTGTTCATTAGACTGGAGTAAAGCAAACAGCAACCCGTTCTCCAGCCAGAGCCTGCATCTGAAGTCCGACCAGACCTGACGGGCATCGTGTTTTAATTGCTGTGCCTGTGTTCAGTTTCTGAAGTTGCCTGGTGGCAGGCTCAGGGTTACTCCTTCCTCATTGCTATGTATTCACCTCCCCTTAGGTAACTGCAAGAGGAAAAGCAGAATATTGAACAGGGACGGATATTAGAAGTCCTGTTTATAATCTATTAACACAGGAAAAATTGACTAGGATTCATAATCTTCTAAGTGAAGTAAAAAGAACATTATGACTAATCTGCTAAATGAAAGCAGCACCAGACTTGATGAAATTTACTCATCGAGTTTAGGAACAAAGGGAAACACCTAGATAACTGAGCCCTTTGCCACTCACAACCTGATGTAAACCAATGAACCTAAAAGACACATTCATTTTAAAGGTAAAATTACTCTCTGATGGTTCTGGGCAGGTCCAGTGGCCTCAGGTTGATACCCATATCTCATAAGTTGTCAGGAGAGCTCTCAGGAGAGAGTTGTCATCCATCCTTTACTCTCTTGCCATCACATGTAGGTACCTAAATGCATACACAAACGCACTAAATAAAAAATAACTTTAATGATATTCTTTTCTCTTTTATTTTAAATGTTCTCCAGCATCACCTATTTATGGATTGAGAACTCATTGCTCAACTTTTTTTTTAATTGCATTTGTTCATTTGTTACTTCAAGTCACATCTCCATCACAGCCCCCTCCTTCCATCCTCCTCAGTCCCTCCCTCCCACCCTCTCCCCCCCTCCCACCTATCCTACTCCTCTGGTGTGCGGTGGCCCCACATCTCAGCCCACTCAATCATCAGTCATATGAGGGCTAAGAGCTTCCTCTTGCATTGGGGGCTACATGGTAGCTCCACTAAGGCAAAATGTCCCACTAACAGGAAACAAAGTCCATATTCCTGTTCTTTTCAGTCTGTTGATTGTAGGATAGTACATTGTTCCCTTTTACAAACCCATTTCCATCCTCTGTGAAGTTATTGAGTTGAACCAGGTGTGCTTGAAAGTTCTTGTAGCACTAACCATCCAGCCCACTTCTTCCTGTAGCACACAGATGTCATAGGATCAGGAGGCACCAATCTCACACCAAGCAGTCCACTAAGCAAGGACTTGAAAAATCTTCATAAACATGTGATAAAAAGGGTTCAGGGAGAGGGAGGAGAGTAAGATCATGGGAAAAGGAGGAAAAGCCCTTACTAACCTTTCATACACAGGATCGTGTCTGACAAAGAGGTTTCTACAAAGCCAGACCATGTTGACTATGGTAGCTCTTTGTGTGCCATTGCTTCAGAAGCAGAGGTGCTCCATTAAGAAATTGGAATGGTGGTTATGGAATGAGGGGCAGTTAGAGATACAAGTTTGGGAAACTGGAAAATATCATGCAGTGTATTACATGGTTCTCAGGCTATAAAGTCTGAGCTGCAGGGAAAGAAAGAGTTACTAAGATAGACATGAAACTAGAGATAGAGGAAAGAGAGACAAAGAAAGAGGCAGAGGAAGAGACCAAGATAAGGGTAGAGAAAGAGTTGCACCACTAGAGATAGGGATACAGAGTAGATTAGAGTGTAGAGATAAACATGAAGATAGATGAGGGAGGAGGAGAGGAAGAGGGACGATAGAAATCACAGAATATTCTATAAGAACCTACTGCACATAAATATATCCAGGGATTGTTATTTAGAATGGATTTTTAAAATTCTCACAGAGCATTAAGAAATTGACATATAACCCAAGAAAGAAATTGTCAAAATATTATGCAAACCAGTCACAGAAGAAAACCAAATGATTGATAGGACTTGGAAAGATTCCAGTTTGACATCCTAGCCTAGAAAGTACAAAGTAAATAATAAACTATCATTTCACAGTAATAAGGAAATCAAAGTGTCATCAGGACCTGCATGGATACACATGGTTACATGTGGGTATAAGAGTCTCATGCCCTCTAATGCAGAATTACCACCCCTAAATGTATATGCTACAGAAACCCAGATAGGCTGACATGAACAAGCATGAAGTTGATTTGATCTTTCAATCCTGCTCCTTTCGATGGAGTGGAAATTATTTTCCTCATCATCAGAGGATTGAAGAAGCTTATTATATCTTTATAGCTGTTAAAAATCAACTGAGTGTTTAAATGAAACTTCAAGAAGAAAACAAGGTGGCGAATTACAAGTACATTGTGAAAACATATGCAAGTACCACGAAGTTAAAACAACAGGAAATAAATTAACAGACATGTATTGTTCTGGTTGTTCTCTTTGTCAACTTGCCACAAAATAGAGTTATATGGGAAGAGGAACTGAAATGAGAAATGCCTTTACAGGATTGCCTATAGACCCGTGTATAGGATAGTGTCTTGATTAATTATTGATGTGAATGAGTCCAGCTTCCTGGGGTAGTGCCATCCCTGTGCTGATGGTCCTGGTTTTGATAAGAAAGCAGCCTGAGGAAACCATGGGGAGCAAGCCAATAAGCAGCACTCCTCCATGGGCTTTGCTTCATCTCCTACCCCCAGGTTTCCACCTTGAATTTCTGCTGTGGCTTGCCTCAGTGATGGAGTGTGACTGAAGAGACACAAAATGAAATACGCTCTTTCTCCTCAAGTTGCTTTTGGTCATGGTGATTTATCGCAACACAGAAAGGTAACTAATATACATATACATGTGGTAAACGTGGAAAATATGCATGTCGCAGGGTGTGCCAACACCTATAGGAGGCGGGAGTGGAGTGGAATAGCTAGGGAGATGGACTGCTTTGTTTTTTTCTTTTCCTTAATGTAGAGTAGAAGAACTTCTAGTGATGTGGTCTTGAGAGGAAAGTAGGCTTTTAATTTCCCACAAGTTCCTCCTGAAAAATAAACCAAGTACAATAGCAAATGAGACATTCAATGAAGGCACATCAAATGGAACCAAAATAAACTCTTCACCTACTTTAGATTATGGTCAGGATATAGAGCAGAAGAATAAAATTAAGTTGAATGATAGAATGTCAAGAAGTGAATGGCACTATCTATGGAACCCATAAGTCCAGGAGACAAGAATATTATAATAGACATCCATTTGTACTCTAGGCAGGAACCAGAGAAATATCTTGGAGAAGGCACAAGAGAAGGAAGAGTCCTCTACAGCTGCAGAGATGTGGGAAAGCCTGCATGCAGACATGAAAAGAGCAGGTAAGATTATATAGAAATTCAGCTTAGAAGTCAATGAGGATACAGTTAAACCACTAGCTAATTTTTATTTAAAGTTAAGTTATTGGTTAAAAAAAAACTAGCAAATAAGAAAGTGTAAAATTATATCTTTCTACAGGTAATCTATCTCAATCTCTGTAGAACAAAGGACATGAGGAACGGGACCCTTGTTTAACTTTTCTTTCTGAAGCATCTTGGTAAGCATAGAAGTTTCCTCAAGGGTACGAAGTGAATGCAACAGGGTTTTGCAGCCTTGGTTAGTTTTTCTATTTAGTAGGAGAAAAAGAGGTAAGTCTTAAATCTACAGAGCTGGTGGATTCATTTCTAAAAGTTTTATTTAGGTTGCGTGTTTTCAGACTTGAGCTAGTAGAGAAAATCTTTGTTTTGCTGGGCTTTAACAGCACCTAAAATACACTACATACAGCGTGCCATATAGTACACAACCACAGTACCTTGTGGAACATCCTATCTCTGTTGGTTTCTTAAACATCAAGCATCTGTACAAACTCAAGTAGGGTAAATGGTCAAGAAGAGCTGACTTTGAGCTCTGTGGCATTAGAAGTTTAAACTAACCATTTGAAGGTATTACCAGAGTAATGAGGTGAAAGCCTGACTCCTGGTAGGTCTAAAAAAGCTGGGATCAGCTACCCCTCCTCAATACATCAATTCAAGAGACAACTAATAGTGAAAAGCTGAGCAAAGAGATTTATTCAATGGTTTCATTCAGAAGAGAAACTAGAAAAGAAAGCCAGCGACTGTGCCTCCCCAAGCCCATCTTTAGAGTCCTCTCATGAGGCTTAGGTTTGAGCAGAGGGTAAGAAGTGTGCATAACTAAGTAGTCAGGGCAAAGATGCAGCTTGGCTTGTCATCATCTTTTTCTCTGCTCTCATGACTTCTGTAAAGTAGTCTGACAAGTTGTCAAATTTTTGTGACATCTCTTTCTGGTAGACGAGTGCCCCCTCTGGCTGACACCAAGCTCCCAGCATGAGATTTCTGGGGAAATCCCAATTCCTGGGGTACATTATCTCAGTAGTCTGATAGCCAAAAGGAGAGCCATCAAGGTCTTCAGAGTCCCTTCTTTCCTGCCAGGAAGGTTATAATTGTTCCCATTTCTGTAAAATGAGCAGAGGAAGCAAAACTCTGTGGGCTTTAGGTTTCTAAACATCATAGATGTTTCTCCCTTTTGATGTAGCATTTTTGTTCATTTCATTGCATATTATCTTCAGAAAGAATATAGAAAAGGGGGAAATACAAAATAAATCTATCGCTTTGAACTTTAGTCCCTAAATTAGCCAGTAATTCTAATTGATGTATATCCTGTTATACTCACAAAACTTTTCATTGTGGCTTCAATTCTTCTACTATCAATAAAGGATTCAGCCTTGAACTTTAATCAATGCCCAGAATAGTGAAAGCTGTGAGATGTTTCTGTACAACAGAGCTATGGAGTTGGGAATGTATTTGCCAGAGACTTGGGGAAATTTAGTTAAGCTGTTCTAAGCTGGTATCTCTTATCTTCACAGGTAATTATAGGCAAGGGAATATGTTCTGTGAGATAGTTAGAACTACATTATTTATTGACATGCCTGAGGTTGGGCCTGTGTTCTGTGTCTGAGCACCTAAGTGGTCAGACCCTGGCAACCATGGTCGCTCAAGTGTAGAGCAGAGGTGGAATCTGTTTCAGCCACCCAGCGCAGCTCTTCGCAGAACAAATAGTAACCGAATTACCACTAACTATTGCAGTAGGAGTTTGTTCACTGAAGTTGTACTGAAGTTTTGAAATCACTGGGTTATTTGCTTTTCTCACTTGAACACATTTGCGTAAGTCAAACTTTGATAACTATCAACTAGATAGCGAGCACACACAGTGAGATGTTACACACAGCAGCTGGGGGCAGGGAGGGCTGACCTTACAGCCCCTGGCCTTTTCAGAGAGAGGGAGAGAGAGAGAGAGAGAGAGAGAGAGAGAGAGAGAGAGAGAGAGAGAGAGAGATCTATGAGACACACCCATTAGCGTTGAACTCCAACCTTGGCTCCTTACATCCATAAATCACCAGTCAGAAAGCGAGAGGTGAGCTGAATAACCAAGCAGACAAACTAATCACAGGATGCAATGCCATCCTCCTAAATTATGCAGCATGACCATGAATTTGAGCAATTTCTTTTTATTATCTACTTATTTCCACATTCCATTCCATATCCTGAGTGACCCAGCTTTTCATTTGCTGTTAGCTTTCTGCAATTTCTTTCTGATGGCTTCACCTATGTGTCCTATTTATTTGGTTTTATTTTTATCAACAAGTTGGGGAGGTTAATCGCCTGACCAAAGGAGGAAGGATAGGAGGAATAACCATCCCCTGAGATAACTGTCCCAGTTAAGGTTTCTATTGCTGTGATAAAACACAAAAGCATGACCAAAAGCAAGGTGAAGAAGAAAGGGACTGTTTGGCTTGTACTTCCACGTTGCAGTCTCTCAATGAAGGAAGTAAGGACAGGAGCTCAAGCAGGGCAGGAACCTGTTACTTACTGGCTTGCTCATCATGGCTTGCTCAGCCTTCTTTCTTTTAGAACCCAGAACCTCCAGCCCAGGGATGGCACCACTCACAAAAGGCTGGGCCCTCCCTCATCAATCACTAGTTAAGAAAATCTCCTACAGCAGATCTTGTGAAGGCGTTTCTCAGTTGACTCTCCCTCGCTCAGATGACGCCAGCTTGTGTCTAGTTGACGTAAAACTAGTCAGCACAATAGTGAACTTCTCTTTCCCAGGAAGTGTGCCCCTGGGCAGTCACTCCAGAGCCTTCTTGAGGTTCTGTTAGTCTGTCCACCTTTCTGACTCAGAAAAGAGTGACTTACCCCTAAAAATTATTTTTTTCTATTTTTTTGAAACTAAAACATAATTATATCATCCCCCCTCCCTTTCTTCTTTCTAACTCATTCGCTGTATCCCCTTTTCTCTAATTGTTGATATATAGGTATATATCACACATATTCCTAAATATATAAATATAACCTGCTTTGTCTATATAACTTTTCTTGTATACATGTGATTTCATGGAAAACCAATTGGTCAGTTCTCTCTGGGGAAGACTGTTTCTTCTGCTCTTAACGTTCCTTAGTTGCCTGTGGTTCTTTGTGTAGGGGTTGAGGCCCTGGGAGCTTCCTCCCATCCATGCCAGCATGTCTATTATCTGTTTGTATCCTCCTTGCTCAGATCCTGTTTGAGCAGCCCTGTTGGTGACACTCCATGGGTGTAGCTTCTAGGACAGTGATCTCAGAGAAACCTTGCTGCTCCTCTGTCTCTTACCATCTCTATGCTCTTCTTCTGTGGTGATTCCTGTGACTTTTTCATCTTATGTGTCTTCCTTTCAGATGGTGGCCAGGTGGTTTTTCTGATACTCTGGCTTTCTCACTCATTCTCTAGAGTTCCCTCCCTCCCAGCCATTCAACCGCTTGCTTGCCACGTGTGGCTTGTGGACTTCTAGGCCTAACTCAGAAACTGAAGTTTTTCTCTCTTTCTCTCCATTTTCCGTCTCCAGGCAGCTGTTGAGATTTACAGTTTTCTTGATCTGTTTTTTTTTTTTAAATTCTAATAGAATTGTTCTTGAGCTTTCTTCTGAGTCAGTCCCTATTTTCTTTTATTAATGAGACTAAGAGTCCCAAGAAGAGGCCCAATTTCCCCTGTAACATGTCATGATTCCAATGGGAGTCCCTCAAATTTAATGTTATATTATTTGACAGTGTGTGTGTGTGTGTGTGTGTGTGTGTGTGTGTGTATGTGTGTGTTGTGTGCACATGTGTGTGTTTCAATATGGTGGTATTTTTTTGCTTTATTCAGTGGTGACAATTTGCAGGGACAAGGACTCAGGCAAGAAGTACAGATGGCATCGAATGAGCAGGACTGTTATTCTCATCTTACAGGAGGGAACCTAGTCATAGTTAGGCATTGCTAATGAAGTGTTTTGTGCAGCAGAGTCAAGCTGTGATCCTGCATCTGTTTGCCTTTCAGAGCTCAGACAGTGTAGTATTTGCAACTTGGCCATGTGTTTCTGAGGAAATGTAAAAGGGGGGGAGGGCCAAGGCAATAAAATCGTTAACTCAGTCAATAATTTTATGATCCAGGCTTTGATTCTTCGGTGAATTCAGGGAAGCATTCAGGGCACAGAATTAGAGAAAAGGGTGAAAATTTAGATTGTACTTACTATGTTCACAATTTCCATGTGAGAAAACTAGACTTAAGCTAGATAATTTTAATATCCCCTATCATGTAATTCCTTAGTTACATACATGGTCTTAAAACTAGAACATCTTGTTTTTTTCCAAGATACATTTGTAACTAAAAATAAAATATCTCTTAATTTTGAGACTGTAAGTTTTTAGTAACATGAATTTTTTTTCTCAAAACTGGGAACTATCAGTTATACCCCTGTTGTGTTAGACAATAGACACCTGAGACCAGATAATTTTCTATGGTGGCAGAGTGTAGAGAAGTAAGTGGCATTAGTTTTAGCAGACTATGATGGTGAGTGTCAGGGTTCAGGAAGGGCTAGGCAGGACCTCTCTGGCTCTCCTAGACTTAGTGGGTTCAGGAAATTTCCCATAGGATTCCAAGATATGGCTTGAAAGAAGAACAAGAGCTGTGTCCACAGGAGAAAATGTTCCAGATGCTCTTTCATATTTAGTATCTGGGATATAATTTCAATTAGTTGGAAGCTAAATATCAGTCGAAAAAGGGAGGTAGAAAGAGGGAAACAGGGAAGTCAGCATGAAGCAGAAAAGTCTCGAGAGAACTTGGTAAGCAACGTGAAGTTCTGTCTTAGACTTTCTCCTACAGGCAGGAACAGATTAGAGATAGTTCCAAACGGGGGTCAGCCATCATGTGAAATGCAGTAAGAAAAGTGACAAGAGAGCAAATCAGGAGGCTTGGAGACCAGTGGGGGCAAGAGGTTAGAAACATTTAGAATTAAATGACAGAATGCACAGTGGGAAGGGTTGGAGTGGTGACAATGAATTTAGAATGTGGAAACTGGGGTATCTAGGGAAATATCACAACTGTGTCCAACTAGTCATAAGCTACAAAATAATTATGACATATGAGAATACAACCTGAGACAGGGTAAAGACCTGACGTCATTACCCAGGGTGGTGATGGCTTGGGGCCGAAGATACACAATTTAAAATGAAAGGAATATTGAAACATTCCACTTGAACACTAGATAAGATACAAAACAAGATTGAAGCCCAGATCCTTTGGGGGATAGTTTTTATAAAGATTCACTCTCCGCTTGTATAATTTTAAAGCCAGTCTAACCACAAAGGTCACTTACTGTGTACAGGAGGGATAGCTTCCCTTGGTTGTCATGGATTTACTTGCTAATGGAGGATTTTTCTTTCTTACAACTGGAATACTTTCCCTCACTCATCTTTGTTCACCGTGTGATCTGGCACAACTCAAGACAATAGCTTCAGTTCAGAACACTGATAGCACTGTGAGCCAATTGTGATGCCATTTACAGACAAGTAAGCCCAGTGACTATCCTCAACGTCCTCCACCATCACAGGTCCATGCAGAACCTCACCTTCCCCCATGACAGAATTCAGGTGAGGAAGAGAATTCAACTACCACCCCCAAAACCAAAACAAAACAAAAAGCAAACAAACAAACCATGGGTTCCATCCTAGCCAGTCGCCTTCAAGAACCACAGCTCTTGGTAAACTATTTTAGGTTAATGAGGACAGTGTTTTCAACTGAGGCACAAGATCTATTAGTAAATTGTCTTGGCATATCATCTTGGTGAATAACAACGTACTTATTTTGAAGATAGCCTGGAAGAGACTAGAGTAAAATAGAATAAAAAATGCCAAAGCACCTCAGACCTAGAAGAAATGAATGTTAGGAAATCATCAAGCATGGCCAGGACAGAGATGAAAGGGACTTTCAGTAACTGTAACAGCCCAAGTCAGAGGTGAGGAAATGAATGATTTCCTTCCTCGTTGGGAGGATCAAGAAGTTCACAATAACTCAGTACACCTGAGTGACATAAGAGGTGAAACTGGACCCTGATCAGGCCCCTGTATTGAGTTATAGTAACAACTAAGACATTATTAGCACATTCTTCTGAGGGCAGAGAACCACAAAAGTCTCTTGGTCTCAGAAGCATCCTGACAGGACATCTGAGAGCTGTGGAGAAGGTTCACCTGAGCTGTAACCAGACAGCAATTGCAGCAGACAACAAGGAACGAGACCTACATTGACCTACTTTCTTCCTGCTGCAGGACTTGGCCCATGTGGCCCAGGATGCCTCTATCTCTCACAGCTTCTGTGAAAACACTCTGGCTATGAACTTTTTCTTTCCATATATTAGGAAAATTTCTTGATCCCGAAGTCCCTAAGTTGTGTACCATGCTCATGGCTAGATAACTAGTGTGCTCTTATTCAGTGTCTGTGCCCTGTCCTCAGATGCATCTTCATAATTCAGCATTTCTCATATACTGATGTTTAATAACCTTTTGCTGAATAAGTGAAGAGTTAGTGACAGTTAGCCACAGAAAGAGAACTTCAGGGCAAGAGATCTTGGAAAGGAAAGCCAGAGGGACTTGGAGATTTGCCAAGTAAAACAACCAACAAAAAAAATATTAAAATATTCTTCATTTAAAAACACATTATTCCACATAGGCTCGGGCCAGGTACTGTGCAGGACCTAGGAAACCAACAGGGCTAAGTCATAGTGTCATAACAAGACATGGCTGGCAATTAAGGATGAAATGCAACTCAAGACGACTCTGAGATTCCATCTCACAACTGTCAGAATGGCTAAGATCAAAAACTCAAATGACAGCACATGCTGGCGAGGGTGTGGAGAAAGGGGAACCCTCTTCCATTGCTGGTGGGATTGCAGGCTTGTGCAACCACTATGAAAATCAGTCTGGAGATATCTTACAAAACTTTGAATAGCCCTACCTCAAGATCCAGCTGTACCACTTCTGGGCATACATCCAAACGATTCCTCACCAAACCACAAGGACATTTCCTCATCTATGTTCATAGCAGTGTAATAGCTAGAAATTAAAAACAGCCCACATGTCCCTCAACTGACGAATGGATAAAAAACTTGTGGTACATTTACACAATGGAATAGTACTCAGCTATCAGAAAAGGAAATCATGCAAATTGCAGCCAAATGGATGGAACTAGAAAGCTCATCCTGAGTGAGCTAACCCAGACTCAGAAAGATGGACATGGCATTTATTCCCTTATAATTGGATTTTAGCTGTGTAGTACAGGATAGCTATCTTACAGCCAACACATCAAAAGGAATAGGAACATAGACTTTGTTACCTGTTAGTGGCACACTTTGCCTAATGTAGTTACCATGTAGGCCCCCAGTGCAAGAGGAAGCTCTTAGCCCTCAAATGACTGTTGAACTGAGGGGGGCTGATGTGTACTCCACACTGGAGGAATAGGATAGATGGGAGAGGGAGAAGAGAGTGGGAGGGTGGCACCGGGAGGGGAGGAGAGAGGGGACTGTGATGGAGATGTAACTTGATGTAATAAATAAACATTTAAAAAAAGACATGGCTGGCAACTGGAGCTAATTCTTAAAGATAACATTTCCTAGAAACCGAATCCTGCTCACAGTCACAGTACTTTATATACATTAATCTGATAGTTTTATGAGGCAGGCAGGGACTGTTATCTCTATTTTATAAATAATAAAACTAAGCTACACAGAGTAAGCACCTTGCCTCAGCACCACTGTGAGTGGCGGAGCTGGGGTTGGTCTTATCTTTAATGCATTACACGGGATCTCCAACCTGACACAGGTAAGAAATAGACTCTCATGAAATGACATTGTGTCAACTGCTCACACAACCCACAACTGACACAGAGAAGATGTCTGTCTGTCCACAGGGCCAAGTCTTGGAAGGAGCCTTAGAGGAGGTGATCAGGGAAGAAGCCTCAGGAGAGCCATATGCAATGGAACATCAAGGGAGATGTTGCACTTTGCCTGTGGGCATCCCAGGGGTCAGGTTTCAAGACAGGAGAATCAGCTGGACTTTGGGGATGTGGTAATGCAATTGTGTTGGGGTCTTAGTCAGAGAGTGAGAGGATATATAGGAGGCTTGCTGGACAGGTCATCAGCAGAGCATTGTCTGCTGCTTTATGTATCTACGTCTTGAGCCTGAAGGTTATAGAGACGTGATGCCGCATTAGCATTAGGGATATGTGACAGTATCCAAGATTAGAATTCTGTGTAGTGGCAAGGGCAGAATGGACCAGGGTAGGCAGAGGAAAGAAGGGAAAGGGGAGAGGAGAAATCTGAAGCAGCTGCCATCACCAACCAGAACAGCATGAGGCGCTGATGGATTGTAGGCCCTGAAGCCAAGGACTTAAGAATCCTGCAGTTGTGGGAAGGCTCTGGGTACAACATGAAATAGGAGTCAAATTTAGGATGTTTTCAAGGTTCTTGACTTAAAAACAGGGCCACCAAAGAGAGGCAGGCTCTGGTTTGAGCATGCTTTATGAAGGATAGGCTAATTTTCTTGGTCTGAAGTCATGTGCTTGGTTATGTGGGGTGCCCACTAAGTAAAATCTTGAATCTCACAAGCACTAGAGAAAGTCATGAATGTGAATGAAGTCACCAATGACAGATGAAATCCAAGAAGGCCTTTTGGAAGGGCGGGTACAAGACTTTGGGTGACAGTGTAGGTGAGAAATCAAACAGTGGGGGCACATCTATTCATAGCTCTCTGCCTAAGGCTCTGCCTTAGTGTTTGTCCCTCTAGGGAGCCAGACCAAGTGCTAACTACAGGGTTTGGGCTGCCTAAGAAGATCACTAGGTGTTTCCTGGTCTAAACACCTGGAGAAGTGGTTGGGATTGTGTAGACTCCCTCAGAAAGAGCCTGTTGATTCTTTTCTAACTGCTGATGCTTCTAGAAAGAATTGTTGTCAGTTCTCCAAATAACCCATGCTAATCTGTCTTCCTGGAAATCGCAGCTCCTGTTAATTGCCATATGACGTCTTCATCTTCTCGCTGAGCCCATTTACTTCTTCCAGGAGGTCTTTTCTATCATCAGCTCTGTGCCAAGTCAGTATCAACCCTCCCCCAAGAATTAATTAACCATGCTTGTATACAAACTCTTGTTGCAGAGACCACACAAATGACATGTTCATATCAGTGTCTCATGGGAGGAAGGAACTGTGAAGTTCCAGAGAAGACCAATGTGTTGATGATCAGTGAATGGGGCAGCTAGCTATCCCAGAAAACCCAGCGCCTGTGGGATTTTAGGAAAAAGGACCGAGGGGATTAGATAGTTTGTGTTGACACATGAGCCAGTAGAGGGCGCTGGCACCTCAGTCCCTCTGGAAGCTGTTATCACAGGAACACAAGGTTGAAGATGTTTGAGATAAACTTGACCCCGAATCTCTGTAATTCCTTCAGACAGTAGAAAAGGTGAGTGTCCTTATTTCTGGCTCATCTTCTCCATTGTGAATGCATTACTGGATTCCAAACGACCATCTGCCTCATCTCTAGCTTGCAACATATGGTCATCACATCAGAGGTGTGTCCACAGCAGCTCTGCCTGAGGCTGTTTGGCAAG
>CAJQZJ010033200.1:4031320-4068022 GCA_907164525.1 Lophiomys imhausi | reverse complement strand
TGCCTGAGGCTGTTTGGCAAGGCCCTCTGCAGTTGCCCACCATGGTCCTCCCATCAGAGGTGTGTCCACAGCAGCTCTGTCTGAGGCTGTTTGGCAAGGCCCTCTGCAGTTGCCCACCATGGTCACCCCTTCAGAGGTGTGTCCACAGCAGCTCTGTCTGAGGCTGTTTGGCAAGGCCCTCTGCAGTTGCCCACCATGGTCACCCCTTCAGAGGTGTGTCCACAGCAGCTCTGTCTGAGGCTGTTTGGCAAGGCCCTCTGCAGTTGCCCAACATGGCCATCCCATCATCAGAGGTGTGTCCACAGCAGCTCTGTCTGAGGCTGTTTGACCCTCTGCAGTTGCCCACCATGGTCACCCCATCAGAAGTGTGTCCACAGCGGCTCCGTCTGAGGCTGTTTGGCAAGGCCCTCTGCAGTTGCCCACCCACCACTTTCGTCAAGGCTTGTTGACCACTTAGCTGGTGTTGGACACTCTTTTTTTTCTCTCCACAAGTCCACTCTACCTTCCTGGTGACACCAGCTCTAAGGTTTGCAAGGACAAGTCGGCTCTGTTTCTGATGCTCAGTGTGGTTTCGGGTACTTCCAGCTGTCATTTTCCCAGTCTGTGTCTTTTTAAATCTGTGGTTCCAGACTGACAAAATATGAGGTACATATACATTCTTAGAGAATAACCAATTGAAGGTTTCTGTCCCCATGCAGTCAGCCCATCCAACAAAGGTATAGAGCATTTGGAATACTTCTAGAACCTTACTTCAAACAAGACACAACATAAGAATCTATCTTGTAGACTGAGTCAATGGTGAAAATTCACGCTGGAACTCCCACTGATGGAAAATAGGATGGGCCACAGGGATTCAGAAAGTTTGAGCCATATCTGCTCTCTAGTAGGGCAGGAAGATAGGAATCCTAGTAACTATCTGAGAGATCCCCTCCAGGGAGGCTCTGGTGGCCACACTGAGAGTTTAAATGCAAATGTCTAACTGAGCCCTGGTGAGATGGGATGGAGATAGGTAGGCAAAGTCAGATTACTCACGTCCTGACCTGGCTCTGCACCTGGGGACTCAAGGCTAGAGACAGCTTCCCATTAACTTCCCAGGTGGTGCCATTCATTTCCTAAGGTGCTGTTTCAGCTAATCAAATATCATGACACATTCTCCTCCCTCTCACAGCGTGTCCTGTGTCCCATGAATATCAATCCAGGTCACCAGCCTGCTGGTTAGCAGTTTTAGTCATCAGGGTATCTTTAGCCTCAACTGTGGTTATGTTGAAAGAACGGAGGGAGGAAGGGGAGAGAGGTGGCACCTGGTGTTTTGATGCCACTGACCTATTAGGGGCCCTGAATGGTTTCCCAGCTGCTCCCTCTCGAGACCCTGAAGCATTCTAATCTGAAGCGCTATGGACACACAGAGTAGAACACAGCTAGTGAGTTCTCACAGTGTTCTTCTGCAAAGGGCGGTGATACTTTCTTGAAGAATTATTAATGCCTTTTTATTTTGCAGACAGTACACATGACAGATAGCATTTCCATTTTTGCAACTGTTGTCAAAGTATTTTGTGTCAAAATTTTGTCACAGTTCTAGTAAACTCATCTTAAAACTGAGTAAAATTAATGACCATTACTGACTGTTTACCACGTTCTGGGGACTAAACAGCCTGCGTGCAATCTTTGCCTCTAACAATTCTGAATTCCACTTTCATCTACATTGTACATACAGATCCTGGAGTAACTAACTGAGAGGATTCAGTGCTTTTGTGACTGGTGGATATCCACACTCCAAACACTATGATCACTAAATAGATGAGGAAGCTAATACAAAATGAACTCCTGTTTGTAAAAGTCAGCAATGGTCCTCTTGATCCGCTTTGCCATAGTGACACAGATCTGACTGTGGCTGCTCTTGGGACATTGTGCTGCTTTGATGAGTCCCCAGAACTGGTCACATCACCTTGGACACAGCGAGTGGTGCTGACCCACCTTGTGATACTGTGGGCCTGAATGTTGCACATGGTGTGGTCCTTTTAGCCTGGCTCTGCACCTCATCCAGACATGGCAGCGCTCCCTCGTACCTGCAGTACCGTGATCTGTCCTGACACACCAGAGGCCCATGCCGTCATACTTTGCTGCACGGATTTGATTCCCTTTCTGGCCTGGGAGCCACAGTTCCGATCCCATCTTCCTCAGTTTCTCCACCTGACTCTCTTTGCCCCACAGTCTGGACAATGACAGCATAGCTTCATGTTCTTTCTTCCGTCTGATCAATGCACAAGTCTTGATTCTCTTTTGCTTTTTTTCTCTGAAGTGAACAAACCCCTCCACAGGCTTTTCTGTGTTTTACTAGATAGCTGGGGTGTAAGAGTGTGTACCCACAATGGAGAGTAATGGTTTCAATGATTTTATCTTCTCCTTGCAAATGTACTTTATAAGCTTGTTGCCAGGATAGCTGTATTCCTTCTAACCTCCTCCTTTATTTTTATCTTATGGATGCTAAGGGTCTGCCCTTCTCTCTTTGCAGGTCATCCAAAGACATTTCATTCAGATAGGTGTTATACTCTGATATTCCTGAGACTAAGTTTCTACACTGAATTTTATGAACCAGTGGTTCTAATTTTGAATTATTACATGTCAGAGATAGTAGAAATGTGCTATATTGTTGTCTATCTCCCTTAAATTTTAATATTTCTGATTTTTGTTTTCAGATTTCAGATTTTTCTCATAAAGAAATATGTTGCTACTACTATAGGGCCCCCAGTCAGTCCAGGAAAGCCAGGACAGCGCCAAGAGCTGCTCATAGCCCTGTGGTTTCTCACACCCCCCCTCTCCTAGGCAGCTCTCTAGCTATGTTTCCCAGCTCTTCAGAGCTGGAGAGGATTGGATTTGCTTCCACTTAGGTCCCAGTAGGTTGCCATGCTCCCTGTGAGTCCACAGTAAATACTGACTAAATTGGATACTGCCCTGTTATCTTGCCCTCCTTGGTCCTCAGGCTGGCCAGGCCCTGATTCTCTCTTCTTGTAGTCCTTCCGTTTCTCCTCTCTGTCAAATGCACTCACACGCACGTGCACATCATTCTCTAGCTGTGCTTGTTCCCCTCCAGAATCATTATATTTCCCCAAGAAACTTGACACACTGATAGATTTTTATATATAGAATAAACCCATTTAGCATTTTTCTTGGAAACATTTTTCAGTTTTCAAGTTGAGGCACCGGGGAGGTGGATTGGTCTCTAATCCCTACTTACAAGTCAAGTAGTAGGCCACAGGACCTGTGATCCACTGGGCTTTCTTCTCAGCTTCTGCCCAGACAGGCTGCATTCCTCTCTGCTGGGCCGCCAGTCACACTGAACCCAGAGGGAATACCCTGCCTCTCATTCCTCTATGTTTTAAACCCCACTCCAGTTTTTTTTGGCCTGAGATACTGGCACAGGAACACAGTTACACAGAATCCTTGGAGCCTTGTCCAGAACTACCCTCCCCAGTACCCCTGATTTCTTAAGGACTATCTATGGTGTGGTGTGGTGCTCTTGATTCCTTCCTCCTACTGTGTGATAAAGATGGAAAGAGAGTGGTGGCCTCACTGTGTTACCCTTGGCATATTTCTCTAAATAGTATTTGTGCCTCAGAAGGTAGCAACTAAATGGTACTAACAGCTGAGGGTTTCATGTGAGAGGAAACCTCTTATTGGTTTAAGAGAAGAATGTTCCCTGAGCACTTTACCGTAGTGTCTTGTTTAATACGAAGTGAATATGTGCGCATGTGTGTTTGGATATATGTCTGTGCACATGTGTTTGGGGTCCAGAGAAAAGCCTCAGGTGTCTTCCTTAGGAGCCACTCACCTTGACTTTTGAGGCAGGGTCTCTCACGAGTCTGGAGGTTGCCACTTAGCAAGTCTTGACGCTCTGCACATCTCCGTCTTCCCAGGGCTGGGGTTACAAGCACACATCATGATGCCCAGCTATTTTTATGTGTGTTCTGGGCATTGACTGTGGGTTCTAAGGTCACTATGGTGGCTTCCTCATGGACAAAGAAAGAGGCAGAAGTCAAGTGACTTATGTTCTCAAGGGCACATACCCAATAGTAACGCCACACTTGTTAAATGTGATTGTTTTATGTTCTCAAGGGCAGTATTTATGCCTTGAAAAAAAAATCCTTAAGGTTATTTTGGTAGAAAGTGTTACTCATTTTTATGCATTAGTTTGTGATTATTATTAACACATTCATAAATTAGAAAATTTTACAGTTACTTTGAAGTAATTCTTTTAATTTACAGTCCAACTTAATTGAGTTCCCTAGTATTTAACTACTTTCATTAGTGTAATTTATTTTTATTCCTTTTTTAAGTGCATCATTCATTTGATTTAACAGACCTTTTAAGAACTTATTCTTACAACCTGGTAAATAAATTTACAGTGTGTCAGAACTGGATCTTCATCAGTATTCTGAGTAAGATTTCAGTCTAAGGCTGTAATTCTAAAACAATGACTCAACTAAATAGTTTAACTTGAAGCAGCTGAGCTGACTGTTGTTCTAAAGCATGAATTTTCTCAAACATTTTTAAAAATTAAAATCCTAGATGAGTGTACCTTCTTAAATACAAATGTTTCAGACTCCTCACATGGATGTTTGGGTTCTCAATATATTACTGGTAAATGTCGGCATCACTATAAAGAGACAAGTCCACCATCCTGGGCAACTATTTCCCTTTGTGATGTTGGCAGCCTTGAGCAGTGCCGTTAACTCTCAGCAAGTTGCCTTCATCTGAGCTGCATCTCCGGGAGTTGCCTGGCCCATGTAACCTGTCGGTTCCCTCTCCTGTAGGCAGAGTGTGTGAGCATGAGGGTCAATCATGTCAGTGGTAACTATATTATTTTCCCAGAGGAATTTTCCAGATGCCATCAAAGCTCCTAACCAAATTGATTTGGAGTTAATCCAAAAGGCAGAGTCCCTGAGGTCTGGCCTCAAACAGGTGATGCTTTATTTTTTTTTCCTTTATTTTTTATTTCTTCAAGTTACATCTCAATCGCAGTCCCCTCCCTATTCCCCCTCCAGTCCCACCCTCCCACCCTCAACCCCCCATCCTCTTCCCTTTTTTTTTCTTTCAAGTTTAAGGTATATCTTATTTCCCCCTACAGTTTCCCCTTTCAGTCCAACAAATGGCTCTTTCTCTTATAATAACAAATGCAATACAGTACAACAGAGGTGATGCTTTAAAAGAAAGATACAAGAAGAGAGGGGCAAGGTCTCAGCCTGAGGAACAGGCACCCCAGATGATAACATCACACACAGAGGCCTGTGCTCTTCCTAGTGAGAAACTGCCCCCCCCCAAATTCAGACCCCCTCCCCAGAAACCAGGATCTTAAAGCCCAGGTGCCTTAAGTTCCTAAGCCTGTGGTTTGTTAGAAAGGGATGGATGCCAGGCACAAGGCCCAGCTGGGGTCTCTTCCTCATGGCTGTCCTTTGAAGTAGCTATGCTCCGGATTCTCCAGAGATGGTTAGATATTCTCCGCCTGTACACATGCCATCCTGCTCCTAAGCTCTTACAAGGAGAAGATGGAGAACACTGGCATCCGATCAGTCTGGTTCTGAAGAGCCAGGCTCTACTGTGAGAGACAGTGGTAAGGAGAAAATGGAGAACACCAGCATACGATCAGTCTGGTTCTGAAGAGCCAGGCTCTACTGTGAGAGACAGTGGTAATCACAGTGGCAGTTAAACCGCAAATGTGTACAACGACCAGTCAAGAGCTTTCTGCTCTGTGAGACATGTCTATGCTCAGGTGGGAAGTAAACTTGTAGATGCAAAACTATGTGATAAGCAATACATCCCTAGCTGTGGAACCCTCTGTTTTAGCATGTGGCTGGGGAGCTCCAATCCTCATACCCTAATGACTCCTGATGTTTTTAGAGCTGGGGAACACTTCAAGTTTGTTTCCTTTCAGCTCAATGCTCTGCTCTAATATGATAGATGGTTTATTATTTTTGTCCATACTTTCTAATGAAGTGTCTAAATAATGTATTTGTATATTTAAATTTCCAAATTCTTGAGATCTTATAAAGCAGAATAAGAAAATCTGTTTTACATGTGAGCTGGCTGATTTATGTGATCTATCATGTTCTATCTGGGTGGCTGTGCTATTTCACAATTTTTCAAAACTTATATTCAAGAACAAACTATAGACTGGAATGTAAACAAGAGCAGAGATCAGAGAAATATTTTCTTTCTTTTATTGTGTTTAGATATAAGAGTCTATTCAGAAGTCTGAGCAACCTAAAATGAGTATGGGAGAGACAGCTTCCGAGAGTTTTACCCCAGCTGGGAAACAGTGAAGTGGTCCAGCCTCTCTGTTCTGTTTTGGCATTAATTAAAGCTGTAGTGCTCTGGGTGTTGACAGTTTAAAAGTCAGAAGAACCAGCACATACAGTGGCCAGCACCATACAGCCTTCTCCACGTTGTGTTTCCAGGAGGCCAAGAATTCCCCACAGGTCCCTGGAAGTTTCAGGGGTCCTAGATATGGGACAAGGCTCCCCTCAGTCAAGAGAGACACAAGAACCCAGATCAGGATGGGTGGGTGGGTGGCTTCCATATGAAGAAAATTTAATGATCAGAAAAAAAAGAACCATGGGGATAGGGCCAACTAGAAAGTGCATCATACTAGATGAGGGTCTAGTCTCTGCTAGCGATTGACTCTTCTACTGTGCTTCCTACTCCATAGTTGTCTTTTTGGGATGACAGTGTATTAACGATTTCTGATATGGTGTCTTGGTGAAGCCTGGAGCCCAGACAACAGACTTTTATGTCCTTAACCCTCTTTTGAAAGACTCCTGTGAAGTCTCCTCTCCTTGGGATTGATTTTCTCTCCATTGGCACTCACCTTCCATCTTTCTTATCCTAGGTGCCTTCCTGTCCATTTCAGAATGCTCCTCCCCCCTTTGATTTTCTCGATGAGAACTGAACTCTTTGCCTCAATCCAAAGCACCTCTGTGGTGCTTCCTTCTTGACAGCTTGAGCAGATCTTTATTCACTTGACTGGAGGACAGAGGGGGAAGGAATGTAGACCTTCTCCTCAGTGAATACTCTGCGGACAGCTGCAGTCCTGGGGCTACTTCCTCAACACCCACGTAGGCATCTGTCTGCCACATTTTCTCTCTTCAGCCTCGTTTGTGACAACCCTGCCACATGAATGCTCTTATATCATCCTACCAGTGAGAATAATACAGATTGTAGAGGCTAAGTGGGCTTCTCCAGATAAGAAAGCCAGTAAGAAAGTAAGGGGTGGGTTTGAGATTCGAAATGACTCCCTAGATCAAGCTGCTAAGTCCAAGGAACTAGAGACAGTGACAAGACAGCTGCACAAAAACTGACCATAAACTCAGGTCCACAAAGGGATGCATGCATCACTCAGCTTTAAACACTGCCCTGCCAGGTTCCCTTGTACATACATCACCTTGGTAAATGACACAATAAACCATTGCAACAGCTTTTCTTAAGACAAAGTCAAACCTCCCCAGTCTTACATGGAAAAATCTCTCTTTACACACTGGCTTTTGATTCTCTCTGACTTTGCCTCTGGAGTGACCTGAAGGCCGAATACCTTCAGAGGGACATTTTTTGGTTCCTTTACTTCCGTGAGCATGGCCAGCTCACGGAAGTGAGCTTTCTCACACTTATTTTCACACCATCATCTCTGGAGCCCGTCTTGCCACAGTGGCTTCTATCCACATTCTTTCCTCCTCTCAGCCGAGTTTCCCTAGTTATCCTCACCTAGCTATGTTGAGATACTCCTCTGAATTCTAAGTCCAGTCTGATAATCTGTCAGCACAGCAGCCTGTTCCATGGCAACCAGCAGTCCTTTCTCTATGCCTAGCTCTAGACCATAGGCATCCAGCAGGCACTGTCACATCCTACAAGCATTCAAGTAGTGATTAGCTAATGAAAAGTGAAGGACCCCCTCTGCTGTGTCCACTCGACTTTGGAATGGATCTCCTGAATTCTCATTTGGTTAAATGTGTACCAAACTGAAAATGCCATCCATCCAAAGCCTATAGGTAAATGGTGAGATATGACAGGCCCCAGTGAGGTGTGACCTACCATTGTGTAAGACAGACCTATAATCAGATATAAGACAACCTACAATAGAATAAGACAACCTATGATCAGAGATGATGTACCTACACCCTGCTGTGGTAACATAGAAGAGACCAACATTAAGAACCAATACAGCTGTGGCCAACTTACAGGTAGACTCACAGGCAGACTTACAGGCAGACAGAGTTAGACACTACACTCAGATACAGCTGACATAACCGGATGTGAGGTAGCCATAGGCACCTCTGGGACCTCAGGCCTGAAGGCCCGTCTTTCCTTTTTCCTTTTTCCTGTTTTATTTTTTAGATGTTCTCTCACTCTCACACTCTAGTTAACTGACACACACACACACACACACACACACACACACAAAAGAACTTTAAGTGAAAAACAAGAAGACGGGGCCTCTCCAGTTTTCAAATACAGGCCCACCACAGTGGTCTGTGACCACCCACAAGGAGGCAATGGTTGCTGGACCAGCAGCCCTCATGGGTGGAACTGTGTGCTTGGCACAGCCTGCTTGTTTGGGGCACTTGCAGGCTTGCATAGCATTCTTTAGTTCTAACTACAGCAGCCATAAAAATAGCAAAGACTCTTACAACCTTGCTCATAGCCCAAGGAAGGAGAGATGCAAAGTTATGCCAATGTTAGATCACCAGTGGAGAACAAAGAAAGTCCACGTCCTCAGCAGATGACTTATTCAACATGGAAATGTTGTAAAAGAGGCAGAAAGGGCATGCATGCGGCATGAGCCTTGAGAAAGGGCATTTGAGTGGCAGCTAACAGAGGCACTTACAGGGGTCGCCTGGTTTGTAATTCAAGATTTCACTCACTGAGAAGGAAAATCACAGCAGACCAGGATCACTGCTGGCAACAACTTCCTAGGGCAGGCATTGTTTTTCAAATCATCTATGAATAATTATCTGAGGGTCTCCTTTAATATGTGTGACCTTCAGTATGGGCTACAGTTTGGATCTGAAATGACCCCCCCCACCCAAAGTGTTAAAAAGCCTGCTCCCTGGCTTGTGCATCACAGGGGTGCTGATACTATTGATGGTTTCTTATGTTTATAGCAAACGGGCTATTGCCAGTTAGAGGAGATTAGTTCTGGGCTTGAACCTTTGAAGGGAATCTCCTGTCACCATTCTTCCATTTTCTGGCTCTTTTGCAGCTTCCTGTCTTCCATGAAGTAAGAGGCTTGACCCTGGCTTGTCTTCCTGATGCCCTGGTGTGTTCAGCTCAGGGCCATAGCATGAAACCAATCAGCATCTGGCTGAACCTGCAAGAAGTGCCACCCCCGCCCCTGACCCTGCTCCCCGCCATGAGTTGATTTTGTTGGATATTTTTGCACAGCAACAAGGTTGACATAGAATTAAACGCTCAGTGGTGAAGTAGCAAGCATGAGTTTCCAGGGGAGAAGGCTTGAGGAAGACAGATTTGCATTTTGTTCTCAACTCCACCACTCATAGGCAGTGGCTGGGATGTATCACACCTGTGATTCTTCACCTGTGGTTTCATGATAACCCTGCTCACAGGTTCGAGCAAGATAAGTTCCCAGAACAGTGCCTGACCCAGAAGGACACCTGGTACAGGATGCTTTCCATCTGCTGACATTTGTTTAGCACACACACCCACACCAGGTCTGATTAGTGTTGAATGAGAGGCTGCAAAGAAAACCAGGAGGGAAGACGCATTTCCAGGAGTTACTTTTCTCCCTCTGCAAGCTCAGCCTCCCAGGACTTAGTTGACCTTCGTGTCTTTCTTGCAGATGGCATCATGTATGGCACACCCACTGCAGATCTTGTATATACAGTCTACACTTCACATATGTCATCAGTGGGTGAGATGACCACTCCTGGAAATCAGAAACCATATTTGACTTTAAATCAAGTTCCCTTCCTTGTGAGTGCTGACAAGATTTGAACAAAGAACCGAAGCGAGTCTCTCAAGCAGTGTCTAGTCTATAAGCTCAAGCCCACAGCATCTCAGACCGTTGTCTGCCTCACGCTCCAGGCTGCAGTTCAGTGATCTGAGGGTAGGAGTTGACGATTTTCCCGCTGTATGGCTGGTTTCCTACATGCTAAACAATCTTCATGACGGTCTGTGAGTAACTTGGACACTGGTCTAAGTCACTGATTAAGGAGAGCCAGGAGTTTGTTCTGGAATGCAAGGCTCTTTCCTCCCAGCCCACAGCACTGCCTGGCTTCGGTGTAAGGAAGGAAGTGGGAATAAAAGTGTTGAGAGTGGCGTGTGTCCTAGCATTGGTGGTGTAGGCCTACATAGATCTGCTACGTACACACTGTTGTTTTGTGGTTGCTGATGAGGGCTGTCTCCAGTCTACCTTGTTTAGAGATGACAAGAACACAAAGAGAACCCATTATTTTAATAATAATTTAACCCAGCTGGGCACAGAGGCACATGTGTTTGGTCCAGCACATGTGTGTAGTCCAGCACTTGAGAGGTGAAGGAAAAGAATCTCAAGATCATTTTCAAGTACAGCCGTCTGAATGCAGCCTGGGCTATGTGAGAAGCTGTAAAAATGATAGTGATGATAATAATAACAACTTAATCTAATCCATCTTTGTAAGTTTCCATGTTAGTGTTTGTGCTCGGTGTTTTTGCAGATAAATGAAATTTGTTCATGACTAAGAGCTAGTCTCTAAATAGTCAGTACTTTCTCATGAATAATTAAAATGGTATTGTACAAAATGTTAAAATAATTCAAGAAAAACTTCTTTGAAAAACTACTACTTCAATCAAATTCTTTAACTGTTCCCAAGTCCTTCTGATTCTGAGCACAAAAATATTACAGAAGGCAACTTGATATGTTCCTTGGTATTTGAATACTGTTTTCTATGTTCTTCAAATCTCTTAAATCTAATAGTTTTATTCTTAAAATGAAAATAATCTATATGTGACATAAAAATAGTACACATTATTTGCCCAACTTAAAAGTGAAATTGTCTATACCCAGAAGAACACTTTGCTTTTGATCAAAATGGAAAAAGAATGCTTTAACAAGCCAGATAAATTTACTTTTGTCATGCAGTTTTGAGACCATTATTTGTTTAATTATGTGAACCAACAAATGATATTTTAGGCCTGCAACTCTGACAGAAAATGACACCCAATTCTTAGCTACCTAAATGACCTCAAATAGTGTAATACTTTTCAGAGCCTTCTGGGTGTCTATTATGAAGGGTAGCTGGTAGTCTTCTATAGTTATGAAAGACAAATTTCCCTTTTCTCCAAAAAGTATGTGATGTAATTGCTCAAATCAAAATTAGACTATTTTAATAAAATCCTGGCACACATGAGAATTCCTGTGGGATTTGGATTGTTTCCCTTTGGCAAAATTATGTTTAGTTTTCTATTTGTTTATTGATGCTTTTACCTCAAAAATCCCTCTCCTGTCACCAGCAGAGATTGCTGATTGCACCTCAGTGTTACAGACACCATTGATTCCTATTTGTAGACAATGAATCCATGATTGTGGAGTTCAAGTATTCTCTCTCCCCAACAGGCCACCCACACCCAGTCTTCCAGCTGCCACATGACTTCATTAGCATTACCTTAGCGTTACCTCAATTTCTCCTTTGACTTGTCAACAATGATTACAGGGGATAAGATCTGGAAAATAAATGACAAATAAGATAAAAGAATAAGTGATATAGAAATGAAATGTCTGCTTACTGTTTTCTTACTTTCTCTAATAAGAAAATATCTGAAAATTCATTAGTGAAGTGTGTTGCTGGTCATGAATAGCAACTCAGTTTAATGCAGTCCTCTGTGGACCTTACCACCTTGCCCAGAGTGTCAGGGAGAAGATAAACTTGACAACTTGGTAGCAGGATGTAGAGAGCTGCGAAGTGCCGCGCCCTAAAGATGGCGCTGGTCTCCGCCTTCCACCAGCCCGACGGTGAGCGCTCTCTATGATAATAAGTTCATATTTGGCATAGACCGCTGATCTGGCTTGCTTCCGCATACGTAGGCCTCTAAGATAGCACCACTTGGCTTTACTTGACTGGCTGTTCATTTAGTATTTAGCCTGTGGGTTGGGTCTGCCCCATTTTTCGGAAGACTGTTTTCAAGGGACCTGAATAAACTGCTGGAGAAGAGTTTTGTGAGTTGCGTCATTCCTTGCTGGTCAAGGGGGGACGCGACAGCAGGACAGCAGGCTACAAGCTCTCTCTCCATCAGGAAAATACTTTGTTTTGAAGAAAGTTCTACTTTCCACAAAATAAATTTAGAGTGAGAAAATAAGAGGGAAAACAGCCCACAAGCCAACAATGACAAATAGTGAATGTGGTGCTGAATATAGATTATCACATGACAGAATCTAGAGCCACCCTCTAGGGAGACAAGCCTCTGGTGTGCCTGTGAAGGGTTATCTGGATTAGGTTAGTGGAGTTGCTGACACCCACCCTATATATGGACCATTCCGAGAAGCAAGAGTCTGGGCTGAACATAAAGGAGAAAGTGAGCTGAGTGCCAGGTTTCATCTGTATCCACCTTCTAACTATAGGTGCAGTGTGAGCAGCCACTCCATGCTCCTGCTGACATGCCTTGTCAACCACAGTGGACTGTATCTTCCAGTTGTGAGACAAATTAAACTCCCTTTTAAGTTGCTTTTGTCATTACATTTTTATTATGGCAACAGGAAAAATAACTAATATAGTTGTGGCGTTAAAGAAATTCCTGAATAAACAGTAACACAAATCAGTGGTACTGAAGTAAGGCATTTCCAGCTACAGGATAGTAAGGAGGAAAGCTGGAGAAAACCTCTTTCAGTCACTCTGTGAGGCACTTCAGCTCTTGTGGGAGCCTGATGTGCTGAAAATGTGGCTATGTTCCTTATAAGTAGAGTCTTTACAGATGCCAAGATCTGTGACACAATGGTCTGAGCTGGGATTACCCAGCTGAGTGCTAAATACAAGTACACATGACCTTCAAGGAGAAAAGCAGAGAAAGATGTGAGAGTCGAGGGGAAGAAGGAAACACACAGGGCCAAGACTGAAATGGTGCTGCCACAAGCCGGGAGCTCTGAGTTGGTAAAGGCAGGGCACTTCTCTTCTCCATCTTCAGAGAGGTGTGGCCCTGTCCACATCTCTAGTTCAGCTTTTGGCTTTTCAGAACTGAATGAGAAGACTTTTCCACAATTCTAACTCATCAAAGCTGTGGGGAGATTGTTACATCCCTCAGGTTAACACAACTCCCAAACTTGATCATTACAAGAGAAATTGCAATTGATATCAAGATGATGGTGCCCAGCACACACCATGTCCAGGTAGCAGAAGCTCAGTGACTAAGGAGTGAGTGACTGGCCATGCTATTGAATCTGAAACAACCACATCTGTGTTTCCTGGCATGAGGAGGGTCCCTGGGTTCCAGGGACGAACTGATTCAAGCCTCTGGATCTCTGTCTCTTCCCCTTTTTGAGGACACATCCTGGTTCTAGAGACACATGGGTTCAGCCTCTGGTCCATGGCTCTACTTTCCCCAGGAGACTCACCAGATCTTAGGGTCATACAGGTTAGACACCCAACCCCAATCTGCTGCCTGTGGGCCTAATTGGGACATGGCCAGCAGAGGAATACTGTAGGCTACATACTGAGATTTATCCTCCAGCCCACAGCCCTAGCTATCATCCTAAGGAGGATTGTTGGACCCCAGCAACACCCAGGTTCCAGCCCATGGTTCTTCCCTGGACACCAAGTGCAGCAGACACCAGGAACAACCAGCCAGTGCCAGGGGCAATTAGATGGCTAAAGGCCAGTGTAAAAATACAATCAATAAAAGCCAGGGCAATATGGCACCACCAGAACTCAGTTATTCTACTACAAGCCCTGGACATCCTAACACAGATGAAATACTAGAAAATGACCTTAAATCTATGCTTATAAAAATGATAAAGGCCTTAAAAGAAGAAAATAAATACCTTAAAGAAATACAGGAAAATACAATCCAACAAGTGAAGGAAATGAATAAATCCCTTAAAGAAATACAGCAAAATGCAATCAAACAGAAGAAGGAAATTAATAAATCCCTTAAAGAAATACAGGCAAATGCAATCAAACAGAAGAAGGAAATTAATAAAATGATTCATGACCTGAAAATGAATTAGAAACAATAAAGAAAACACAAACTGAGGCAATCCTAGAGATAGAAAAAAATACGAAAGAGAAACTACAGACACAACATCATCAATAAAATACAAGAGATGGAAGAGAGAATATCAAGAATATACAATTGAAGAACTAAATATATCAGTCAAAGAAAATGTGGAATCTAAAAAATTTTCTGACATGAACTGGAGAGATGGTTCAGTGGTTAATAGCACTGACTGCTCTTCCAAAGGACCTGAGTTCAAATCCCAGCACCCACATTGGCAGTTCACAGCTGTCTGTAATTGTTGGGCGTGGTGGCACACACCTTTAATCCCAGCACTCAGGAGGCAGAGGCAGGTGGATCTTTTCAAGTTCAAGGCCAGCCTGGTCTATAAAAGTGAGTCCAGGACAGCCAGGGGAACACAGAAACCCTGTCTCGAAAAACCAAAAAAAAGAAAAAAAATTTTTTTTTGTCCTCAGACAAAATATCCAAGAAATCAAGGACACCATGAAAAGACAAAACCTAAGAATTATAGGAATAGAGAACTCTGGCTCTAAGTACCAGAAAACATTTTCAACAAAATCATAGAAGAAAAATTCCCAAAAGTATAGAAAGAGACGCCTATAAACATACAAGAGGCTTACAGAACACCAAATAGATTAGACCATAAAAGAAATCCCTCTTACCACATAATAATCAAAACACTAATCAAACCATACACAGACCAAAGAAAGAATATTAAAAGTTGCAAGAGAAAAGGGCCAAGTAGCATATAGAGGCAGAATGACGTATCAGAATGACACCCAACTTCTCATCAGAGACTCTTAAAGCTAGAAGGGCCTGCACAGATGTCTTAAATACCCTAAGAGACCACAGATGTCATCCCAGACTACTATATCAGCAAAACTTTCCATCATCATAGATGGAGAAAACAAGATATTCCATGACAAAACCAAATATAAACAATATTTATCTAGTTCCATCCATTTGGCTGCAAATTGCATAATTTCATTGTTTCTGAGAACTGAGTAGTATTCCATTGTGTAGATGTACCACAGATTTTTAATCCATTCTTTGATTGAGGGACATCTGGGTTGTTTCCAGTTTCTAGCTATTACAAATAAGGCTGCTATGAACATAGATGAGGAAACTTCCTTGTGATTCAGTGAGGAGTCATTTGGATGTATACCCAGAAGTGGTATGGCTGGATCCTGAGGCAGAGCTATTTCAAGTTTTCTAAGATATCACCAGACTGACCTCCATAGTGGTTGCACAAGCCTGCACTCCCACCAGGAGAAAGGGTTCCCCTTTCTCCACACCCTCGCCAGCATGTGCTGTCATTTGAGGTTTTGAACTTAGCCATTCTGATAGATGTGAGATGGAATCTCAGAGTCATCTTGAGTTGCATTTCTTTGATGATTAAGGATGCTGAGCATTTCTTCAAGTGTCTCTGAGCCTTTAGGAATTCCTCCTTTGTGAATTCTCTGTTTAGCTCTTTTCCACATTTTTTGATTAGATTATTTGATCCTGAGTGAGCTAACCCAGACTCAGAAGGATGCACATGACATGTATTCATTTATAGTTGGATTTTAGCCATATAGTACAGGATAACTATTCTACAACCAAGGCACCAAAGGGAACATGGACATAGACTTTTTTTCTTTTTCTCCCTGTCTATGAGACACTTTTCCCTAGTGGTGCTGCCTTGTAGGCCCCCAGTGTATGAGGAGGCTCTTGGCCCTCATATGCTGAACTGGGGCGGGGGACTGTTATGTAGGGACACTCCACTCCAGAGGAGTGGGATGGAAGGGTTAGGGGGTAGAGGGTGGGAGGGCGGGACTGGGAGGAGTGGAAAGAGGACACTATGATGGAGATGTAACCTGAAGCAATTAATAAACAAATTTTAAAAAATAAAATAAAATAAAGAAAAAAAATATTTATGTATAAATCTAGCCCTACCAGATACTAGAAGGAAAACTCCAACCCAAGGATGTTAACTACACCAAAGAAAACACAGGAAACTATTAACTCCACTGCAGCAAAAGAAGAGAAGCACACTTATACACTACCACAACCAGCATGAAAAACAGAAAAACAAAACAAACAAACAAACAAAAAACCAGGAACTAACAATCATTGGTCATTAATATTTCTCAACATCAATGTACTGAATTCCTCAATAAAAAGACACAGGCTAACAGAATGAATGCATAAATGGGACTCATCATTCTGCTACATACACAAAACACACCTCAGCAAAAAAGATAGACTTTACCTCAGAGTAAAGGACTGGAAAAAGATTTTCCAAGCAAATGGACCCAAGAAGCAAACTGGAGTAGCCATTCTAATACCTAATGAAATAGTTGTTCAACCAAAATTAATCAAAAGAGGTGGAGAAGGACGCTTCGTATTCATCAAAGGAAAAATTGACTAAGATGACATCTCAATTCTGAATATTTATTCCCCAAATACAAGAACAGCCACATTTGTAAAAAAAAAAAAAATTACTAAAGCTTAGATCACACATCAATCCCCACACGTTAATAATGGGAGAATTCAGCACCCCACTCTCACTAATGGGCAGATCATAAAGACAGAAACTAAACAGAGAAATAATGAAAGTAACAGATGTTGTGAATCAAATGGACCTAAAGGATACCTACAGAACTTTTCACCCAAATACAAAAGAATAAACAGTCTTCTCAGAACTTCATGGAACTTTCTCCAAAGTCAACCACAGTTGGGAACAAAGCAAGCCACAACCAATACAAAAAATTTGAAATAACCACGTATATTTTATCAGATACAATGGATTAAAGTTAGATGTCAAAGTTAACAGAAATAACAAAAAGCCTACACACTCATGGAACTGAACAACTTTACTAAATGACCACTGGGTCAGAAAAGAAATAAAGAAAGAAGTTAAAGACTTCCTAAAATTCAATGAAAATAATGCAAACCATACACAAACTTATGGGACACAATGAAAGCAGTACTAAGAGGAAATTTCATAGCAGTAAGTGCCTTCCTAATGAAACTGGAGAGATCTCATACTAGCAACTTAACATCACATCTCAAAGCTCTGGAACAAAAAGAAGACACACCCAAGAGGAGTAGATGGCAGGAAATAATCAAACTCAGGGCCAAAATCCATAAATTACAAAAAAAAAGAGAACCTATAGAAAAAATCAACAAAACCAAGAGATGGTTCTGAGAAAATCAACAAGATTGACAAACCCTTAGCCAAAGTACTAAAAGCCAGAGAGACAATATCCAAATCAGCAAAATCAGAAATGAAAAGGGGTAAATAACAATAGATACTAAGGAGATACAAAGAATCATTAGGTCTTACTTCAAAAACCTGTATTCCACAAAATTGGAAATTCTAAATGAAAAAGATAATTTTCTTGATAGATTCCACATACCAAAGTAAAATCAAGATCAGATATACAAATTAAATAGTCCCAAGGAAATAAATACAGACATTAAAAGACTCTCAATCAAAAAAAAAAAAAAAAAAGAAAATCCCAGGGCCAGATTTCAGCACAGAATTCCACCAGAGTTTCAAAGAAGAGCTAACAACAACACTCCTCAAACTATTCCACAAATAGAAACAGAAGGAACATCGCCAAATTCGTTCTATGAGGCCATTATCACCCTGATACCTCAACCACACAAAGACCCAGCAAAGAACAGAACTTAAGACCAATTTCCCTTACGAACATTGACACAAAAACAATAAAATGCTTGCAAACTGAATGCAAGGACACAGGAAAAATGTCATCTATTGTGACAAAGTCGGCTTTACCTCAGGGATGCAGTGTGGTTCAACATACACAAGTGCATCAGTGTAATCCCAGGGTTATATAAACAAACCGAAAGGAAAAACACATGACCATCTCATTAGATGCTGGGAAAGCATTTGACAAAATCCACCAGCTCTTCATGTTAAAAGTCTTGGAGCGATCAGGGAAACAAGGTGATTACCTAAACTCAATAAAGGCAATATATAGCAAGCCTATAGCCAACACCAAATTAAATGGACAGAAACTTTAACCAATTCTACTAAAAACAGGGACAAGACAAGGCTGCCCACTCTCCCCATATCTCTTCAATATAGTACTTGAAGTCCTAGAGAGAGCAGTAGGACAACTAAAGGAGATCAAAGGGACACAAATTGAAAAGGAAGGTGTCAAAATATCGCTAATTGCAGATGACATGAAACCATACAAGTGACCCCAAAAATTCTACCAGAGAACTCTTACAGCTGATAAACACCTTCAGCAAAGTGGCTGGATACAAAATTAACTCAAAAAAGTCAGTAGCTCTCCTGTATATATATATATATATATATATATATATATATGACAAACAGGCTGAGAAAGAAATTAGGAAAACAACATACTTCATGATAGCCACAAATAATGTAAAGTATCTTTGTGTAACTCTAAGAAAGTGAAAAAACTGTATGACAAAAACTTCAAGACTCTGAAGAAAGAAATTGAAGAAGATATCAGAAGATGGAAAGATCTTCCATGCTTATGGATTGGTAGGATTAACATAGTAAAAATCACCATCTTACCAAAGGCAATATACAGATTCAATGCAATTCCCATTCAAATCCAACAGGATTCTTTACAGACCGTGAAAGAACAATTCTCAACCTCATATAGAAAAACAAAAAGACCCAGGATAGCTAAAACAATCCTATGCAATAAAAGAACTTCTGGAGATATCACCATCTCTGAACTCAAACTCTACTACAGAGCAATAGTAATAAAAACCACATGATACTGGAATAAAAACATACAGGTTGATGAATGGAATCAGATTGAAGACCCAGAAATAAACCCACATACCTACAGACACTTGATTTTTGACAAAGAAGCTAAAACCATACAATGGAAAAAAAGAAACCATCTTCAACAAATGGTATTGGTCTAACTGGATATCTACATGTAGAAAAAGGCAAATAGATGCATATTTATTACCCTGTAGAAAACTCAAGTCCAAGTGGATCAAAGACCTCAACATAAAAAACCAGATACATTAAATCTATTAAAAGAGAACCGCTTGGAACTCATTGGCACAGGAGACAACTTCCTGAAAAGAACACCAACAGCTCAGGATCTAAGACCAACAATCAATAAATGGGACCTTATGAAACTTAAAAACTTCTGTAAGGCAAAGGACACTGTCATTAGAACAAAATGGCAGCCTACAGATTGGGAAAATATCTTCAACAACCCTACCTTCACCAATAGATTGATAATATCAAAATATATAAAGAACTCAAGAAAATAAACACCAAAAAAACCCCCAAATAATCCAATTAGTAAAATGGTGTACAGAGCTAAACCAAGAATTCTTAGCAGAAGAATCTCAAATGTCTGAGAAGCACTTAAAGAAATGTTCCCTTAATCATCAGAGAACTACAAATCAAAACAGCTCTAAGGTTCCATCTTATACCCTTCAGAATGGCTAAAATCAAAATCTCAAGTGACAGCACATGCTGGCAAGGATGCGGAGAATGGGGAACACTCCTCCATTGCTGGTGGGAGTGCAAACTTGTACAACCACTTTGGAAATCAACCTGGCGGTTTCTCAGAAAATTGGAAATAGTTCTTCCTCAAGACCCAGCTATACCACTCCTGGGCATATACCCAAAATATATCCCACCATACTGCAAGGATATTTGTTTAATTATGTTCATAGCAGCTTTATTCATAATAGTCAGAAACTGGAAACAACCTAAATGTCCCTCAATCAAAGAATGGATAAAGAAACTGTGGTATATCTACACAATGGAATACTACTCAGCTATTAAAAAAAGAGAAATCATGAATTTTGCAGGCAAATGGATGGAACTAGGAAATATCATCTTGAGGTAACCCAGATCCAGAAAGATACACATGATATGTACTCACTTATAAGTGGATATTAACCATATAATACAGGATAACCATGCTACAATTCACAATCTCAAAGAACCTAAGTAACTTGGAGGGCCCTAGGGAGGATGCTTGAATCTCACTCAGAAGAGGAAATAGAATAGACAGCAGAAGTGGATGAAGAAAGAATAGGAGAGAGATAAAAGAGGGAAAGGAGAATGTGAATAAGATGTGCAGAGAGTGGTGGGGGAAGGTGAGAAGGTTGTGTGAGGGAGAAGGGAAATCAGTGGTGGGGGCATTCCTGAGACAAACTGGAGACCTGGAACAGTGTAGGCCCTTGGGAGGAGATGGGAGTGACTCTACATGAGACTCCTAGCAGCGGGGGACATGGAGGCTGAAGAGGGCACTTTCTAGCCAGATAGAACCTCTAGTGGAAGGGAGGGGATCACCAACCCACTCACAAAACCTTCAACACAAAATCTACCCTGTATGCAAGATGTGCAGGGATAAAGATATAGCAGAGATTGAGGGAATGGCCAACCAATGACTGGCCCAACCTGAGACCCACACCATGGGAGAGAGCCAACCCCTGTCACCATTAACAATGCTCTACTGTGCTTGCAGACAGGAGCATAGCATAACTGAGAAGCTCCACACAGCAGAGGATCCAAACAGATGCTGAGTTCCACTGCCAAAGAGTAGGCAGAGTGAGTGTGCCTTGTTGGGGGGAGGGATAGAAGGATCCAGAGGGGACAAGAACTCCACAAGAAGACCAACAGAATCAACTAACCTAGGCCAATGGGGGATCATAGAGACTGAAGCACCAAGCAAAGAACATGAATGAACTGGACCTAGGCCCCCTACACGTATGTAATGTATGGGCAGCTTAGTCATCATGAAAGTAGAGCAGAGGCTGTCTCTGACATGGACTCTGATGCCTGCTTTTTAATCACTTCCCCCTAATGAGGCTGCGCTGCATAGCCTCAGTGGAAGAGGATGTACTAAGTCCTGATGCTACTTGATATGCTGGGGTGGGATCGTATGGGGGGGGCTCCCCTTTCCTGAGGAGAAGAGGAGGGGGTATAGGGGGAAGAGAATGTGGGTGTGGGGCCAGAAAGAGGGGAGGGAGGAGGCTACGATTGTTTTATATATATATATATAGAGAGAGAGAGAGAGAGAGAGAGAAATACAATGGCTTACAAGGGTACAACATCTGCCGACTTACAGAGCTCCATCTGTGGGCATGATCTTATTCTGATGATAAAACAGTGGGATGGTCTGTGAGGTCCAGGAACCTGAGATTTAAAGAAATAAAAAATAAAATTCTTAAGGCTCTCTGTTTTATTTCCTTACTAATGAATCTGTCCTCTAGTTCCTTCTTCTCGATCCATCAGTACTTAATAGCTTTGAACAGCAACCAATTGTCCTTGTAGACCTGGAACTGGGAAATAGATCAGAAGAAGTGAGGGGAGGGAGAAGTGTAGCGGGAAGTGCGATAGAACATAAATTAGGAGGAGACTAAAGGGTCCTTTCCTAACCCTCTTTTGTTCCAGATCCTGATTTTGCAATATTGGGTTAAGAGTTTCAGACTCTTTGAGTCCCAGTTTTTCTCTTATGAAATAAGAGTATTAATTCTTACTTGGGTTGATTTAAGAATGAAAGAACTGTATAAAACAATTCTGAAATCTGCAAGGACATTACAAAATAGCAATTCTACTTAGAAGGGTAAGAGGGAGATGAGTTTATTAAAATAACCAATTATGAGAACACTTTTTGCTTACTCTTAGGTGTGAGGCTGGTTAAGACACAGGTGTAAAGTCTATTGAGCTCACAGGGGGCGTGGCTTAGCCAGCTGAGCAAGTTTAACACAAAGGACTTGAGAAAGGGATAAAAAGCTAGAGCCCTGAGGAGAAGGGGGCTCTACAAAGACATAGGAGAAAGGACTACAAAGAAGAAAGCAAAGATGTTATCTTAAATTAAGATTTTCTTTTTTTTTTGATATCGAGACATATCAGCTCCTGACAGCACCCCCTATTCTGCTCCAAGTAGAAGATAAGCATCGAAGAATCTCCAGTGTGAGATGGTTGAATTAGTGGCAAGCCTATCTCTTGGCATGAAAAAACCCCTTTCTCCAACTGCAGACAGACTGCTGTCCAAAAAGGACAAAACTTGGTAGCAGGGAAGTCGACAGCCTAGCTCTGCCAAGACAGGGTAGGTAAGTCCTTCATAATCCCTGCTCTACAACAAATGTCTGTCAGAGAAACAGGACCCAAAGGCTGAAGACTGATGCAGGAGTGTATGGAGAGAAAATGGGAACTGTCCAGGCAGCCACTGGTATGTCATTTCTTAGTTTTGGAAGCTGCAGGCCCTGCACTTCCTATATAAGCAGATATATTTATCCCTCTCAGGTCTCTGAGGTGGTTGAAGAATAGACAGCTAGAGTCTCATAGTTAAATTTTGAGTTGTTTAGGAATCAAGAGGGTGTTATAGATCTAAGAAGATACTCTTAAAAGTGTGTTGCAAGTTAGTATGAATGTTGAGTCAGATATAGACCTTTAAACTCATAGAGATGGTTAGATGGTAGAATGTTAAAGTCAGGGGCCAAATATGTATAAACTGGACATTGGGAAGGTATACTGGGCCATTTAAGTCTCATAAATGTGGCATATTTATATCTGTTGTTTTGTATAGTATTTACTGTTATAAGAGAAGGAACCATCTGTTGGACTGAAAGGGGAAACTTCTGGGGGGAAGAGGGTGGAAGGGTGGGATAGGAAGGGGGAATAGGGAAGGGTTTGTGACTGAGATGTTACTTGAAGAAAAAAAATAAAGTATTTTTTAAAAAAAAATAAATAAATTTAAAAAAAAAGAAGAAAGCAGTTGCTTCTCTCCTGGCTGCTGGTGCTCCCTTAAACTGCTGCTCGTTCTTCCTGCTGCTGACTCCTGGATTGCTGGACTTCTACTGAGATTGCTATTGCCCCCAAAGAATCCAATGACCCTAATCAGCAGGAAGTAGCCTAAAGAGAACTCGTTCTTTTTCCCTTTAACCTTCTTTCTCTTCCACCTAGTGTTAGGTGGTTGGGAGGAACAAAGATTGGAAGGGAGGTAGAGATATCAAGCACAATAAAATAAGTAGAGTATATAATTGAGAACAAAAATAATAAAAGCCTCTTGCTACAGCAAGAACAATACAGCAGCCCTCCCAGGGTAACTCTTGGAAACTATTCCTGCCTACCCTGCACCCACTCAGGAATCATGAGATCAGTGCCTCATACACCTCAGCATCATTATGTTTTATAAATCTTCCCAAATTATTCTCATGCCTGCAGCCAGTTTTGATAACCCTGACTGGAGTGGACAAAAGTGAACTATGGAGTTAAATTTATCCAGGAATGAATCCCACAAAACAACAGAAAGTTCCACTCTGTAATTTGAGTGATATGAGGAAAGCATTTTTTTTTTTTTATGAGTTAATCTTGGTTGTCAACTTTTAGGAATTTGAATCCCTTTGGAAATCTACCTCTGGATGTATCTGTAAGAGTGTTTTCAGAAAGATTCAACTGAGCAGAGAACACCCATCTATTTTTTTTATTATTATTCTTTTTGAGACAGGGTCTCACTCTATGGCCTTGACTGGCCCAGAACTTGCTTTGTAGACCAGGCAGGTCTCCTTCAACTCACAGAGCTTCACGTGGCCCTGCATCCTGAGTACTGGAATTAAATGCATGGACCACTACACCACACCAGGGAAAACCCATCCTGATTGTGAGTGGCACCAGTCCAGTCCAGACTGAATACAAAGGAGAAAGTGAGCTGAGCCCCAGCATTCATCTCTCTCTGCTTCCTGTCTGTGCATGCAATGTGACTAGCCACCTCAAACTCCTGCCACCACGCTTTCCTGCCATGATGGACTGTATCCCCAAACTGTGAGCTGTAAACCCTTCCTTCTTTAAGTTACTTTTGTTAGGGATCTATCACAACAGTGAGAAAACTTACTAATGTCAACCTCTTCAAATATCGGTTCCTGTAACTTTGAAATTGAAATAAGACAAGCTAACTTTTTTAAAAATTTGGTTTTTCAAGACAGAGTTTCTCTCCTAGTATCCTGGCTGTCCTGGAACTCACTCTATAGACCAGGATGGCCTCAAACTCAGAGATCCACTTACATCTGGCTCCCAAGAGCTAAGACTGAAAAGTGTGGTGTAGCACACGGTTTTATTGTTGTTGTTTGTTTGTTTGTTTGTTTGCACACGTTTAATCCCAGCTCCATTCTTTAATCCCAGCATGAGCAGAGGTAGGCAGATCTCTGAGTTTGAGGCCAGCTCGGTCTACAGAGTGAGTAACATTGTTAAGACTCTGTTTTGAAAAACCAAAAGGAGTAAAAATTAAAAAGACCAGCTAACTCACCATGCGGTTTTCAGAATTGATTTGAAGGTGTGTGTGTGTGGGACAGTGAGCTCATACTGGCTTGGTTCTTTACACCTTTCTTATGTCTGGCACATCAGGAAGCCAGATACTGGGGGCTGTGCTTACCCCTGATGCATAGACCTGAATATCAACTCTGTGTTGATTTTTCTCAGAGCTGAAGTCTTAGGAGGTGTGGCTCTGGTGTTGTGTATAGACACCAGTCACACATAAAGTCAATAGTTTCTCTTATAATTATTCACATTAGCTAAGAGACTAAGTGTTTCTGCATTAATCATTGCCCTAGGAAAATGCCAACTGTTTCCTGTGCATAGCAAACTGAATTTGATTAAAGTCACAAGATGCCATTTTCACCGTCAAGGACATTTGTGGTCATGGGGCACTAAATCCCAGTAAGAATCAAGGTCTGGTGGTAGAGAAGTTCATTGGATGTCCATCAGTAGTTTTTGTTTTATTTATGAAAGATTAACTTCTCCTTGCAAGGCATCTTATTTTTGTCTTCGTTCTGTAGTCTGCAAAGAATTAGAAAAACTGACTCTTTTCTCTAAGGAATTTCTGACCAGCACCTGTACACACTTATCCAGTTCCAAAGAGCCTCATGTACATAATGGGCCATATTGTAACAATCTAATTTGTAATTAGAATCTATTAGTAATTAGAATAATAGTGTACTCAGTTCTATGTAAAAAATCATACAAGAAATGGCTGATTTCTAGTGTTTATTTCTGTTTGGTGTCAAAGGATCACAGAAACCAATAAATGGAGTTCACTATGGGCAATAAAATAAATAAAGCAATATTAGACATAACTAAAGTGCAAAAGGAACATTTATCCCTGGTGTAATAATGGAACAATATGAGCCAATTCAAAGAGAAGAATGTTATAAAACATTCCACCAATCCTCTTTAAAATTCTAGTGTCATAAAAGACAAGGGATTCAAGAAATTGAGGGCTGTCTCTCAGCCCTCACCACAAAATCCTCTTTTTGTAGTAGATGGTGGGTACAGAGACCCACAACTGACCAACATGTGGAGAATAAGAGAGTGGGGACTGTTCAGGGATCCTCTCTCCCAAAGGCCCAGGGATCGTCTCGGGAGAGGGGGCAGAAACATTGTAAGAGCCAGTGGCAGCGTACATCTCTAGAGAAACAGTGTTTGCCAGACACGACAGTTCTGTCCTACACATGAACTTACTGGATGGGTAAGATCTGCACCAGATCAAACCAGTTGAGACCATCAGGTGGATGGGTAGGGCCTCATAAAGTACCCTTCACAAGTTATGGTTGCTGAGGGGTGGAGAATAAGTTTTCTACAAGGATGTGACCCCTGAAAGGCTACCCACAATCCAGAGAATTGTCATGTATTCATGTGCACACAGGCAGCCCTAAATGGATTCGATGGGTTTAAAACACACACAAGCACGAAGATGGGAGATAAAAATGGTGGGAGGGAAGGGGAGATATCGGAGAGAAGCACTGGGGAGTAGATTTGATCAAACACATATGAACATATAAAATTACTAAACAGTTAAAAAATAGAAACTGTCTCTGCCTATAGAAAACACGATGGGAAAATGTAATGCAACGTTCTGACTGGAAAAGGAAGAAAGCATAAGTCAGAGAGAGTGAGGACGCCTGAATGAAGTGTGGTCTCACCTAGTTATGACACATCACTCTGACTTCTGACTGTGGCAACAGGACCACTCCAATGGAAGGCAGTGTGCTGGAAGAATCCCTGTAATTTAAAAACAGTTCTTAGAGAAGGCAAGGCTGATAAAACACCTACTGTGCACTAGGCACTTCACTGTGTGTTGAGGTTTTAAAGACAGGCAAGATTGGAAAACAGAAGAAAGTGAGCGTCTATTTCCTAAAAATTTTGATTTGAATTTAATTTACTTTTAAGAATATAGGTAAATAATGAAAACAAACTAGAGTAGTACAGAAAACATAATTATTTTATAATTATATTAATAGAGATATTTTAATGAGCATTTAATGAGAAGTATTAAAGATTTAAGTTGCAGCTATAGGAAAGAAACCTTTCAGAAAAGCAAAAGGACACATAAATACCAAACAAGACAAAGATGGAAGTAGAAAACAACTTGTAAGTTATTAGAGTAATTTCCTGAAAAGAGAGAAAAATTTAAAAACATTAGAAAAATTCTCAACTAGACAGAACAGTCAATGTTGTCAATTAACATTTACAGTGAGAGGTCTGTCAGTGGCTTTCATTAAAGTGATAAGATATGCAATTTTATACAAGTAAAAGTGAAGGGTTTCAAATCCCTCAGAATGCCAAAGACCTAGTGTGTGATGGTACTCTGAGAAAGTGAGGTGCATCCAAAGAAGATCCAGGACAGAGGGTGGAGCAGCTTCCGTGGGGACAACTCAGCCATGTGGCAACAGAAACTCTCCTGCCCAGCCTGATCTCTGTGCTGTTACTTGGTGTGTGGCCTGATTTCCAAATGCAGTCACCTGCTGAACTGCAGGACACTTGGCACCAACTTATACAATATGCCCAAAATATGAGCACCATATTCTCATGAAATGGTGGCAAAAACCATATGGACAGTGGAGCCTCCAAATGTCACCAATATATATTGAGAAAAAATATGACAGGCTACCAATCAGGATGTGACATGAACACTCGAAATGCAGCCTGGTGTGTTCCTAGGATGGAATACCAATGGACTGTATAACCAGGTTGCTCTCCATGAGCCCTTTGCTGTCAAGTCCTCCAAGCCATTAAATTGTGCAGGAATGGCAATAACCCATTATATGATGGATGCGAAGCTGGTGACAAGCTGCGAGTATGCCTAAGCAGGCCTGGAGGGCATGACTAAATTATGTCAGCTGCTACCCTGCCCCATCCATTACCTGACTTGTTACAGCAATGTCTCTCCCTCAGGGCACATCTGTGACCTCATAGAGAGTTCCCATAAACATCTGTCAGGAGAAAAAAAAATCACAGGGGAGTTTTATAGATGGCCAGTCTCTAAGTTGAAAGCAGATTGCTTAAGCCAAACAGTCCCTTCACTGGTGGCCATGAAAGACAGCAGACAGGTGAAGCTGACCTGTGGGAAGAGCCTCAGGAAGCCCCTTTGGCCACGTGCAGACAGACAGTGCAAGTCAGGATGATTCCCACCCGGCAGATGCACCTTGTGGTCTGGCCGGTCCTCTCCTGCTCAGCCTTTCAGCTACTAAGTGCCTTCATGGCTGCCACTCAGACCACTGGAGCCCACGTTTGCACAGGCCTGAATGAACACCTCTCAGGAAGGGAAGGCAGGGAGGCCAAGTCGGATGGCCCCTAAGAGGAGGACAATATTATACACAAGGCATACATAACTTTCTTCCCATGGTGATGGCAAACATCTGAATGGCTTCTAGCCATTGTTTAAATGGGTCTACATATTGTCCTGTTGTTGGTGGTCAGAAGTAGCCTTCCTCTGCTGTGCTCTCATTGTTACTGCTCCTAGAGACTGCCACCAGCGGGTGAGCACCAACAAACGTGTCAGCACATTAAAGCCCTACCTTGTTCACCAAGGAAGGCATCTGCACAGGCTACCAGAGTTTTCTGAACAAGCTTAAGCTCCACTCACCCACAACTCACCCACCGACTAATGGACCTGACCATGTATCTTATATTGAGTGTGTTTCCTTCTCTGTCTAATATGCCTTCCTCTACTGGACTCTTGCCACATAAATAACCATTTGAATTTGGACCCATGTCTCAGGGTCTGTTTCTAAAGGAACATGGTAAATTATCCTAATAATTTTAATTCTAGGAATTAGTATGTAGTAATGTGCCACATTATAATATATGGGACAGCAGGTTGTAGAGACAACTCTGTTCCCAAAAGATTCCCTTGTCCATTGATGTCGTAGCTGTAGTATAGGTACAGCCTCGACATCCGCACATGCAAAATGTATCTCTACCATTAAGTGACACATAACTACACTCGCATCTGTGCCCAAAGGTGTATGATCTTTAAAGTAATATAAATATTATCAGGTACTCAAGACACATATAATAAAGTACTTCCTATGTAGTGACTCGATCCTCAGAAAACTCTATTGAAGTTGCTCTTCATTTCCCACAAGTAGAATTAAAGTGTAGTTCTGCAAGACTGAGTAGAAGACATCTGAGGTTCAGATTCGGGGCTCACTCTCCAATCCACTCACTCTCTGTGTGCACACCTGATGGACTGCTCACTGAAGCACCATTTGTAACAGACAGAACTGAAGTGTCCATCAGTGGGAGGATGAGCTTTCAAGAAACCAAATAATCCAATCAAAAAATTGGGAACAGAGCTAAACCAAGAATTCATGAAAGAGGATTCCCTAATGGCCTAGAGATACTTGAAGAAATGCTCAACATCTTTAATCATCAGAGAAATGCAACTCAAGATGACTCTGAGATTCCATCTCACACCTGTCAGAATGGCTAAGATCAAAACCTCAAATGACAGCACATGATGATGAGGTTGTGGAGAAAAGGGGAATACTCCTCCATTGCTGGTGGGAATGCAAATTTGTACAACCACTATGGAAATCAGTCTGGAGATATCTTAGAAAGCTTGGAATATCTCTACCTCAAGACCCAGCCATACCACTTCTGAGTATACATCCAAATGATTCCTCACCAAACCACAAGGACATTTCCTAATCTATGTTCATGGCAGCCTTATTTGTAATAGCTAGAAACTGGAAACAAGCCAGATGTCCCTCAACGGAGGAATGGATAAAAAACTGTGGTACATCTACACAATGGAATACTACTCAGCCATCAGAAACAACGAAATCATGCAATTTGCAGCCAAATGAATGGAACGATAAAAGCTCATCCTGAGTGAGCTAACCCAGTCTCAGAAAGATGTGCATGGCATTTATTCACTTATAATTGGATTTTAGCCATATAATAAAGGATAACTACTGTACAACCAACACACCAAAAGGAACAGGAACATAGACTTTGTTGATGAGACACTTTGCCCTAGTGGTGCTGCCATGTAGGCCCCCAGTATATGGGGAGGCTCTTGACCCTCATGTGACTGTTGAACTGGGGTGGGGGACTTATGTGTGAGGATAGTCCACTCTGGAGTAGGGTGGGAGGGTGGGACTGGGAGGGGTGGAGGAGGGGTAGTGTGATGGAGATGTGGCTTGAAGTAGTGAATAAACATTTTTTAAAAAGAAGTATGAAAGGGTTAGGTTTTATGAAACATCATGGTTTCATGAGGAAACCATGGTTCTCTCTCGGTTTAATGTCTTTCTCCATACACCTTACAAAATAACTAGAATCAAGACTGTGTCTGGTCTGATTTGTGAAACGTGGTGTATCTCCTACCCAAGCATCTTAGCTCTTCTACCAGTCTGGGTACATTTTTGCTTTCTCTGGCTTCTTGTTAACAACATGTAACTGTTCAATCTCTGTTGTCTACTAAGTGCAAGTTATTGACTGATGGTCTGGATTCAGCCTTAGCCAAATAAATGTTTGACAAAGAAACTCTTGAAGGAAGTCCTGGGCCCCTGAACAATATCCTATGTCCATCATAAATGATATTTACGTGGGAAATAGTATATCCTATGTCTAAGTGCAGAGAAAGAAAGAGAGTTATGATGCTGGGAATCCCAATGGAACATCCTCTCCAGCTCCCTTAGAGCAGTGGCTGGCAGAGTTTCTCATGGGGAAGAGCATCTCCTGAAACAATGGCTACTCACTCCTTCCCCAGGGTTTAGTTTGTTTTGTGGCAACAGCAAAATGCCTAGAATTAAATTTACCTTCTGACTTTCTTCAAGTTGTTCCCAAGGATGTGATTGAAAGACTTGGAACTGTTAGAGGGACTCAAGACACACCTCCTCCTACAAGGGCGCAGCTCCTAACCCTTCCCAAATAACCACCAAGTTCAGACCAAGTGTTCAAACGTGCCTATGGGGGGTGCTCTCATTCAAACCACCTCAGTTATTAGATGGCTTCTGCAATACAGGTGCACACACCCACACACACACTGGTTATGTTCCAGGCACTGGGCTAGAGACCTATTTATAGTGTGATAATCTCTCTGCCTCAGAAAATTCATAGTATTAAACTAAAAAAGATTACTAAAGAATTAATTGCAAATACAGTTTATAACATTACAATAACTTTAGTAACATTTAAGCCAAGGATACTTTTTAAACAAACCAGCACCACATTTTTATGAGATATATAAATTGACTAAAAAAAGTATTATTCCATTTTTAATAAAGGAAAGTTGGCCAAGCATGATTGCACACACCTTTAAGCCCAGCACTTAGGAGTTGGAGGTAGATGGATCTCTTTGAGTTAGAGGCCAGCCTGTTCTACATAAGAGTTCCAGGACAGCCATAGCTGTCTAGAGAGACCTTGTCTCAAAAAGCAATAATAATAATAATAATAGTCACAGAAGAAGAAACAAAGTACTATGTCATAATTTCCCAGTTAAGAGTCAAATTGGCCAAATTTAAGAACATCAAATTTTTATAAATATAAAATTAAAAAGCAAAGTGCCTCTTAAAAAGTAATGAGAAGTATACATAAAACATTTTATGTTCTGGAAAACAGAGGGCTGGAAGCAGGATAAACTAACATTTTTCTTTAGATGGTTTACTTTATGCAACTATGAGACATTAGTAATAAATACAGTTTAAATTTTTAAATTTTAAATAATAGTATGAACTAGTTCATAACTAGAAAAATTTAAATTTTAATGAATTTAAAAACAAATTCACATTATTTCATCAATCTGTTATTTCACTTTATGGATGTTCAAGCACTGTGTTTTTTCATAATACAATGGGATGGGGTCAGGAGGAGGCATTCAGGCACTTTGAGCATATGCTGATGGCCATTTCCCACCCTGTCATACATTTCTCTCTCTGGCTCCCTTCCTGTTCCCAAATTGCTCCTTTTTATATTCACATCACATGGGCATATGTATTCCATGAATGAGAGGAAAATATTTGGTGACATACTGTCCTTTAACTAGAGAATCCACTAACTGGAGAACTGGATTCTAAGACTTGATTTAAGGAAAACTCCTTCTGGGTGCTTTAAGTTGAGAAAATCCTCAGATCATAGGAGCTCTATAAACTTTCTCTCTCTGTCTCTCTGTCTCTGTCTCTCTCTCTCTCTCTCTCTCTCTCTCTCTGAGTGTGTGTGTGTGTGTGTGTGTGTGTGTGTGTGTGTGTGCCACTCTTGTGGAAAATACATTCTCTTTGGCATTTTTATTGGCCAATTCAAGGTCAGTAGCAGTAAGGACTAACACTCCCTGCCATGTTTTCATTCCTTCTGTTACATCCACACTCAGGGGGATTTTCCTATTTGTCTTTGAACAAGACGACCTGGGTCATTCAAAGCCATTGTTCTGCTGTCTGCTGTGAGGGTTCAGGAAAGATGAATGCCAAAGAAATTGTGAAGTTAAGTCTAAGGGTTAACTTTTCTTCAGGTTCTGTTTTTCTTTCCTCCCTCCTACCTGTCCTCATGCTCCTCCTCTTCCTGTCTCTCATACACTCTCATACCCAAGGCTCAAAAAGAATAAGACAGGTTTCTGAAAAACTATCATTTAATCCTCATTCTTGCATTTGTGCTTAACCTTATAATTTAGACAAATTTATGTGAAACATCTAAAGTATAGGTGGGAAGAAGAGGAAAATAAAGTAATTAAAATTAAATGAGTAATAGCTGAAAACCTAGTGAGATATTGACCACATCATTAACTTTGTCTTGGTCACTCTGGTTAATCAAATATCCTGTGACACACATGGTATTGAAATAGACTCTCTTTCATTCTCAGCCGAGTGCCTCTGTTTACAGTCCAGTGGTGAGCTGGAAAGTGAGTAAGGAGATAATTCCCTCCGAGTTCCCAGAAGTCCCAAGGAAGCGTTCTTATCTCAGCTGCCCTTTAAATTACTGGTAACTGAGAAATAAATAATACTTGTCCCTTCTAGGGCTTTATTTGGTCTCCAAGAACTCCAGTAGAAAGAGAAAGAGGGAAGGTGCTTGTATGAATTTTTCTACCAGGGAACAGATGGCTGAATTACGTAGGCAAATGAAACATGGGCAAGACACAAGAATGTTGGCTTCTGACATAGGGTGGAGGACACGCCTCTTCAGCCACTGTCCAAGAAATATCTCTTGTCTACATGTATTGACCTATTTACATTTCAGACTTTTGGACCTAGATCACAATATTGATATCCAAAGATGGAACGGGCTGTTCACTCCAGCTGTTCGTGCTGTAGCTAGGAAGAGATCATGCCTGAGAGGAGAGGCAGAGCCGACTCCACAAGTGGATCTTGGTCACCTTGCAAGGGCTTGCCTCAGCCAGCTTCAGTCACCACAGTGCCTTCTTGGGCACTGTACACATCCTGAGCCTTGATGTCTTTGGTTTTCTCTGCTTCATGTCTAAAGTATAAGCAAAGCTTAAACCCTCGTTCCCCCATCTCCTTCCCCTCCTCTTTGCTCAATACCCATGCACTCATGTATCATATTGTATGTGTGTTTCATGTACCATGTGTCATATGTAATATCATCAGTCCATTATGCTATTATTTGCTTTCATGTATATGTATCTGATGTTGGATCGTGAACTCATAAGAAGCAGAGCTGTGTCTTTGTGCCTCCATTCTTGTCACGTTGTATTGTTTGAGCTAGAGTTCAGCAAAGGCTTGATGGAGCATGGATTAATGGATGCCCATTGTCCTTCAGGAGTTCTGTGAGTCTCTCTTGCCTCTGCAAAGCCTTGCATTCCATTAGTCTAAGATGAAAATAATCTACCCCTCTCTTAGTTCTCAAATGTCATCGACTTTCCTGTTTTGGGTTTAATTGCATCTACCCTGTTAGGAAAAGGCTTTGCCTTCTCTTTTCATGGTTTTCATGTTCTGTGCTTTGTAAAGGTCTCTTGTTGGAATAGCTAACTACACATTTGGCTCTTTTCCCTCAGCAGTAGACAGTCAGCAGTGCCGACCTGGCCTCAGACCCATTTATGTTTGCAGGGGCTCTAGAAACAGGAAGGGTGAGATGAGAGAGCCGCGAGACTCAAGCCCTGTACATGTGTTACACCAACCTGTCCTGTACCGAACAAGGAGTGAGCCAGGTGGTTCTTCCTGGTTTTAACAGATACTCACACTTCATTATTTTCCTTCAGGGTCTCCTGGAAATAATGATTTCAGAAAGGGTGGTGGCTTTGACTTTTTTTTTTTTAATTCAGTACTTAGGGATGACTTCAGTTTTGGCATATATTCACTGCACACAGTACTGGGTTTCATAAGAGTTTCTTTCAATTATAACAACCTTTCTTATGCCCTCCCAGCTACCCTCCCTGTTCCTACTCTTCAGAGTTTCCTTTTTGCTTTCATAAACTACCATTTTAATGGTTTTTATGCATCTATATAAAAATCTATAATCCACAAATGAGAAAACTTTTGATAATTATATTTCTGAGTCTGACCTTTTTGCTTTAATGTGACAATGCATTATCCTGTCCATACCCCTAGAGGGGACACTATTTCCAGATACTACACATAGCTGAGGCAACATCTTTGATAGATGACTGAAACTTTAAAATAGGCTCTTAATATTGAAGTCAACAACCACACAGAAGAGCATGACAGCTCTGACTACTGAGAATAAAACCTGTAATCATCTCATTTCTCTCACAACATATACAACTGCAACTTCTATGGAAAACATATATTCTAGACTAAAGCCAATCTCACAGAAATTCTTATTTATTTTGCTTCACAACATCGTAAACCAAGTATCACAAGATGTTTCCTATAGGTGAAGAAAGACTCAGAAATGTTCAATAATTTACCCAATATTGCGTAGTTATCACAGTTAACACAATATTAGGAATTATTACATGGTGCAATTCAATCCTGATCCAAGCTCAAAATTGAAAATCAACTCCTTTCAAGGACCTATTATGAATGTAAATAACCCACCCTTGTCACAGTGGCTTAAAAACATTACTTTATTCACCCTAATTCATCCAAAGGCATAAAAAAAAGTTCAACCAACCCATAATTATCTAGAAAAGGAAACTCATGAGACCACACACTGAACTAACCACAAAACAAGGTAATATTAGATAACCCTAGCTCATGAGACCACACGCTGAACTAACCACAAAACAAGGTAATATTAGATAACCCCAGCTAACACTGGTCAAAGCTGAAAAATTAGTCCATCGAATTATTTTCCATCTCTCTTCTACCATCCTGCAGTTCATAAAGAATGGTTATCAATGTCAAGATGCTGCAGCGTGAATAAAACACACATCCCGATTTTTTGAACTTCCCTTCAGGAACACAGCCACTTACATTGAGGAAATGCAATTTGGCAAAGCCGACCTTCCTTTAATCTATGAGATCCTGCAACTCCACTGTTCTGTCTCAGTTCTGCACTTAAGAAACCCTGCCTCTTAGCACTAGTTTCCATATCAACACAAGCATACCCCAACATAACTTTATAACTCGCTTATGATGAAGTATAAGGAGACACAGGCCTTTTTCAGATGGGATTGTGGGCACAGGCTCATTGATGAAGAGACAGACACAAAGGCGATCATTACATAAGACTGTTCATCACCCAAAACTTGTAAAGTGTGCTTTGCAAAAACACTCCCCAGATCATGCCTAACAATAAAACTTCCACAACAGAAGCTGGTGGAGTTTTCTTATAAACCATTGGCTCTCAACCTTCCTAATGATGCAACACTTTAATACAGTTCCTCATGTGGTGACCCCAACCATAAATTTACTTTCATGATACTCCATAACTATAATTTTGCTAGTTATAAATTGTAATGTAAATATCTGTGTTCCAATGATTAGGTGACTGCTATGAAATGGTCATTTGACCCGCAAAGTTTTCACGACTCATAGGTTGAACACTGCCATTAAGCGTAATCTCAGCATTGAAATGAGGACTTCCTCTGGTTGGCCTCCTTTAGCCTGCCAACTCTAGACTTTCTCTCATTGGTTCTTTGAGATACATTTTGATCACTAGACCAAACAGACTTATCTTACACAAAAAGTTAAATGTGGTTTATACTTCAGAGATAAAAGGAGAAAACTACCTACAGTGAAGCCACTAAAAAGCCTCAGTCTTAAAGTGAAGCAGATTTGAGGAAACAATTTAACTGTGGTTGAGGAAAAGTGCACTAAAGGGAAAATCCATTCACAGTCAGTCAAGCAGCCCAAACTCTTCTCACGGCCTCCTCGCTTCCCTTTGGTTTGTGTTACATATGTAGACTGTTGTAATGTATCTTTATCCTTTTTGTCTGCTTTTTCTCTTTCTGCTCAGTTCTTATAAACAGAAATAGCAATAAATATATCATTCAGCTATTTAGTGTATTTTAGCTTAAGTTAGAAATAGAACCTGGATGTGTGCCTTATGGGAGGACCTGTCTGGGTTAGTTAACTTGATTCTTAACGTTGAACATGGAACACTCAAAGTAAGTTTGGCATAGAACATGTCCTTGTTGGTAATGTTTGTCTTTGGCTTTGTTGTCTGTTCTGTTTTCAACTTGTCATTGTATTTACAAAGGAGTGGGGCATTAGAGGACACCTTTAGTGAGGCATGATGCTGGTACTCTGTATATAAAATAACAATATCCTGCTTCCTACCCTGGTCATTCAGAATCTACCTGCACAACTATTTTCAGTGGTGTTGATGAGCGTAGAGAATGGAGGGAGGGAAACCATGGGGTGAATGACATCCAGGACATTTGAAGAAACCTTTGCAGAATGAAATCACAGGTAGGCCTCAGCTTTTACCAGGCTGAGAAAGACAGAAAGCAAGGTAGGAAGAGGGAAGGAAAACAGAATCTACAATGTGTGTGAAACAAGCTCTGTTTCAGATCATGAAAAGTGTTCTGGATAGGCGTTCTCCCATGTTTTGGATGCGTGTTCTCCAGTGTTCTTTGTGGGCATTCTCCAGTGTTCTGAGTGGGCATTCTCCAGTGTTCTGAGTGGGCATTCTCCAGTGTTCTGAGTGGGTATTCCCATTGTTCTGAGTGTGTGTTCTCCAGTGTTTTGGATGTGTATTCTTGAGTGTTCTGAGTGGGTATTCCCATTGTTCTGAGTGTGTGTTCTCCAGTGTTTTGGATGTGTATTCTTGAGTGTTCTGAATGGGCATTCTCCAGCATTCTGAGTGTGTGTTCTCCAGTGTTTTGGATGTGT
>CAJQZJ010033200.1:3994268-4031310 GCA_907164525.1 Lophiomys imhausi | reverse complement strand
CATTCTCCAGCATTCTGAGTGTGTGTTCTCCAGTGTTTTGGATGTGTGTTCTCCAGTGTTCTGAATGAGTGTTCTCCAATATTCTGAGTGTGTGTATTCCAGTGCTTTGTATGAGTGTTCTCCAGTGTTCTGAGTGGATTTTCCCAGTTTTCTGGCTGAAGGCAGAAAGAAGGACAGTGCTATGTGAAGAACAAGCACAGTGGTACTTCATTCTCTGATGCCTCATGACTGAATCAAACAATTTAATAGCAGAGTATTAACTGTGGATAGTAGCACTACCCAGGGAACTTAATCCTAAAGTGTAATTCCATAATTCAAAACATTTAAATTCTTTATACTTCCCATAGCAGACAAAGGGAGACTGGGAAGATAAGACCCAACTGAGGAGCAGGAGGGTGATTAACGTCCAAGAATGCAACAAGGGGCAATGATTCTGTAGGTTCTTCAGCTGGACAGTAGAGAAAAACCAATCTGCAGGATTTTAGGAAGCTGGTGTTTCAAACCATATGACAGAAGAGAACAGAGGAAGCTTAGTTTCTATTCAGGTATTGTTGAGTATTAAGTATGCTTGTTATAGTGAGAGCCATGTAGTTTGAAAGGTGTCAGGGAAGACTTCACCTTCCACGAGTATCTACTTTATACTTAGCCTAGTCTCAAAATTATACCACAGCAGAGTCATGTGTAGACTTGTATAACATCAGTTCCTGGGATACCGAGTCCCCTATCAGTTACAATCTAAGAGAGTTGGTAACTAAAAACTAGTAGAAACCAACATCTTTATCAGGAGAGAAAAGAATAAATGGCCAAAGCAAATGAAATAAAATACAATGAAACAACGTTTTCAGAAGATCTGTATATCCAAGGTGTTTCTTCCTGTTCCACATGCTTGACTAGGGCTATTTTGGCTCCAAACAAAGTTGGGGTCATTTAATGACATAGTTTAAGGTTAGAGATGGACATGAGCATCAGAGTAAAACAGAAATGACTGTTATTATAAACAGTAAATTTTAGAAAAGGAAGGATTGTCAGGCATAGATCACCATGGCAGTTGCAAGTTGAGGCTGGAATTGGTATGCACTAAGCTGCTTTGGGTTTCATTTATTATTACTAAAGACACATTAAACTCTATTTTAACATAGCATGCTGTGTTCCTAATAAACTGCAGAACATCACTGATTTACATGCCACTAAGAAGTGAGTTTTTAATGTTGCAGTTTAATTTAGTGTTTTCAATGCAATATGAATCACCTGGACCAAAGGTGCAGCGTGTCATGGAGATTCTCATCACTCATGAGCTGAGGATGGTGTCATGTAAGCCATTATGTTTCAGACTAAGTCAGTCATCACAAACCATGTTTACCTCAAAACACTCCCAAACATACTGAAACCTGAGGGAGAAAGAACGGAGGAGGAGAGGAAGAAGAGTAGTGAGAGAAGGAGGTGAGGAGGGGAAGAAGGAGGAAGGAAAATAGGAGGGGAAGGAAGAGGAGAGGGAGAAAGAGAAGGGGGAGCAAGGGGGAAAGAGGAGGGGAAAAGGGAGGAGAGATTTCTCTTACAGCAGAGTTCCTTTCTGAGTCCCTTCATTCTTCTCTGATCTTGATACGTAGGAAGAAGGGATGACTGTTGTGTTCTCAGAAGAGGAGTGGAGGAACCCTCTACTTTGCTTCCCTCCACATCTCTCAAAATTTCCCAAGTTAGTTTCTCTACTTTTTGTCTGTTTTTTACAAGGGAAAAAGCACACATTTATTGGTGGGGATCCTGGATATTGTTTGACAATTTCTTTAAGGCATTGAGCTATTCTTGGTAACAATAAAATGAGTTCTGTTATCGCAATTTTCTGTATGGAAAAAATAAAATTTAACCGAGTCACTTGTTAGTTAGTCAAAGTGATTTGGGATGAAGTGTGTGGGGCGTTTCCTGTGAGCTGGATCAGCACCGGGAAACTACGCCACACAAGGATTCCAGTAGAGAACAGGCACCTTGTCTGCAGCCTTGCGTAGTTTTATGACCAAGCAGAACACTTGAACGTGATAGACAGTGTTTAACTTTAACACACTTTGACGTGCTTCTCAAAGATGGAATTGGAGTTTCTAAAGATGTCTTTGAGACCATGAGAACTTTTATAGACTCTGTTTTTAACAAAAATATCAACTATAAACCTGTACCTCAAATAAGTTCACAGGGTTCTCAGTCCCTAATGCCCATAGAGAGACACTCAACAAGGGCTTTTACCTGATGAGCCAAGCTTCCGGCAAGTGTTTTCTTTTCTCTTATCTTCGAGACTAGAAAGTAAATCCTGTGATTTCATTCTCACCAAATGGGATGCTATGTTTGAATCTAAACTATTCCCCAAACACCCCTCTTTTGTAGTGGGAAGGCCTTTCGGGATTATAATCTAGCCCTTCTCCAGTCCAACCACCATGTGAAGGACTATGTGCACTGCCCACCCACAACAGTTCTGCCTGCACACACCCCCCTCCCATGCTTCTCTGACACGATGACAAATAACCCCTTCCTCCTCTAAGCAGTCTGTGGTGGCCTGAATGAAATTGGCCCCCATAGGCCCATAGGGAGTGGCACTATTAGGATGCGTGGCCTTGTTGGAGGAAGTGTGTCACTGGGGGTGGACTTTAAGGGTTGATATGCTCAAGCCAGGCCCAGTGTCTGTCTCTCTCTCCCTGCTCCCTAGGGATCCAGATGTAGACCTCTCTGGTCCTTCTCCAGCACCATGTCTGCCTGTGTCTTACCATGCTCCTTCACTCCATGATGACTATGGACTAACCTCTGAACCTGTAAGCCAGCCCCAGATAAATCTCATCCTTTTTAAGAGTTGCCATGGTCATGATGTCCATGTTGACTATTTGGTCATAACAATGACAGATATGGAAGTGCGTGGGGTAAATGTTAGCGTGTATGCAGGATATGGGCCTTTAAATGTGAGACAAAGTGGTGGCACTTTAGAGCCAAGCTCCAATCTTATAACTGAAACACTATGCAGGATGGATTATTTTAAAAAACTATTTATACTCCCTTTCTTTGAAACAAACAAACAAACAAAAAAGAGCAGAGAAGAGTCATAAAGCTTTGGAAGCTGCGGGCCCTGCACTTCCTATATAATCAGATATATTTATCCCTCTCAGGTCTCTGAGGTGGTTGAAGAATAGATAGCTAGAGTCTCATAGTTAAATTTTGAGTTGTTTAGGAATCAAAAGGGTATTCTGGACCTAAGAAGATGTTTTTAAAATTGTGATGCAAGTTAGTATGAAAGCTGAGTTAGATATAGAACTTTAAATTCATGGAGATGGTTAGATAGTAGAATGTTAAAGTCAGGGGCCAAATACATATGGACTGGACATTGGGAATGTATGCTAAGCCATATGACTCACATAATTGTGGCCTATTTATTTCTGTTGTTTTGTATTGTATTTATTGTTATAAGAGAAAGAGGCATTTGTTGGACTGAAAGGGGGAGCTGTTGAGGGGAAAAAGATATACCTTAAATGTCGCGTCCCCCTCGACCAGCAAGGATGACGCAACTCACAAAAGCTCTTCTCCAGCAGTTTATTCAGGTCCCTTGAAAACAGTCTTCCGAATGCCCGGGCAGACCCAACCCACAGGCTAAATACTATATGAACAGCCAATCAAGTAAAGCCACGTGGTGCTATCTTAGAGGCCCACGTATGCGGAAGCAAGCCAGATCAGCGGTCTTTGCCAAATATGGACTTGTTTATCATCGAGAGCGCTCACCGTCGGGCTGGTGGAAGGCGGAAACCGGCGCCATCTTTAGGGCGCGGCTCATCACAGCTCTCTACAGTTCCCCCTTTTTTATTTTTTCTAAAGTTGGTAGAAGTCCCTGGAAAGGCTACATAATCCCCCTATCTGGGGATCTCACGGTGGGCCTGAGCCTGTAGGAGGGCGGTGCTCAAACTCTTACCCGTCTCTGGGTCAGCCTCCCCACTCGGGACTGCCCTGTCTTAGGTGGCCGAGACTTACCCGTCTACTCCGTCATTGACTTGCCAGACCCTAATATCTGTGGAACGAATACCTCAGTGGGCAGGAACTATGCTCAGTGAAGATTTAAGGCTTCATGGCAGCGAGCCATGCCTGAGAGGACTGGCCCACCTCAATGGCGACAAGGGCCTGTATAATCATGGCTGCATTACGCTTTTGTGTGGCTCTCATCTTGTAGATGCACCATAGGCAAACCGGAGAGGCTAGTATCATCAGTATCGCCAAAGAGCCTATGCCCGCCCACTCCTTAAGATGATCCATAGCCGTCTGTATCCAGGAAGTCAAACCAGTGGCCAGGCTCAGATCCACCCGAGTGGAGTTGATGTGGACGATTGTCGCTCTCAGCTCTCTCATCTTATTTTCAAATTCAGCCGACCAATCCTGTGAGAGGAATTCTGACAATTGTCTAGACAGATTAGCAGCCTTTGTAAAATTTTGATACTGCACGGAAGTAACACACAAACCTTGCATTTTCCACTCACACCCCAATTGTGCTAGTTGCCAAAGAGAATCAATCTGTTCTTGTATTAAATCTATGCGTTGATTAACTATCATAAGGCCTCCTTTGAGATGAGAATTCATAGAGGTCTGGGTATCCAATGCCTGTGCTACAGTGGCTGAGATGTTATTCAAGGCATTGGCAGTCTGTATAGAACTAGACAAGGCAATAGCTGAGGCAGTAGCTCCCACAGCAGCAATAGTGATGGCAGTAACAATAGCTGCAGTGATGCCAAAATCTCTTTTAAACCTGAATAGCATCATGGTATTAGAGGCCTCTACAGGAACTGGTACATATCGAGGCATTCTAGTGACCACAGCCACAGGAAAGGCTGTGGCATTCCAGCATAGGGCATAAAAACATATGCCCGGAGTGCATACTAACTTTTCTTCACCCAAGGATGCACTCCCATTACTTACAATCCACAGAAAAGGAGGCCAGAGACATACTGGCGAAGCTAAAAAGTTCTTGTTGTGGTAAGAATGAAACAAAGAATTCCAAGTACCAGAGCCACTACCACTAGAAAAATCCAGATTGGTAGCGGACCCTAGGGAAAAACTACCTCTTTGATAAACTCCTCCCCCAAGCATAATGACAGGTCCCAAGTCCATATAGCTACCATTTGCTCCACACAAAAGCCATAAATCAAAAGGATTGGTGGCAGTCTGTTGAGGATCCCTAGTAGATATATCAAGCATCTGATCTTTGATATGTATGTAAAGGACATTGTAATGACCCCACGCCCAGTAGCCAACCAGGCTGGTGCCATACCCATCCGGTATCTTTTTCTCAGAGATGGGAAACTAGGATACCAACCCATATGCAATCAAACATGCCCTTCTTGAAGTCGCTAGAAGCTGACCCCAAGTGCAGTGCTTAGCCTCGCATCCTGAGCATGATGATAGCTTAGTCCTTTAGGACAGTCAACCAAGCTTGTGGCTGTCTAGCCTCCAAGGCAGCAAAGGCTTGCACCAGCATGGCATTGCTTCTCCTCTGTGAAATCCTCATCTTACAGATACACCATAGGGCAATGAAACTGACTAGGAAGAGCATGCCTCCTAGGGCACCCATTCCCGCCCATTCCTTCAGATGATTCATGGCTCAGAGGATCCATGTTGACAGTCCTTCAGCAACAGAGACATTAACCTGGGTGGAATTCACATGCACGATGGCAGTTCTCAGATTCTGCATCAGTTTATCAAACTCGCCAGACCAATTTTCCTGTAAGATACTGAGAGAGTTGCTTAGACAAATTTGCAGCTACAGTATAATTTTGATATGGCACAGAGGTCACACACAAACCAGTCATTTTCCACTCACAGCCAATCTAGGCCACCTGCCACAATACATCCAAGGCCATGGCTACATTGGCTGACAAATTACTCAAGGTAGCGGCAGTCTGCACTGAGGCATCCAGGCTTCTAACCCCTTGTTCTTATAAGGGGTGATAGCTGCTTTACACTCCTTTGTACATTGCTCATACACAAGTTGTTTAATTAAGGGCATTGCCAAATCAGGGTCTCCAAATACCCTTCCAGCTGCTTCAACCATTATAGCCACGAAGTCTGAGAAAGGCTCTAGGGAATCCTGAATAACCTTGGTTAGATTGCCATTCACTTTTCCTTTGTTAGGCAATGATTTCCAAGCTCTGGTTGCGATTAAATTGATTTGCTCAAACACCTGAGCCGGATACCCAGTTTGTTGTTGAGCATATCGACCTTGCCCAAGAAGCATGTCCACATCCCAGGCTGGGTTTCCTGCTGCACAATTAGCAGCAGCTTGTTCATTAGCAAACTCAATCAAGAAAGCCTTCCAATCTAAATACTGCCCAGAGGACAAGCAGGCACGTGCCAGGCTCCTCCAGTCACTAGGAGTCATGTAATAACGATGAAGAGCTTCCACCTGAGCTACAGTGCCTTTGTTAACATTTTCAGACTCTGAGCTATCTTCTTCCGAAGTATCTTTCCCAGATTTGACCGAGCGCTCCTCTTTTAACTGCTCTAATGCCTCTTGTCCCTTTTCCACGGCCTTGTAATATCTCTGATCTCCTAAACAACTACGAACAAGTCTCCAAATAGGCCGTGCTCCTCCTTGCAATGTACCTTGCTCCCAGGCAAAATCTAGATCTCTCCCAAGCTTATCCCAGCAACTGATAAAGGCCAGCAAGGCCAGCATTCACTCCATTTCTGTGAGGCACTCTCTGCTTTCCTCACCTTGCTCTGCTAGTTGTGTCTTCTACTCGTCCGAATCACAGAACTTTATTGCTCCCTCCCGGAGACCTTATTGCCTCTTTCCCGAGGTCCTTATTGCTCCCTCCCGGAGACCTTATTGCCTCTTTACCGAGGTTCTTATTGCTCCCTCCCAGAGACCTTATAGTTCGCAACTTCCCGCGAAACTTTACCTTTTGTTCGCAATCTCCGCGAAACTTTACCGTATGTTCACTATCTCCGCAAAACTTTACCTTTTGTTCGCTATCTCCCGTGAAACTTTACCTTGTGTTCGCTATCTCCGTGAAACTTTATTGTCCTAATTTATCCCAGGAACTTACCAGCGCTGCCCCTGACTGCAGGAGTTCTGAGTCTTTTTTGGGTCCCCGTACGGGCCACCACTTGTCGCGTCCCCCTCGACCAGCAAGGATGACGCAACTCACAAAAGCTCTTCTCCAGCAGTTTATTCAGGTCCCTTGAAAACAGTCTTCCGAATGCCCGGGCAGACCCAACCCACAGGCTAAATACTATATGAACAGCCAATCAAGTAAAGCCACGTGGTGCTATCTTAGAGGCCCACGTATGCGGAAGCAAGCCAGATCAGCGGTCTTTGCCAAATATGGACTTGTTTATCATCGAGAGCGCTCACCGTCGGGCTGGTGGAAGGCGGAAACCGGTGCCATCTTTAGGGCGTGGCACATTGCAGCTCTGTACACTTAAACTTAAAAAAAAAGGAAGGGGATGGGTGGGTTGAGGCGGAAGAGAGTCAGAGGGTGAGACTGGAGGGGGGAGTAGGGAGGAGATTGCGATTGAGATGTAACTTGAAGAAATAAAAAATAAATTAAAAAAAGAATATTTTAAACTTTCTTATTTTATTTTAAAGGCATTATCATGTTGCTCAGGGTGGCCTAAAATCCCTTATAGCAAAGGATGAGCTTAAATCTCTGATCCTCCTGCCTCCAGGTCCCAAGTGCTAGGATTACAGACTTGTACCTGCATAACCAACTCTGAAAGTTATTGGAGATTAAGCCAAGGTCTTGTACACACTAGGCATGTCCTCTACCAAAGGAGCTACATCCTCAGCTCTTAAAATGTCTTATTTTAGCAACTTATGATATTAAAAATAGGAAATTAAACTCAGAAGAGTGTTAAAACAAATTACTACCCAAGAGTCGGCCATCAAACATCTCAGGATAGATGAGACAAGAAAAGTAGGGACTTTCATCACAGCTAACTCAAACATAATTTGTAGGTGATGTTTGCTAGGTTATGATGGCTTACATAATTTACCGTAATAGTCCTATCTCAAATAATTATTCGGGGGAAATACTTGATAACAGTGCTATTTTAAAATATTTACTTTTCTTCATATTAACATCATCTAAAAAGCCAACTTCACTTAACATCTGGACAGGATTTAGAGATTTTATTTTTTTTCCTAACAGTTCTGCTTGGCTTTAGAATGGGAATTTCGAGGCAGTGTTCTGGGTACTGTGGAAGACATCGTCCACAAGTGAATACAGTATCCTTTCTCATCTTCATGACAACTGTAGACTTTATTTTATTTTTCCTGAAAATGTGATTCTGTATTCAGAATTGTTTGGACAGGTCATCTGGGTCCCACAGAGGCCTTAAGCTCTCTGTGTCTTGCACAGAGCTCGTCCAGCTCCTTTTCAGTAATATTACCAAAACCTTGTCCCTCAAGCCAGACATTGTGGGCTTGTAGAACCTTCTCCTTCCCGTCCACTCTAAAGACATCAGTAGTGATCAGAAGGATTCTACGTCTGAGTGTCAGCTGCTCTGCCCATCATTGTCCTCATCAAGCTCCCTATCAGCCAGACGTGCTCTGGTTCAGAACTAACAAAACCATCTCTAGAGATCATGTCCTAGACATCCTGCTTTATACACTGTTCTTCGTGGTGCTAGCAGCAATACATTTTTTAAAGCCTTCCCTTGTTGTGTGGTGGCTTCATTTTTTTTAATTAATTTTTTCAAGTTACACCTCCATCAAAGTCCCCTCCCTCTTCCCCTCCAGTTTCCAACCTCCCTCCCTCCCTCTTCCCTGTCCTTTCCTTCTCCTCGGGTGGGGTGGAAGGAGCTCCCACTTAGCAACCTCATTCAGTTCATCAGTCACATGAAGGCTAAGAGCCTCCTCTTGTATTGGGGCCTGATATGGCAGCTCAGCCTCAGTAAGGTGTTCCACTAACAAATAACAGAGTCCATGACTCGCTGCTGGGTGGAGTTTTTCATAAGATAGTTTGGATCTCTGGGTTGTAAGATGACTTTCCTGTGCTATATAGTTAATATATACTTATAAGTGAGTATATTCCATGTGTATCTTTCTGGGTCTGGGTTAGCTCACTCAGGGTGAGCTTCTCTAGTTCCATCCATTTCATTGCAAATTGCATGATTTCCTTGTTTCTAATAACTGAGTCATATTTCATTGTGTGAATGTGCCACAGTTTTGTTTTGTTTTATCCAATCTTTGGTTGAAAGACATCTGGGTTATTTCTAGTTTTTGGCTGTTATGAATAAAGGTGCTATGAGCATAGTCGAGGTAATGTCCTTGTGGTTTGGTGGAGAATCTTTTGGATATATGCCCAGCAGTTGTACGGCTACATCTTGAGGTAGAACTATTCCCAGTTTCTAAGATATTGATTTCCAAAGTGGTTGTAAAAGTTTGCACTCCAACCAGCAATGTGGGAGTGTTCCCCTCTCTCCACAACCTTACCAACATGTGCTATCACTTGAGGTTTTAATCTTAGCCCTTCTGACAGATGTGAGATGGAATCTTAGAGTCGTTTTGAGTTGCATTTCCCTGATGACTAAGGATGTGGAGCATTTCTTCAAATGCCTCTCAGCCACTAGAGATTCCTCTTTTGTGGATTCTTGGTTTAGCTCTGTACCCCATCTTTTGATTGGGTTATTTGGTTTGTTGGTGTTTAATTTCTTGAGTTCTTTATATATTTTGGATATTAACCCACTGTTGGATGTGGGGTTAGTGAAGATCTTTTCCCAATCTGTAGGCTGCCATTTTGTTCTAATGACAGTGTCCTTTGCCTCACAAAAGCTTTTCAGTTTCATAAGGTTCCATTTATTGATTGTTGATTTTAGAGCCTGAGCTGTTGGTGTTCTGTTCAGGAAGTTGTCACCTGTGCCAATAATATTCAGGCTTTTCCCTACTTTCTCTTCTCTTAGATTTAGTGTGTCTCGTTTTATGTTGAGGTCTTCAATCCACTTGGACTTCAGTTTTGTGCAAGGTGATAAATATGAATCTATTTGCATCCTTTTACTTATTAGTTAGACATTTAATTAGATGAGCCCTATTTGTTGAAGATGCTTTCCTTTTTACATTGTACTGGTTTTTGTTTCTTCGTCAAAAATTAAGTGACTGTAGGTGTGCAGTTTTATTTCTGGATCTTCAATTCCATTCCATTGATCAACTGGTCTGTTTCTATACCAGTACCTTGCTGGGTTTTTTTTATTAATATTACTTTGTAGTACAGCTTGATATCAGTATGGTGATACTTCCAGATCCAGCAATACATTTTAAAATCAAAACTGAGCCAGGTGTACTATGTAGTACCTCATGCCTGCTGGTAATCCAAGCACTCAGGAAGCTGGGGAGGAGGAAAGCCTGGCTTCATACAAACTTGCTGATAATTTAACAATTACCTTAATTATCTTTATGATTTCATGCCTTTATCACTCTCTGACTCTCATGTGTCCTAAGTTACCCCAAACGGAACCAGGCAGCATTCCGAGCTCAGCCACTCATGCTCCTGTTTTTATGCCTTTGTTTCTGTTCTTCTGCCTATGGGAACACACTCTCCCTGCACGACCCTTCGAAATTACTGCTCTGTAAATTTCCCCTCGTTACTTGTTTGGGATAAATTCTATCTCCCTCCCCAAGTTCATACTGTGGAAGAAAGCATTAGACTGAGCTATAAGAAAGGTGGCTTGAACTAATGGAACTGTGGTTTGACAAACCTGAAGGCCCAAGGAAGCTCACAGTGGACATTTTGACAGGAGGTTCTTCAGATGTTGCCTATCTGTCTCAGGGTAGGAAAAGGCTTTGGGGATTCATGTTCAGGGTGTAGCTGAGTGTAGTGCCCAGTGAGCTCCAGGTTACATGAGTGGGGAGGACAGCTCTAAGTATCTCTGAATGTGACTACATTGGGAGATAGGTCCTTCAAGAAAGTAACTGAAGTTAAATGAGGTTTGAGAATAGAATAGGATGAATGTTATCTAACTGCTGTCCCTCATAAGAAAGGAAATCTGGGCACAGAGGCACACTGAAGGTGGACAGGCACACACTGAAGTGGAGAGAAGGCAACCATCTTTCTAAGGACAGTCCACAGAAGGAAGCATATTTGTTGACATTTGATCTTAGATTTCAGCCTCCACAATGGTGGGAAATGCTCAGCCTATGGTGTTCTGTGGTGCAGCTGTGTCAGCTCCTGGGGGCGGATCACTCCTTCTCTGCAGCTCAGTGTCCTCAAATTTCTCCCTTATCATTTACTGTAACTGTTTTCCACTCACTGGTGTCCTTGTCTAGTGCCTCAACTAAATAGTCGATGTGGGAGAAGCTTGCTTAAACACTGACAAGTGAGGAATCCAGGGTTGGGGCCCCTCTCACTCTCTACCTGACAGGCCGGACTAATCCGACACGCAGGGACCATGTTGCAGTCTCTGGTCTGCCTCTGCAAAGCTTTCCCTTCTAAACCGCTGTACACTTCCTGAGTCAAGGAGATGAGCTCAGCTTCCTAGCAACAAGTTTTTCTTTCTAGTAGGGATGTTGGTTGTTGTCATTGGCTGCTTTTTGGTATTTTGTCCAATATTCTTTATTCAGGGTAGAAAATGTAAGGTGGGCATAGCCTAAGACCTTCCACACCTACAGATTCCTTTACCCCCAGCTCTGGGCTGCATTTGGGTGGTTTGACTAATACAGTTTTATTTCACAAAATTTGAATTGAGAGCTAGAGAAGCTAATACCGATTTTCTTTTCTGTGTAGTTGAAAGCACTCCAGGGTCATGGGGGCAGAACTGAGCATTTGAGAAACAGCAAAACCTGACTGAAGGGAGACATATCCCACTGCAGAGAAAGTGCAGAGAAAAAGACTGAATCAGGGAGGGCAGAGAAAGAATGGGCTCACTTCTGTTCAAAGGCACTGCACTTCCTGCTCTCAGATTCCATCAGATTCTTGTAACAAATATTACTTTTCTTTAAGCTACTTCAATGGATTTCCATTACTTGCTTAAGTCCATTGTTTGGTATTGCTGACATCTTAGACTTTGAACACCTGATGTATTCACCCAGGAGTGTGATAACCACATTTCAGAAGTTCTTTTTAAGTCATTTCACCCTGGAACACAGGTTCACCAGGAGCAAAGCTGGGGCAAGTGATCATCTTACAAAGTAATTCATGGGCCATACTTAACTAATATTTTCATCAGTAACATTTGGAGGAAGTACTGAGGAACTGTAACAAGTGGAAACCCTCATGAAATGGCTCTAGCGGCTGGTGTGACAGCTTGGAGCAGGACTTGGCTTCCTCTTCATCCAGGGTTCACACTCTGTTACCTGTGTGTCACTCCATGCTCATTTCACATGACTTGGGTTGGAAAACGAGGCAATCGTGACTCCCTCTGACTTGGAGGGACTGGTCACAGTGAAGACTCTTCCTGGAAATGCAAACCTATGTACTCCTCACAAGCTATGTTCCCAGGCCACTGCAACTCGGTGGGAAAAAAAAACACACACACACATATGATGGGTTTTTCTTTCTTTATTCCTCTGCAATAGTAAGCTGTGATCTTTACTACAGACTCCTGTCTTCAATGCGGAATGTATCTCTACCTTTCAAGTATGTGTCTGAGAACATGGGAATTTGAGAGGAACCATTAGGCTAAAGATACTTGGGGCTATGGGGGAGTCACAGACCCTAGCTTTATATTATTTGGCTTGGCAAAGGCTTTTTTAAAAAATAATAAAACTTTGCATTCTCAAATGCTATCCTGGTGATAGCAAGCAGGTCTTGCTATGGTATCTCCTCCATATCAAATTGAAAAGAAAAACTCATAAGGCAAGAAAAATCCTTTACAGAAAGAGCCATCTTTATCATTTGAATTAGTATTTGTGGAATCGCTTTTGGAAGAAAAGGCTTAGTACTCTTTGAAAATCCCATTCTTTAATACACGTGTAACATGTTTCTCTTGGTGCAGAAGGAATCCATGGTATAGACATTAGGATTCTTCAGATTTTAACTGAAAATCTATTGTAGATCTATCATTGTTGATTTCTCAGAAATTACAAAGCACTAAATTTTAAACTAAGACGGAAGTGGAGGAGGTGGGAAAGATGACTCATCTGTTAGGAGTACTTCCTGCTCTTCCAGAGGACCCAGGTTCAGTTTCTAGCACCCAGCACCCAGCTCCTGTGTCTGATTACTCAGCACTACCTACAACTCTAGCTCCAAAGAATCAGATGGTTTTTTTCTGTTCTTTGAAGGAACACATACACATATTCACATGCTCAAAACCTCCAACACACACAACACACAACACACACACACACTAAATAAACAAACCCTGGGGGGCTGGAGAAACGGGTTGGATGTTAAAAGAGCACCAGCTACTCTTCTAGAGTAGGTGGATTCACTTCATAGCACTGACTTGCCGGTTCACAACCATCTGTGACTCCAGTTTCTGGGGGTTTGATTCCTTCTTCTAACCTCCATGGACACTGCACTCATGTGTACACACTGAGCACTGCACACATATGGTGTACACACATACCTGCAGGTTAAATTTTTACATACATAGAATAAAAATAAAGTAACCCTTAAAAACAAAAGATCTTATTTTGAAAGGTGGAGGTGGGTTCCGTAATGCAAAGTCAGAGACTTTAAGCATATGGTCAACACTGGATGGGTTTATAGAATGGACATTGTGGAAAAGTCCTTCAGTTAGCTCATATTTCTATTGAGATAGCAGTCAAACTGAGGTAAAAGGAAGGAGGAATCCTGGGATGGTGCTGACATGCGCCTCCCCTGACCCTTCCCAGGGAAATTCCTGAGATCTCTCATCGGCAGGCAGACGTTTCTACTTGACTCTCCCCTTCAGAGCCTACACCATGCAGCCTGGGCTGAGAGTGAGACCCGGTGTGCTATGTGGATCTGCCTCCACGTCCGACAGGTGTCACACCAGGCAGTTGCTTAGCTTCCTCCTTTGCTGCCAATGCACGTACCTAGGAAGTTCTTAAGACAGGCACTGTTTGAAACTGTTTTTATCTTAACCTGAAACACACACACACACACAAACACATGTATGGCTCTTAACTTACACATGAGTATATACAGAGTGAATGACGGGCAGACCAGGCAGCTCCATTCCAGATGATCCCTGTCTTTATGCATCTGTCACTAAACTACGAAGGATAATAAGGTAATTGTGCTTCCTTCTCCCTCTGGGTCACTTACTTGAGGTAGTTTGTGTAAAGCATTGTGCATAGGCATAGGCAGAGGAGTCCATTGTAGGCCCTGAAATTGGCTACCAGGTAGGACCTTGGTACTCACGGGTGGGCTGTCTTGCCAACTTGGTGTTTACACACCTGGGCTTCCATTATCATTGTTCCGCTTGACTTTCCTATTTTTAGTGGTGTGTCCCAGACCTACCCCCAGCTCACTTGGCTAGGATCCTGCCTGTCTCTAGGACTCAGGTGTGCATGGTCACATGTCTTGTTTTTCCAGACGTGCTGTACTTTATTGATTTCCGGAGTGGTTCCTCTCTGTGTCCTTGAGCAGTCCTTCACTCAAATATAGCAGACTGAGACATTATTTTAGCTGTCTTCTAAGTGCTGTCATCGGCACCCCAACTCTTTTGCGTCCTTTTCCAGAACTCACCTGGGGCTCTGCTGTGGCCACAGGGCTACAAAGCTCCTGGATAGAGCTGCATGCCTGGATTGAAACTTTTTCTCAGAGCAACTTCAAATGCATCTCTAGTTTGTTCATGGAGCTGTTCTATGGTTTCTATTGTGTGATGTGAAGGGTGGAGTGAAATGTTCTGCAAGTGGGAGAACTGTGTGTGTGTGTGTGTGTGTGTGTGCGCGTGCACACACACACACACACACACACACACACACACACACAGAATATGAGAGAGAGAGGAATACAGAAGATTGAATTCTTGCAAAGTCCTGGGAACATTCTCAGTCCCCAGGGTTCAACTGTCTTCCCTTATGAAGTATTTCATAATGTCCCATGTACAAAGTACACCCGACATTCCCCTTCTGCCACAAACTGTTTTCTGATGTTAAATTATATGAATATCCAGTATTAAAGAAGCACCACACCTGTATGTTGTCCGAAGGGATTAATTAAATGTCTCCTCTCGAAATGTCACATAAAAGCCGAGTTGAGACACTAAGAAGATGGGATGGCTATTCTAGACAAAGTGACAGGACACTGAAAACTGGAGCCATGAAGTGGGGGAGGCCGAGGGCTGAGTTGAGGAGAATCATGTAGTTGGATGGATGGATACATGGTAATGGTCATGGTGGATTTTAAAGCTGAAAGACTGTGGAGGACATTGGCATCAAAACTTGCCAAAAGGTTTTACTGGCAACTCTACACTCTGATCTGAGGGGGTCAGAGTTGAGTCAGCTTGACAATACTTTCCTTTACTATTTAAAATGATTGGGAAATGAACATATAAATAGAAGAAAATGCTGATAAAAATTCAGAAAACAAAAAATGCAATTAATATTCTGGCAAAAAAATTAAGTTTGCGATGAAAGATTAACATTTAATCCCTTTAGACACATCAGAATCAAATGATTAGTAGTGTCTTGATTCAAAAAGAGAATAAAACAAATTTAATACACAGTAATCACCTTGGGACTTATCAGGGTCATGTCTGAAAGGTAAGCTGTGCTTATGAAATTTAAATGTGTCCGCTCTCTGTGGAAGCGAGGCCAGCTTTGTGATCATATGCATTTTGGCTTTCTTATGTGTTTTAAGTCTGATTCTGTTGGAGAGCAGTCATGTCAGGGCAGCATCTGGTTCCCCTCCAGGCTGAGGAGACTCTGATTTGTGAGTTTATGGTGAGAAACTGTGGCTGGGAAAGGTGAGAAGCTGCCATACACTCTTACTAAGATTTTCATTCATCAACCACAATATTCTGGACTCAGCTTCTTCAGGTACAGGAAGGAGTGTTCATTTGAAAAGGAAACTCGCCGGGTGTGGTGGCGCATGCCTTTAATCCCAGCACTCCGGAGTCAGAGGCAGGCGGATCTCTGAGTTCGAGGCCAGACTGGTCTACAAAGCAAGTCCAGGAGCCAGGGCTGTTACACAGAGAAACCCTGTTTCAAAAAACCAAAAAAAAAAAAAAAAAAAAAAGAAAAAGAAAGAAAAAAGAAAAAAAAAGAAAAGGAAACTCCATAGTCCTGGATGAGCTTCATTTAAATGACACCTCTGCTGGGGGAGCAGTTTCTATGACAACACACTCCCTATTTTTGCTAACTAAAGGTCAACATAGGTTTTGTAGAATTTTGCAAACACAAGAATTTTGCAACAGCAAGATTTAGAGTAAGAATATCCTATAACCAACCCCCAAAATTAGATACTTAGTTTAAAAGTCCATGGCCTTGGTTTATTAGAAGGGTCACCAAATTTCCTAAGCACTTCAGCCACATTTCTTTTCCCTAAAAGAAAAATCAAAGTATTCTTGAACTTCTTCGAGACTGCAGCATCCAGACATCTTACCGCTGTATGAGCAGATGTCGTGGCAATTCTGAACCCATGCTGCCCTTTCTGCAGGTCTAAGCTGGGTTGTAAGTGACCAGCTTGTATTTTCAGCTTTGTTAGAAGTATGCCCAAATCTACCTCTGTTTTAAATGGCCCTGGTAGCTGATAAGCTACCATTTGCCACGTCACTTAGCCCTGAGGTGGCCAGGCTTGGAGTTGCACCCACAACAGGGAACCTACTTGTTTGAAGTACAACAGTCCCTGCGGCTCGCTGTCTTTATTCTGTTTCTGGTGGCATCAGGGTGTGAGTTCAGAACACGGCATCTCATCTTTTCCTCACTCTCATCTGGCACATCCTTTCTCTCAAGTTGGCAGGGTGTTGTGATTATGGTGCTGAACTGCTCTGGAGTCTCCCTGTGCCATGTGAGGACATCTCGTGAGGTCTAAGCCTCCTTTTATGTAGCTCAGGCTGTCCACCCAGTTCCAGTACATGCTCATGTAGGGCCTGTGGACTTGCATCATTTGAGAACAGGAAGATTTCAGTTTTGTTGTGTGTGTTATGGGCTCTGCCTCTTGTAGTCTGGTCTTGACAGGCACAGGCCCCTTCACGTTTAGGATAAGAAGGACACATAGATTTCCAAATGAAGTACAAAAAGCGAGAATTCTGGTTAGGTTTGAATGGTGGTTTACTTCTCCTTGGGTCTCCCTTGCCCTCTGAGCCAAGTCTTCTCTTCGTGAAACTGTGTCAGGCCACTCGGCTACCTGGGTCTTTGAGGGAGGCTTTGGAAAAGATTTGAGGGATCTTGTTTCATCTGCTCCAAGCGCCATGGGAATTTGACAGGGACTTCAGGGAGCCATAAGGGGAGGGGGGTACTACTGACATGTGCCTGGGGTGCCTGAGAGGTAACAGAGTCTCAGATGATCCTTCAGATTGAACCATCTACAGAGGCCATGTGATCTCTGCTGCAGGAAAACTGACAGTAGCTCCAGGCTTTTAAACCTCCCACCTCACACAGAATAAATGGAGAAGTTCAGACCCAAAACTAGCACCTCTGGTGTCAAATGCAATTACCCCCTCTCCTGTCACGATTGAAATTTTTTGTGTCTAGACAAGAAAATTCAATATTGTCTAGGCAATATTTCACTTTCAGAGAGTGAAGACAGTTCTTGTTAGTCATGTAGTGGGAAAGTGTAGTTCTGTTTTCTACATATATTGAATGACCAATAAAAGAAAGAAAGGGAGAAAATACACTATAAATAATCTCTTAAAGTGATGTGAAGGTGGTGGTGTTCAGCAGAGAAATATATTCTGGCCAAGGGTAACAAACTGCCATGGAACTCTTACCTCTCTGCCTACAGGAAGGAATAGACAGAAAAGAAATAGAGAAGTCTGTTCAAAGTATCATTTCTTTATGAAATCTCAATGTGTTCTTATGACTGATGCTATTCCTAAGGGCCTTAAGGTGGGAAGTAAAATAGAAACAAGACTAGTTAAAAGTTAGTAAGCTTTAAATATAAGAGACACTTAAAAGTTACATTCAAAATAGGATTCGGGCCTTGCACCCCTGTGATTTCAGTACCCAGGGTGTGGGGCAGTGAATCTTGAATTCATTGGCCTGAGGTATATAAGTGAGACCCTTTTTCAAGACAGACAGACAGACAGAGTTTGAGGCCAGGCAACTGTGCTTGAATTCTAACTTGATCATGTAAAGCTACTGACCTTGGGGGAGTGAATGGATCCCCAAGGTAGAGGCAGAGCCTGAAATGGAAGTTTCCAGTAAGAATCTCCTGGAACGGTAACAAGTAATTAAGGAGCAGACATGCAGCATCTATCCAACATGATTTAAAAATTCCACAGTATGTGATTCTAGAGAGTCTCTGATTCCTATTTCCAAGTAATACAGAACAGGGTGGATTTTATTCATTCAATAATCAAAAAAAGAAAGGGAGAGGAGACCTGAGAGGAGAGAAAAGGGAGGGAACCTTTCCCAACAATCCACATGGGAAGGGTTTTGACAGGATTTTTGCTGTTGGTGACATTAAAGGAGAGATCTCTATGACACTGGTGTGGACAGATGCCCTACAGTTTTGGGAAGGCCATTTTAAAGAATTTATTTACTCATCTTTTACTTTTTTATGTTTATTTAGTACTTCAAGTTACATCTCCATCACAGTTCCTCTCTCCACCCATCCAGGTCCCACCCTCACCCTTTTCCCCCTCTCCTGCCTATTCTACTCCTCCAGAGTGGGGTGCCTCTTCATATCAGCCCCCTTCAGTTCAACAGTCATATGGATGTTAAGAGCTTCCTCTTGCACTGGGGGCTACTCCATTAGGCCAAAGTATCCCACTAATAGGTAACAAGGTCTAGGTCCCTGTTCCTTTTGGTGTGTGGGTTGTAAGATAGTTAACCTGTACTACATGGTTAAAATCTAATTATAAGTGAATATATGCCATGTGAACTTTCTGAGTCTGGATAAGCTCACTCAGGATGAGCTTTTCTAATTCCATCTATTTGGCTGAAAATTGCATGATTTCCTTGTTTCTGATAGCTGAGTAGTATTCCATTGTGTAAATGTACCACAGTTTTTTTTAATCCATTCTTCAGTTGAGGGACATCAGGGTTGTTTCCAGTTTCTAGCTATTACAAATAAGGCTGCTATGAACATAGATGTGGGTATGTCCTTGTGGTTTGGTGAGGAATTGTTTGGGTGGATGTCGCGTCCCCCTCGACCAGCAAGGATGACACAACTCACAAAAGCTCTTCTCCAGCAGTTTATTCAGGTCCCTTGAAAACAGTCTTCCGAATGCCCGGGCAGACCCAACCCACAGGCTAAATACTAAATGAACAGCCAATCAAGTAAAGCCACGTGGTGCTATCTTAGAGGCCCACGTATGCGGAAGCAAGCCAGATCAGCGGTCTTAGCCAAATATGGACTTGTTTACCACTGAGAGCGCTCACTGTCGGGCTGGTGGAAGGCGGAAACCGGCACCATCTTTAAGGCGCGGCACATCGCAGCTCTCTACAGGTGGATACCCAGAAGTAGTATGTATGGCTGGGTCTTGAGGTAGGGCAATTCCAAGTTTCAATTCTAAGATATTGCCAGACTGATTTCCATAGTGGTTGTACAAGTTTTCACTCCCACCAGCAATGGAGGAGGGTTCCCCTTTCTCCTTGACCTCGCCAGCATGTGCTGTCATTTGAGCTTTTGATCTTAGCCATTCTGACAAGTGTGAGATTGAATCTTCTTGAGTTACATTTCTCTGATGATTAAGGATGTTGAACGTTTCTTCAAGTGTCTCTTGGCCACCTTTGTGAATTCTCAGTTTACCTCTGTTCCCCATGTTTTCATTGGAATATTTGGTTTCTTGGTGTTTAGTTTCTTGAGTTCTTTATAAATTATGGATATTAGCCCTCTGTCAAATGTGGGGTTGGTAAAGATCTTTTCCCAGTCTGTTGGTTGCCATTTTGTTTGAATGACAGTTTCCTTTGCCTTATAGAAGCTTTTCAGTTTCATGAGGTCCCATTTATTGATTCTTGTTCTTAGAGCCTAAGCTAGGTGTTCTGTTCAGGAAGTTGTCACCTGTGCCAGTGAGTTAGAGGCTTTTCCTCACATTCTCTTCTAATAGATTTAGTGTGTTGGGCTTTATGTTAAGGTCCTTGATACACTTGGACTTAAGTTTTGTGCAGGGTGATAAGTATGGGTCAATTTGTATTCTTTTATATGTCGACATCTAGTTAGATCAGCTCCATTTGTTGAAGATGGTGTCCTTTTTCCATTGTATGGTTTTGGCTTCTTTGTCAAAGATTAAGTGACCATAGGTGTGTAGGTTTATTTCTGAGTCTTCAATTCGATTCCATTGATCAACTGGTCTGTTTCTATATCAGTACCATGCTGTTACTATTGCTCTGTAGTACAGCTTGAAATCTGGGATGGTGATACCTCCAGATGCTTTTTGTTTTTGTTTTTTTTAAATTGAAGTTGAGAATTTTTCTTTCAACATCTGTAAGAATTGTTTTCGTATTTTGATTGGAATTGCACTGAATCTGTATAATGCTTTTGGTAGGATGGCCATTTTTATTATGTTGATCCTAATTATCCATGAACACGGGAGATCTTTCTATCTTCTGATGTCCTCTTCAATTTCTTTCTTCAAGAACTCTAAGTTCTTGTCATACAGGTCTTTTACTTGCTTGGTTAGAGTTACCCCAGGTATTTTATATTCTTGTGGCTATTGTGAAGGGTGTTGTTTCCCTAATTTCTTTCTCAGCCCATTTATCTTTTGTTTAAAGAAGGCTTCTGATTTTTTAAAATTAATTTTGTATCTGGCCACCTTGCTGAAGGTGTGTCTCAGTTGTACTAGTTCTCTGGTGGAATTTTTGGATCACTTATATATACTATGATATCATCTGCCAATAGGGATAATCTGACTTCTTCCTTTCCAATTTGTATCCACTTGATCTCCTTTAGTTGTATTATTGCTCTGGCTAGGACTTCAAGTACTATGTTAAAGAGATATGGGGAGAGTGGGCATCCTTGCCTTGTCCCTGATTTTAGAGGAAATGCTTTAAGTTTCTCTCCATTTAATTTGATGCTGGTTAGTGGCTTGCTGTATATCGCCTTTATTATTTCTAGGTATGGTCCTTGTATGCCAGCTCTCTCCAGGACTTTTAGCATGAAGGGGTGTTGGATTTTGTCAAATGCTTTTCAGCATCTAGCAAGATGATCAAGTGGTTTTTTTTTTTCTTTCAGCTTGTTTATATAGTGGATTTTTCAGGATGTTTATATGTTTTTGGATTTTCATGTGTTGAACCACCCCTGCATTCCTGGGATGAAGCCTACTTGATCATGGTGTATGATACTTTTGATGTGTTCTAGAATTTGGTTTTCAAGTATTTTATTAAGTATTTTTGCATCTATGTTCATGAGGGAAATTGGTCTGAAATTCTTTCTTCATTGGGTCTTTATGTGGTTTTGGTAACAGGGTGACTGTGGCCTCATAGAATGAGTTTGGCAGTGTTCATCCTGTTTCTATTTTGTGGAAGAGTTTGAAGAGTTTCAGTATTAGCTCTTCTTTGAAGGTCTGGTAGAATTCTGTGCTGAAACCACCCAGTCCTGGGCTTTTTTTTGGTTGGGAGACCATCTTTTATTTTTCAGTGTGTGGTGCTGGAAATTGAACCCAGGGCCTTGTACATTCTAGACAAGTGATCCAACACTGAGGGATCCAACACCGAGGGACAGCTGCAGCCCAACTATGCTCAGCCTGGTGTCAGGTATTGCCAGGTGGTACTGAGGAAACACCATGTAGATACACAGCAGGGCATGTAGATGCATTAAGAACTTTACAAATATGTACAAAGTGTCATTATTTCTCCTAAAACTCTTGTATCCACTCTTAGAACACATCACATGTCTTTCCAGCCATTATTTTTCCTTTAAAAGTGGGGAGCAGAGTCTGTAAATGTAGTGTTGAAATGGAGAACTGAGGGATTGACAGCCACAAACTACAAGTCCAGTGAGATTAGCAGTATGGTACATTAGAGAAAAAGCAGCTTTCTGTGTGACTATCAGTAACTCTCAGAGTTCACCAAGGGCCCAGGAGGGTTAGTTTTTGGAGGCTGGAGGGCCTGGGAGGGGCAGCTGATCAAACTGAAGAAGAGACGTGGACCTGTGAAAGTAGTTCATCTTAGAAGAATTGCAGAATTGTCAAATATAACCCTAACCAGCTAGAGCAGAGAAGACCGTAATGGGTCTCTACAGCCACTGCACCCAGAAACAACCAATCACTAGAGTCCTGTGTAAAAGGTCCTACAAATCTTCAGTTGTCCTCCTTGAAGCATGTAACATTAGCTTCCCTTCAAACTCTAGCCCCTACCCAAGTATATGGCTCTGATCTGGAACCTATCAGGAAGAAATCTTGACATTTAAAGCTGTGAGATCAACTTGAATTGCCAACACTCCCTGCCTTCCCAAGCATGGAAGGCTCTTCGTTTAATTCAGTCATTCAAAGCCTGACATAAACAACACCTTTCTACCACATGCTTATGAAATGTGTACCATTTATTTTTACAGGGTAATATTCCAGATTTTTTAACATCAGATATAGGATTCCTTTTGGGGGTAGGAGTTAGGCCTCCTTAGTGAAATTAGTGTGCAGCTCAGGTTAGCATCTGGTAACACATAGGCCTGGCATCCTTTGAGGTTGCCAAGATGGAAACAAGAACTGTTGAAGGGGCGAAGCTAGGAAACCATGTGAACCATGCAGATGAGACTGGTTGACTGCTGGGTATAGAGAGAGACTTTATGGACCCTCCACCAAGGATCACAAGATAATGGAATGTATAAGCCAGAAAGCTCCACATGATGCTCTCCTCCCCCTGCCCTCACCGACTGATAAGTCATGCCAGAGAAGCACACAGCAAGCTATGGTATATTCTAGCCATTGGGCCATAATAATCATAAACTGAAAGGCAGAGGCCAAGAGAGAAAGACTTTTCATTACAAGTTAGCCAAAGAAAGACTCTTTGGTTTAATTCAACCTATTAAGGCTGGCAGCAAAGTGGGTTGAGTTAGGAAGCTGCTGGGAATAGCTTTAGGCTGGGAATAGCTTTAGGCTGTGAAGCCTGTGGAAAGAGTCGGCCTCAGTTTGGCGGTTGGTAGAGTCTGAGTTTATAAACCGGCCACAACTTGGTGGTTGAAATAAGTTGGCCTTGAGAACTGGCAAAGTTAGTTCCCACGGACTTTAAAGCTTGTAAGAGACTATCTGATGGGACTGCTGTAAACCAAGTCACCCTGCACGGATCTATGCTAAGAATATTAATATCCTTTTAAGAAAGTTAAAATAGTGTTAGTTAAGTGTCTTTAGATAGGTATTAGAGTGTTCTTAGATAGATTATAGACTTTAGATTATGGGTTTTGGGTTATAGGATTTAGATATTTCATAGTGTTTCTTAAGTATTAGTAAATGTAAGTGTTTATAAGTAAAAATACACTGTTACAACTTTTGAATTTTCTATTTTAATTGCACCCTGGGTTGACATAGATTGCTGGAGTTTTTATTTGATTTCCACATCCGTTATATTCTACAATCTTCACGGCAGATGTTGTGAACAACAATTGACCCTTCAGTGAGGAGGTTCATTCTCCCCCTAGAATCCTGATGAATTATGAGGGTGTAAGGCATATACAAGGATGAGGTAGAGAAGGCCCTTGTCCAGTTTGGCTGTAACCAGGGGACCTTTGAGCAGGGACACTGTGAGATGTGAAAGCAGAGTGTGAAGTACCTACACACCAGGATGTCCCAGGATGCTGGTGAGGCTGGACCAGGCCACAGAACACAGTCTTTCTCATGGCCCATGGTAGGAGTCAACTGTGACAGAGCCTTGGTCTTGGACTTCTGTTCTTCAAAACCATGAGGCTAAATTGCCTCTGTTGAAACTTCTCAGTGGCCCTTTGTTCCAGCACCCAAAGTTAACTAAACACCTTTCCCTGTGAGGCTGCAAATACTCCTGCCATACTGTGGGCCCCTTGTCTTCCCTGCTGTACTCTAAACCAGAATGTTTGCTATTAGTGTCTTCAAGAGTCAGTCTGAAAAGTGAGGGCCATTTTACAAATAGACATTTTTCCTCCTTGCCTTGGCCTTCCAAAGGTCAAGAAAGGAGGACAAGACAAGAAAGGAGGAGCTTCTCCTCCCCTGGAAAACCTTCAAAATGATGAGTAGCTACAGTCTGGAAGTGTTCCAATATTGAGGCCCATGTGATAGAGGTGAGAGCTCGAGCCTACAGTGATTAGAGCCTGTGCACACTCCAGGGGCATCGCAAGATGTTAGCCAGACAAAGTTTGGTAGGGAAACAAGTCTCTTTGATATGGAGGTGGGAGGGACTGTTACAACTGATTAAAAGAGACATGAAGAAGTCAAGCCACTCCTTAGACAATAGAAAGGGAAGTGCTGATGCTAGGCAAGCAGCTCACAGCACCATGACTTGATGCCTTTACTGAGGGAATCTGTAGATACTCTCAGCTTCCTTCTCTCTCAGGGTCACACTTGACAAGGGGGTTCTCATGCACAGGCTACTGATAGCCACTGTGAGAGTCTCCTACTCAGCAGGTTTGAAGTAGAACCTTGCAGCCAGTGCTGAGGTGCTGGCCGAAGGATGGTGATTAAGAACCCACTGTAATGACTATCTCAAGGCTGTCCAATGGGAAGGAGCACCTGGGAAGAATTCATTTGATAAAAACACGAAATCTCAGGCCCCATACCAAACTGACTCACAACCTCAAAAGAAGAAGCCAGAATACTCTTGTCTAAACAGCCCCAAGTGACTTGTGTAAGTGGTAGATCTGGTGATGTCACACGGAATTCTGATGAGTTCCCTTTAGCGTCTATCATTTTTCTGATTGGTACCAATGTGCCTTGTAGTATGGTGCTAGTGTCATCCAGAAACTGTGAATGGGCCCTGTTGTAATATCACCTAAGGATGGTTTGGACCTTAAGACAGCTGGATTATATTCACAGTTTCATATCTAACTGCTGTACAACATTCTGTTCTCTCTTATACTAGCAAGGATTTGTTGACTGCCAGCTCTCTGCTACACACTGTGACAGACACATCCACATCCAACAGTGGGAAGAATGCCATCCTCACCTTGGACTGTGAAAACTATAAGCAGATGAATCAACAAATTGTGATACAGAGATTTTTTTTTTTTAAGGATAGAAGCTGAGTTAGGGTATGCAGTGGTAGAGTGCTTGCTTAGCAAGTGGGAGGCCCTGAGTTTGATATCAGTTAGCAGTAAAAGAAAAAGGTCCTTTGGACGAGTGGTTCTTTAGCTGAAAGGCGAGTTAGAGTTTTCTTACGGGGGATGAGGAGTTAGCTCCCAGTGTGCAGGGAGCACAAGGGCAAATCACCCTCACTAGAAAATAAGATGGAGATGTAAGAGATAAGACCATAGAAGCCTCCATGGTTTGAATTTCATCCTGAGTCTTTTGGGAAAAGAATTCAAGTGTTAAAAAAGAAAATAACAAGCTGGCTTCTATTTATGAACAAAGCGTGACTCTGGTAGATGTCAGAAGATGACCTGGGGGTTAATGATCAGAAGCCTTCCCCCACTTGGGTCACTCAGGTGCAGAATGAACGGAGTTCAGGTTCGATCCTGGTAGTGCAGGCAGAGCTGAGAGAAATTTGCAGAACTGAGTATTTAGCGAGCTCAAGAAAACAGATGACTTTGATATTTTATTCCTTTTCCCCAGGCTATCTAACTTTCCCACGCTTCCTCAACATGAGATTTATTTACTATTGCATAAAAGTCTGTTTCACATCCTTTACCACCGAAGCCCCAGCCAGCACCTGTCTCACCCACCTTAGAACACTCTGTGAGGCATCTTCAGACCACACTTGATTACGTCTTCCAATTTTTATTGTCCTCCCAGGTTTAGCTTTCGCTGTTGTTGGGAGCCTGTGCCTGACTTCGTGCTGAGATTTCAGTGACATGGATTCTTAGTGCACTTCATTTCCTCTCCCCTGTCTAGGCTTCAGCATTCCACTGCTTATTTGTCATGCTTTAAATGTATAACTGGAATTTTGGGTTGTTTCCCGAAAGTACTGCTCTACTCATGTTTCATGTGTAACTCCAAGGAACTGAGACGGATTTGACATTTGATCTACAAGGGACATTGGATAAACCGTGGAAAAGCATTATTGTCAGTCATCAAAGAAATACGGGCAGCACTGACACTCATTGTCAATAGCTGACGTGCTGACTTATGAAAACAAACCACCACTCCTTAGCCTAAACCCTTTAAAATGTGACTTTCACTCATTCTCTTAGAGGCAAATTATACTCCATTTATCCTCTGTGCCTTGTGTCTTCTGGCTTCTGTAGCCTGTAGTTATGACTAAAATTCACTGGTGCCAAGGGAAGGCGTAAACCTGGGTAAATGTTCTTTTACACATAGACTTGTATTATTCACTTTCTAACAGATAAGTCACCCGTATTAAAACATATTTATAATTTCTTTCTATAGGAACTTTGCTCAAACTTAAAGACCACTCAAAATGGCCCAAGGTCGAAGAAGGCATATGTACTGCACATTATATTGGTAAGTTGTCGTGTGCTAGAAGTTCATCCGGAAGGGGGCTGCATCCGCCAGTTGCTCCGACCACTACAGACCCAAGCTTGCTTGTGTCAGGAGTCCTCTAACACACCTGTGCTGAGTCAGGCTGGCTCACGGCTCTGCAATGGGGAGAAAGGAAAAACAGCCAGCGGTCTCAAGTATTAAAAAGTCTGTGCCTTAAAAACCTCATTTCCAGCCGAGGTTAGTATTTTTTGTCCCACAATATAAAAATGTCTACAGTAGGGTTGGGAAGCTCATCCACGGTAAGAAAGAGCTATTAGGAACTCCAGCTGACTGCCCCAGCTTCGCCAGTTGGTGTCTGATGGCTACTGTGAGTATCCAATTTAACCAGAGTATCTTTCTGCTGTTTGCTGTTTCACCCAAGGGAACCCTCTGCTCCACCTGGGACTCACTTGGGAACTCCATTTGGCTGCTTTAGCGGAACTTCTTCAGTCTCCTGCTGGGTGTTTTTAAGCCCCAATTTGATGATGTCACCTCTCCTTGCTGTCTGGGTTGTGATCTCTGCTGGATGGTGTGAGCACTGAACCCTATGCTTTGCTGCTTCCCACTATGTACACTTTTGTCTGTTCATACTATACACTGAATAAACTTATTCATTCAAAACCAAAGCACCATCTTACAGGTCATTCTCTGGGCTGGGGGGACAGGAGGCCACAGAGTGACAGCCCAAGAGGTCATCAGCACCATTCACATGTGCTACAGGTAGACCATGGGCTGTGTTTTTATTGGTCACTTCTGCATGCTGGGCTCCAGCATTACTGGATCATAGGACCACAATGTTCACAGAGCACACGTCCTGCCCAAGGTAAACTCACAATGTGGTCAATATCCAAAAACAGTCATAAAGGTTATTAGGATGGGTTTCATACAAATTATTTTTATACAAAAAAAATCCAGATAGTGAAAACCAAACCTTAAGACATGGATGAAACAAGAACTACTTTCATCTACAATGTGTGCTTAGACAGTAAAAATCAACAAAACATTTAGTAAACCCTAGATTCCTGAAACACATAATCAGAAGTATTTCAAGACAGAAAGCAGACAGTCAGTCATCACAGTGACTACTAAAGTAGAGTGAACAGAAAGAACCTTGAGATGCCTACTATGACATTATGACACTCTCTTAACATGCCTCAGATACGTTCCCAACTATGGAGGGTATAGAAGGATGTGCTAGATGCATTATATAGTTTTCTTACAAGTTTCATTTCATGTTTTTCTTAATTTTCAGTTTTTCTTATAAATAATAAAGGGGCAGACCAATTAAACTCTGAATTTTATACATTTTGCAGGCCATTCTAAATATATACAAGACACACATCTACTTATACCTATAAAAGGTAATGGATCTACCTTTCAATTTCTTTCTGGGGAGATGGGAACAAATACAGTTTCTAATGAAAGCCCAGTCTCCTGAGACAAGCGCGGCTGCTTCCTGCTGGCCTAGTTCAGACAGCAGGCTTGGGAAACTTCCTGTTATCCTGGCCTCACACTGCAGAAGCAGTCTGGTGGACAATTTCTTTATTCATTTCTATTCACACTGTTTGTACTGGTACAAGAGGACAGTACTGGAGATTGGACTCTGCAGAAAGTCATTTCTCCCATTGCAAATGTCAGAGGTCTAAAATGACACAGAACATATTACATGCAATACACTACACAGAACACATTAGATGTATGTAACATGCAGTATGTCACACATAGTAACTTGCATACATTATAAAGAACCATACACACAATACATGCAATACTGTATACAAATATCTCACACATATTTGGATTACAAAGAATCCATTACATATACATGAAGAAGAGCAAGAACTCATGTATACACATCCACTATACACATTAATGTTGCACAGTTTTGTGTGTTTAACCCATAAGCTTTATGGTTGATCTTAAAATTGGTTTAAACTAAGGCAGCAACTCAATGGAACTTGTTTTATTTGGAGGGTTAGCTCTTGTTATAGCCTAACTACATAATAATGAGAGTGTTTCTGATGATGATATGGATGATGAAGTTCTTAAAAATCCATTCATGTGTCAGTGGTCACACCAAAAGTACACATTGCAACAGAAATCAGCATTTGAGGTGAATCCAGTCTGCAGTAGATGATTTCTCTGGACTGAAAACCAAAGCATTCTTTGAACTCCACTCAGTGTTGTTGAAAACCTAAAACTGCACTTAAAACTAAATCCTGTTTTAAAAACAGCACTGTAAGTGTTTTACACACACACACACACACACACACACACACACACACATATGCACACACACACACACACACACACACACACACACACACACACTTTCTGTCTATCAGAGTTCAGGAGAATCACAAAAGGGCCAGTTTGGTGTCTGAGAATCGGCTTTGTCAAATGTTTACAACCACTGCCTTATCCCTGCTTTCGATAAAGGAGATTTACACTATTGTGTTGAACTGAGTGTAATTAGTTTGCTTGGATACAGAAGCATTTAAATCAGAAAGTAAGCTTAAATTTCCTCATCTGAATGGTAACAGAGGAGGAGCTTCCCACCAAATTCCTTCCTGTTACAAACCAGCAGTCCTGTATATAAATGTCACCTCTGCTGATAATTTACTAAGTGAATAGTAACTTTGTAGGTGTCAACTATGACAACATGGTGCTAAGAGATTGGTAAAGAAAATATAAGAAAAGGGGCTCTAGACGTTGTTTTTCAAGAGAAAAAGACAAACACAGTGAAAGTGCTTAAGGAACAGTGTGGTATGATACCATAGGTTCCACAGAATGTAATGATGAGGGTACAGGTAAGGACACACAGAGGTACAAATTGTCTGAGGTTTAAGACAAGGTGAGAACAGGTGGGAAGTTCTGCAAAGGTAAAACTGATGATGAGGTCTTACAAATAGTAATACAGGCGTTAGCAGTAGATTTTGCCCATGACGTTCAACTACACTGAGTAAGGAAGTCAGTCTAAAGTTGAACTGAGAACTAATATTGAGTACTTTGAAATAATTCTTAACAGACATAATTTCTGTCAATGCCTAACTGGTATCTACTGCACTGCAACACCTCATAGAGATCATGACAGTAACCTTATAGGAAGCACTGTTTTCAGCTGTTAGGTGAGTTTATGTGAAACCCAGTGGGATGTGCTGAAGCTTTCTCAAGGGCACAGGGCCTACGCATGCTGTATGGAAATCCAATTTTGAAACAAATCCAATTTTGTTTCAAAGACCACACTACTGCTACATCACCTAGTCCTATAAGTGGGATGTCATTGCAGCAGATCTTAGGAACGGTACTTGTGGAGGACACTGTACAGAGAGCCCTGTCTTGTGAAGATGAACGAGTAGATGAGAGGCCGATACCCACGGAGGTGAGAGATGGGCATTCCCCCAACGGTCGGTCATCATTACCCTGTGCTCAGTAAAGTCACTGAGCTTAAATCCGAGCAGGAAACAGATTCAAAATAAAGCAGTGGCAGTTGAAGCTGCTTCACGGAGGGTGTCATTGGTTATAAGTAGATGGATCGACAATGGAACCGGGTACAGGCTCCTAGGACCAAACAACAGATTCTGGGTTTTCATCCCCTCTTGAGACACCCACAGAGGTGACAATGTGGCATGGTGAGTGTCTAGGCAGACACTGAATATCTGCTGAACTAAGTGCTGTGTAGAGAGCTGCGACGTGCCGCGTCCTAAAGATGACGCCGGTTTCCGCCTTCCACCAGCCCGATGGTGAGCGCTCTTGGTGGTAAACCAGTCCATATTTGGCTAAGACCGCTGATCTGGCTTGCTTCCGCATACGTGGGCCTGTGAGATAGCACCACGTGGCTTTACTTGATTGGCTGTTCATATAGTATTTAGCCTGTGGGTTGGGTCTGCCCGGGCACTCGGAAGACTGTTTTCAAGGGACCTGAATAAACTGCTGGAGAAGAGCTTTTGCGAGTTGCATCATCCTTGCTGGTCGAGGGGGACGCAACAAGTGGTGGCCCGTACAGGGACCCAAAAAAGACTCAGAACTCCTGCAGTCAGGGGCAGTGCACTGGTAAGTTCCCGGGATAAATTGGGACAATAAAGTTTCACGGAAATAGCGAAAAGGTCAAGTTTCGCGGAAATAGTGAACAAAAGGTAAAGTTTCGCGGAGATAGTGAACAAACGGTAAAGTTTCGCGGAGATTGCGAACAAAGGGTAAAGTTTCACGGGAAGTTGCGAACAAAAGGTAAGTTTCACGGGGAAACTGTGAACCGAAAGTAAATTTTTAATCATGGGATTGTCTGAGTCACATCCAATTTTTCTGGCTCTTCAGGAGCTACTTTTAGCTAGGAATTTGAAACTTAAGAAGTCTACCCTAGAGAGATTTTTGAATGAATGCGACTCCGTGGCTCCGTGGTTTGTGGTGTCCAGGAATCTTACAGTATCCTGCTGGGACAAATTAGGCAGGGACTTGGATTTTGCTTGGGAGCAAGGTACTCTGAAGCATGGAGTAAGACCGATTTGGAAGATGGTGAGGAGTTGTTTAGAAGATCAGAGATGCTGTAACGCAATCAAGGAGGGAGAATCAGCCTTGGAACTGCTGCAAGGGGAAAGATCTGAGCAGGTAGACAGTGAAAAGGAAAGTAACAAAGGCGAAAGATTTGAGAAGGCAGACAGTGAAAAGGGAAGCAAAAGGAAGGTCCCTCTCTATCCTGATCTTAGAGATTTTGAGGACTCAGAGGGCATGGATTCTGAAGGGGAGCTACATGCTCTAATAGAACAGTTGGAGAGGACTGCTATTAGAAAAAGGGAAAAGAAAAGGGTAAAAGAGAAAGACACGTTGGCGGCAGTCGGTGTAAGTGAAACCGTTGCCGCAGCGCCTTCAGCCACGTTGGCGGCGGTCAGTGTAAGTAAAGCCGTTGCCGTGGCGCCTTCAACTCCCCCTCCATATCCAGAAGCCATTCAGATAGATCAGCCTGTTCAGTCCCTGAAAGTAGGGAGATCTTTCTGCCTGGGGATGTGGACACAAGTAAGAACAGAATTACAGTTTGCCTATCCGGTATACCAAGACCCACAAGGGAACAGGTACGAGGAACCGCTCGATTTTAAAGTAGTTAAATCCCTTGCAGAGTCGGTTCATACCTATGGTATTATCGCTTCTTTTACAATGGCTCAAGTGGAAGCATTAAGCAGACATTGTATGACTCCGAGTGATTGGAGTGGCCTGGCCCGCGCCTGCTTAAGTCCAGGGCAATATTTAGACTGGAAAGCTTTCTTGATTGAGTATGCCATTGAGCAAGCAGCCATTAATCAGAGAGATGGAAATCCAGCCTGGGATAGAGATATGCTGCTTGGGCAGGGGAGATTTGCCAACCAGCAGATAGGATATCCTATTCAGGTTTATGAGCAAATAAACAAGATAGATATCAAGGCTTGGAGATCTCTTCCTAATAAAGGGGAGGTGAGTGGGAACTTAACTAAGATTCTACAGGGCCCCATGGAACCCTTTTCAGACTTTGTGGCACGAATGGTGGAAGCAGCAGGGAAGATTTTTGGTGACCCAGATGCTGCCATGCCACTAATAAAACAGTTGGTCTATGAGCAATGTACCAAAGAGTGTAGAGCCGCTATCACCCCTTTCAAGAACAAAGGCCTAGAAGCCTGGATGAAAGTGTGTAGAGAACTTGGAGGGCCGTTAACTAATGCTGGTCTTGCTGCCGCAGTAGTACAGTTGACCAGAAAAAGTGGAGGAAGTTCAGGAGTTTGTTTTAAGTGTGGCAAGATGGGACACTTTAAAAGACAGTGCCCCAGGGGAAGGAGTACAGAAAGTACAGGAAGTGTACAACGCCCCAGGTGGCCGGGGTTATGCCCAAAATGTAAAAAAGGGAACCATTGGGCTAATGAATGCCGTTCAGTGACAGACATCCATGGCCAGCCTTTAGCTCAAGGTTATGGTGGCGCTCGTCCAAAAAACGGACAGCGGGGCCCATGACCCCAGGGCCCACAAATATATGGGGCAGTAGAGAATCAGGACAAAGAACAGAATCAAGAGAGATGGCCAACCCTCCGCCATCCGAGAGACCGCGGAGAACCACTACAGGCTCAGCAGTATTGGACCTCTGCTCCACCACCAGACTCGTATTAACGCCCAAAATGGGGGTCCAGTTAATTGAAACAGATTTTAAAGGACCCCTTGAACCTGGTACAGTTGGTTTGCTGTTAGGGAGGTCATCATCAGCCTTGAGAGGACTTATTGTCCATCCTGGGGTTATAGATCCAGATTATACAGGAGTGGTTAAGATCATGGTAGCCTCCCCCCGTGGTATAACGGCTATCTCTCCTGGAGATAGAATTGCTCAGTTGATCATGTTGCCGAGCTTACATGATCGCTATGCAGCAAGGGATCGAGAGAGAGGAAAAGATGGTTTTGGGTCCATGGGCACGGATTTGACTTTTCTCTCCTTGGATTTGGACCAACGCCCCGTCTTGGAGTTAAAAGTTGATGGTAAAAAGATCCTGGGCCTTTTGGATACTGGGGCTGATAGGAGTATCACAGCAAAGAAAGACTGGCCTTCAGGTTGGCCTGTACAAGCCTCTTCTCAAACACTTCAAGGCCTGGGTTATGCTAAGACTCCAGATATGAGTGCAAGGTTATTAAAGTGGCAGGACCAAGAAAACCACTCAGGAGAAATGCAGCCATATGTACTTGAGCTCCCTATCTCCCTTTGGGGAAGAGACCTTTTAAAGGATATGGTATTTAAATTGAGTAATGACTATTCTGATTCAGCCCAACGTATGATGCAAGATATGGGATATGCTCCAGGTTTTGGAATAGGAAAATATTTGCAGGGATGGAAAAGTTCCATATCTATGCAGCAAAGACAAAAGAGACAGGGCCTGGGTTTTTCCTAGGGGCCACTGAGGAGGGCATTCCCATAACTTGGAAGACGGAGGATCCAGTATGGGTTCCTCAGTGGCCACTTTCCTCTGTAAAATTCAATGCAGCCAAAGAGTTGGTGGATGAACAGATGTCTTTAAAGCATATAAAACCATCTGTATCTCCCTGGAATACACTTATCTTTGTCATTAAAAAGAAATCTGGAAAATGGAGATTATTGCATGACCTGCGTGCCATAAACCAACAAATGCAGATCATGGGCCCAATGCAACGCGGCTTGCCGCTTTTATCATCTTTGCCAGCCTCATGGCCCATTATAGTTATAGATATAAGGGATTTTTTTTTCTCCATCCCTTTGTGTGCCAAAGATAGTGAGAGATTTGCATTTACTGTTCCATCCTGTAACCATGAGAAACCTGATCAGCGGTTTGAATGGGTAGTATTACGTCAGGGCATGGCAAACAGCCCCACTATGTGCCAACTGTATGTGGGGGAAGCCATTGCTCCCTTGAGAAAGAATTTTCCAGATTTAAGATGTGTTCATTATATGGATGATATCTTACTGGCAGCTAAGAGTGAACAACTGTTAGATCAGGCCTATGAAGAATTAGTTCAATTATTAAAAAAGAAAAGGTTGTTTATTGCTCCTGATAAGGTTCAAAAGGAAAATGTGGTTGATTATTTAGGAGCGAAGGTTGGACCTGAAAAGATAATATCTCAAAAGATTGAGATAAGAAAAGATAATTTAAAGACTCTAAATGATTTTCAAAGGTTGTTAGGAGATATCAATTGGGTAAGAGGCTATTTAAAGCTACCAAATTATGAAATAAGACCCCTATATGATATTTTGAAAGGTGATTCAGCACTTAATTCTCCTAGGCAATTAACAGTAGAAGCAAGAAAAGCTTTATGTAAAGTGGAAGAAAGGTTACAGAGTGCCTTCCTAAAGAGATGGCAGGAAGGACAGCCCATTGCATTATACATATTTGCCACCTATGGTCAACCTACAGGATTGCTATGGCAGGACGGACCATTATTATGGACCTATTCAAAGATTTCTCCAAAAAAATCCATAGAATATTATCCCACTGCAGTTGCTGCTTTAGCCTTGAATGGTATCCAACAATGCTTGCAGTCTTTTGGAGTTGCTCCTGCCAGAATAATAGTGCCCTATTCCAGTCATCAAATTAAGATTTTGTGTGGCACTGTAGATGATTGGGCAATATTGCAATGTAGCTTTGAAGGAGTGATTGATAATCATTATCCTAAGCATCCATTGCTATCATTTTTTAAGGAGCACCCAGTGATATTCCCTAAGGTTACTTCAGCAGTACCACTTCAAGGGTCACCAAATGTGTTTACTGATGGCTCAAAGACAGGCTGCAGAGCCTATTTGATAGAAAGACAAGAGCCCGTGCTATGCCAATTTCAACCGGGCTTCCCCCAAATAGTAGAGTTGAAAATAGTGATTGAGGTGTTTAAAAGATGTCAATTTACATTCAATTTGATCTCAGATTCAGTCTATGTGGTCAACGCAGTGAAAGTATTAGAATTAGCAGGTCCTATTAAGAATAGTAGTACTGTATGTGCCTTATTACAAGAGTTACAAGTTTTAATCTGGCAGAGAAAAAGGTGTTTTTATATTCAACATATCAGAGCACATACAGGATTACCTGGACCATTAAGTGAGGGTAATGATAAAGTTGATCAATGGACTAGGATGACATGCATTTTTTGGAGCTCATTCCTGGACCAAGCCAGACAGTTTCACCAATTATTTCATGTAAATGCAAAAACTCTACAGCAAAAATTCCATTTGTCTAGAGTAGATGCTAGACAAGTGGTTTTGGACTGTCCTCAGTGTGTGATTCATCATCATCCTCCCAGTGTGGGAGTGAACCCTATAGGGTTGATGCCACTCAAAATCTGGCAAATGGACATTACCCACATTTCAGAGTTTGGAACCTTAAAATATATTCATGTATCTGTGGATACCTGCTCAGGTATCATACATGCTACACCTATGAGTGGAGAAAAGGCTCGCAATGTCATAGGGCATTGCTTAGAAGCCTGGGCTGCATGGGGAAAACCACAGCAGCTGAAAACGGACAATGGACCAGCGTATACCGCACAGTCCTTTGTCTCCTTCTGCAACCAGATGGAGGTACAGCTTAATCACGGATTACCATATAATCCTCAAGGACAAGGAATTGTGGAGCGTGCTCATCGCACCTTGAAAGAATGTTTGCAAAAACAGAAAGGGGGGATAGGCCAAGGCCGTACCCCCAAGGAGAGAATGTCTTTAGCCTTATTTACTTTAAACTTTTTCAATTTGGATGCTCAAGGCCGCTCAGCAGCGGACAGACATCAGGATTCCCATGGTCCACCTAAAAGCATGGTGAAGTGGAAGGATATTTTGACAGGCTCTTGGCGGGGACCTGACCCCGTGCTAACATGGGCGAGAGGGTCTGTTTGTGTTTTTCCTCAGGATCAACAAGATCCAGTGTGGGTGCCTGAACGCCTTGTGAGGAAGATTCGTCATGAAGACCTTCCTAAGGATCCTGGTGATAGCAGCAGTGAGTATGTCAGGAATGACCGAGCCGAGATGGGGGATCCTGTCGATATTCCCAAAGCCGATGCCAGTCAGACATGATGCAACTGTGTTTCCACGCTTATTTAGCAGTAATAGAAGCTTAGGCTTACCCTACCTTCCCTTTGATGATCAGAAAAGCCCTATTAGGGTAATAGAAATGTCAGCTTGAAGGGTAGTCTGTGCTTTTTAATGAGCTTCAATAGGTCAGATGATACAGAATGCATTAAATTGTCTCAGCAGTCAGCAGATTTTTTACCACAACTGAGGTTTGGGGGTAGGAGTGGTGGTTTGTTTTCAGGCAACGGTTCTCGCCTTGAAGGATGGTGGCCCACACGAGTCTCTGACCGGGACCCCCCAAGACAGCCACGCTGGGCACCTTTTTGTAGAGGATCCACAGGAGAGGAAGGACCTTTTCCCTGGACTGGATGTCAGGAGCGCAGAGAAGTTTGGGTTCAACAAGATTATTTTTCCTTTAGCCCCATGATTAGTAATATAGTGAATAAGTCTTGTACAGGAATGCTTGATATATCTACTAGGGATCCTCAGCAGACTGCCACCAATCCTTTTGATTTGTGGCTTTTGTGTGGGGTAAATGGAAGTTGCATGGACTTGGGACCTGTCATTATGCTTGGGGGAGGAATTTATCAAAGAGGTAATTTTTCCCTAGGGTCTGTTACCAGGTTGGATTTTTCTAGCGGTAGTGGCTCTGGTACTTGGAAATCTTTGTTTCATTCTTACCGCAACAAGACCTTTTCAGCTTCGCCAGTATGTCTCTGGCCTCCTTTTCTGTGGATTGTAAGTAATGGGAGTGCATCCTTAGGTGAAGAAAAGTTAGTATGCACTCCGGGCACATGTTTTTATGCCCTATGCTGGAATGCCACAGCCTTTCCTGTGGCTGTGGTGACTAGAATGCCTCGATATGTACCAGTTCCTGTAGAGGCCCCTAATACCATGATGCTATTCAGGTTTAAAAGAGATTTTGGCATCACT
>CAJQZJ010033200.1:3959196-3984268 GCA_907164525.1 Lophiomys imhausi | reverse complement strand
AAGGAAGGAAGGAAGGAAGGAAGGAAGGAAGGAAGGAAGGAAGGGACTCTAACACAGAAGACAATACAATGAGGTCTGTCTTTACCGGAGTGTTGGAACTCAGCTCATCCTGAGGGTGAGTCAGCTCTTAGTCACAGGGCCAATCACTCACAACAGAGTGGTAATCTTGTGAATAAATAAAACTGTACTTTTTAAAGCTAAAAGGAGACTTGGGGATCATGGAATTTACACATAGGGATGTGAAGCCAAGTTGTTTTTATGGTAACAAAGCTGGATTTTGGTAAAGTTTTGTCTGGAATCCAGTTTCCTCATTTTTGTCCCACATGAGACCCAAGAATAGATCAGCAGATTTCATCTACTTATAAACAGCCCAGGGCATAAATTGTTCTGCAAAAAAAGAGAAAGGAGAGAGGAGAGGAGGGGAGAAAATCAGAAGGGAGGGGAGCACAGGAGAGGGATGGAAAGGTGAGAAGGACGGGGAGAGGGAGAGAGAATGTGAATTACTGACCAGAATGAAGGCTGACAAGGGATATGGCCAATGCTGCTTGTCACAAGCCCCAGATGTTCGTGGGTTTCTGCTTGTTGATGCCTCTGAGCGTCTAGCCTCTGGCGTAGTGCAGCCTAATTACTCCAAGGTATTCGAATGAGCAATCCTGTGTTTTCACATAGAGTCTGTAAGCCCAGATTAGCAACAGGCAAATGTTGTTGATCATGATGCTTCCATGAAGTAAGTGACTTGCTCAATTCTAGATCATGAGCCACAACCAGAAACCGGGCCTTTGGGTCCTCCTGTGCTATGTCGCTCTCTGAAAAGAGTTTAACTTGGTAAATTATTCTACAGTGAGGATAAGGACAGTAAGTCGCCTCAGCAAAGGGACAGGCTCTTGAAAGTTTGTTGACCCAGCCCCCACCTTTCTGGACTGAGGTATCTTTCTGGTCTACTCTTCATCAGATCCTCTTCCAACCTCTCAGAGCTTCTTCTCTGAGAGCTCCTTCCTACTCTTCTCAGAATTCAAATCACCCTGAGAAGGAGGAAGAGGGCCTCCCATGCAAGAGTCCTGGCCCTGGCTGCTGCAAGCCTAAGAAGGTTACAGGTGGATTAACATCTCTGTCATATAGTGTGTAGGGGATCATAGTCTTTTCTCACTGTCGAAAATGCTTCCTGTGTTTCCAGTTTTGTGACGTTGGTACTTTTGCTTGAATCTGGGTGATTTCAATGGTATTCTGTGCTTTTCCAAAACAGTAATATGTATTCTAAACAGAACAAAGCTCCATTACACTGCCCTCCTTACATTAACACAGGCTCACAAATGCCTTAAGAACTTAGAGAAGAGGACATATAAAAGTGATTTAGGAGATTTGAGGTTTTCTGGGATATGGAAAAAAGAACTGTGAGGAAGACTGCAGAGGAAATGCTAAGTTCTTAAAGGCACAGTAATGGACCTGAGCCAACATCGCCTGCCACCGGCATTCACTTTGTGTGAAGACTGAGTGAGTGAGAAGTGTCTGGAGAAAGACATCCCTCTTCCTCATGTGCCCGAGACTTCCACACGTTTTGAGGGTCACATCTGACAGTTGGCTGTCTAAGGCCTGAGAAGGAAGAAAGTCCAGAGTAAGATCAAAGAAAGAAAGTCCTCACCTCTTGACCTCTGTAACCACACCTGGACCATCTCATGCCAGTGCTGAGCATGGCCCTCATCCCAGAGTGAGCTTCATTTCACAGTATGAAGTAAGAGACTCAGGGTCTTCCTTTAAAAGTCCAACATCATCACAGAAAGCAAAGGAGGGTGCTTGTAACTGCAAGTTGTGAGCAGACCCTTTTGATCTGTCCAGAGGCAGGGGTTTCAGATAATTCAATGCTTCTCTGTGAAGAGTTAACAGTTCTTAGCACAGAATTTGATATAAATCTTTAGACACTATACTCCACACAGCCAGTCATCTCTGTACTGCTATGGGTTTTCATTTCCTCTTCAAGTGGTTACTTTCCAGGAGGATATGCATGCTTTGAACATTAAGTCATTTTAAAAATCTATATTTGCAAATAGTGTAAGAAAAAAGTAAGAACAATGAAAATCCATGTTCCAAGTAGTTAGCCCTGAAATTATGTACATTCAAGTGACTCTAGACAGACTGAGTAGGTTGTGCTTATATATTCAGGTGTATATATTCACACATATATATTTAATAATAACAAATAAAAAGAGGCCAGGATTTTAAGAGAGAGTAAGGAAGGGGATATAGGGTTAGAGGGAAGAAAGGTAAAATTATATTTTAATTAAAAAATTAAGAACAAAAATTAAAGACAGCAACTAAATCAAACTGCTATAGCCTAAATTTAACACAGTTTTTAAAATGAATCAATGTTAAAACATTATCCTAATTTTAAAAACACCAACAGGCAAAATAGAAAGAAAAAATAAATCCATATCCCAACTGTCACGTTGAAATGGTTCTTATTTTTTAAATATTTATTTGTGTGCAGGTGTGTGTGTGCCTAAGTATATCTGTGCATCATATGTGTGCCTGGTGCCCATGAAGACCAGAAAGCATCCTTTCTCTTGGAACTGGAGTTACAGCTGTGAGACACCATATGGGTCCTGAGAACAGAACTGGGGTCCTCGGCAAGAGCAGCCCATGCTCTTGGCTGCTGAGCCATCTCTTCAGCACCAATTCTTAACAAAAACAAACAAACAAAAATCCTGCTTGGAAATCTCCTTCTATAAACCTCAGCACTTTTTCAGTTCCCCCTTTATCATCTCTGCACGATCATGTTATGCAAGTTCCCTCAGAAAGTGGCTTTCTTGCCTCTGGTCTTTGGTATAAGGGCCCACATCTGGCCCCTCATTAGGAAAGCCAGCAAGCAGTGGTTCCTCCACGGACCCCGTCTTGACTCCTCTCAATCGTGCACTGTGATCTGGAAGTGTGAGTCAAATAAGCCTTTTTCTTCCCAAGCTGGTATTCATTGGAGAATTTTCTCATGGTATCTGAGGAGAAACCAGACAATCTGTATGGTTGTGGGCAGGATTAGAAGGGCTAGTGTGTTTGAGTTGCTTGGAACAGAACTGACAGTGTGGCCCGGTGCTCAGGAGTGTCAGTGACTCCCTTTCAGCTAAGTTGGATATGTTATTTTTTAGCCCATTTACAATTCCAGGCCCCTGGGAGGAGATGTCCTCAGCCATCACCTTGGCTGAAGGGACAACCATGGGTTATCTCTACATACATTCTGTATATGGATTCTCTCCATCAAAATCCAACCTGACTGTGCAGGTATGCAAATCCAAGTCACAGGTTAGCCAGTGACTTGTGATCTTGCCAATCAGTGAGCAAACTGTTGATTTGATGGTTCATACTGATTGTCAACTTGAACAAAGAAACAAGCCTCTGGCAGGTCTATGGGAGAGTTTCTAGATCAGGTAAATTAAGGTGAGAAGAACCATCCTGGCTGTGAGTGCCACCATCCATGAGCTGGGATACAAGAATGCATGACAAGAACAAGGAAGGTGAGCACCAGTGTTCATCTCTCTCTGATCCCTGATTGTGATGCCATGTGACCTCACATTCCTGGCCATGGGACTTCTCTGCTGTGGTGGATTGTACCCTTGAACTGTGAGCCAAAATACAATCTGTGTTGCTTAAGTTGTTTATATCAGGCACTTTACCACAGCCAGGAGGCAAGAAACTAACACAGTTGACAGACCAAGACTTCTTCTCTTGAGGATCTGAGCCTGGGAGGTAGTGTCGTGGTTTGGATGTGAAATGTCCACTTGGGGCTCTGGTAGAACCCTTGGTTTCAGCATTGGATTGGGGAGGCGGATGAACCTTCAGCAGGGAGGCCATGGCTGGTACAGGCAGGGCATAGAGGAAGGCGTTTTATGGTTACTCAGTCTTCTGGCTGGCTCACCCAGTTGTGAGGAGTCCCATCCACAGGCTCTGTTGCCTTGACATCCAGCATGCATTCCTAACACAACACACTGCATCCTCTCAGACCATGAACCTGAACCAGTCCTTCCCCTCATGAACTTCTTTTTATCAAGTTTTGCTCACAAAAACAAGAGAAGTAACTAATGAGAGTGCCTGAGGACTCACAGAGCAGCTATCAACTTTACTTTTCTTGGTGAACCAATAAATAGAGGGCTCAGGCCAGAACTGGCGACATGCCCCAGTTAGCTTTACAGCCACTACATCTGAAAGTAGACCTCAGGTCTAAAAGGTATACAGTCTTCTGTAACGGTGCCACCAATTCTTCAGACATATGAGCTTATGGAGATACTTCATACTTAATAACATCCACTTAAATGGGAAAATATTTTTGAAAGGTATTTTTGTAAAAGCTAGCTAAAAAAGAAAATGGACAGATTACAAAAATTGGAAAGGTTTTGGTGACAACAAAAATATCCCCATATCTTTAGATAAACCTACAGATACATGAAATATATTAGAAAATAATTATTTCCTGGGATTGATAAAAATACTAACATCAAATTCTATTTTTCTGCTCAAGGAACAAGATGACTCCTTAGGGCATCCTCTATACCCTTAGATCAATGTCCTTCTTGGCCTCACCAGAGAACCTCCATCCAACAATAGATGGAGATTAACGCTGAGACCCACAAGGAGACAATGTGCAGAGAGTGGGAGACTTTGAAGCACTTGGCCTTACTTGGAACCTGTACAGAGAGGAGGCAGAAAGACTGTTAGAGCCAGCCTTTATAGACGACAGCAAGAATGCTGTACCTTCCAGCCACAGCAGGACTGATATACACATGAACTCTCAGACAGACTGTGGCAGCATGCACAGGGCCTGCACAGGTTCAAACCACACAGAGTCCAAGTACTGAGAGGAGGAAGTTGACACTGTCTCCCATGCCTAACCAAGAACCTATCTCCAGCTGACAACTGCTTGCAAAGGAAAAAAATGTCTCCAATGGAGTTTCACTGGGCATATAAACCACACTTAAGAGTTGGCTTCATGCCCAGCCAGAGATGTCCAATACAAAATGAACTCAGTAGTCTTTTTGTACTTTTGTCTTATAGTGTTTTTGTTTGTTTGTTTTTCTGTCTGACTGGCCTTTTGCTTTTATAATATGTTTTCCATTTTTGTGTTTAAATTTAACCCAAGTTAATGCATTACAAAGACGATCAGAAAGAAATCCAAACCACTGCCCAAAACAATGGTTTTAAAAAGGCTACTCTAATTCCAGACAAGCTAGGAATGCAGATAAAAAGACAAAATAACTCTGACAGAAGATATACATTCTGCTCTTTTGAATAGCTTGCCATCAAAGAGTGAATTGAGGATCTCCTTGCAATTTCCTAATGCAAACAGATCACAGGAAGTTCAGCTCAGACAAAAACGACCAAAGACTCTGAGTTATCATCAGGTCAGAAGTAGAGAGGCTCAAGGAAGATTAAAGACTGCCATGGACACCGTAATGTGTGCCAGCCCATGGATCTCCTGATAAATCAATCCTCATCTCTAGGGCAGAACAGGTTTGAATAATACCTCTGCGCTTCTGAATGCTGCTTGGAGGGTTTCCTAGTCCCAGATGCAGGTGGTTGCTGTCTGCAGAAGGGACTCCCGGTAGCTCCCACTGTGCATCATAATCACCCACAGCATGCCATTCAACAATCATATTAAGTCGTCCCCACTGGTGACAATGTGTGGGTCCCCTCAGATGCTCACTTTCATGCATGAGACAAATACTTCAGCCTCTTGGTGAAGGTCAACTCAGTCAGCTCTCGCTGATGACGTCTTTTACACATAAGATGTTGTCCAGGCAGTAAAAACATCTTGACTCAATAACAACAAAATTGCTATGAACTGCACATGATTCAAAGTGACCACTGTGCAGCCCATGCAGGGCTAGGATGAGTGGAGAGTCACTGCACTCCTCGCCCCTTTTCTCTCAGCCAAAGAATGGCTTATGTGACGACCTCTGCTCCAGCAGAGGTCGTCACACAGGGATTTGAGACAGGAAAGACACGTCTCAGATTTAAATACAAAGCAATGCAGTAAATCATTGCTGCCTGGCATTTCTTAGTCTAAAGCCGCCATAACTACAATGCTCAGGTAGAGTCTGAACAGGTTCCCTGACAGTAAATAAGCTACGCAGAGAACAGACAACACAGGACCACTCAGTCCCAGCACAGTGTGTAAGGCTTTGGGCTCCTCCTAACTACTCCCCCCTTCTTTGTAAAAAGAACACATTACTCGGCCACCAGAAACAATGAAATCATGCAGTTTGCAGCCAAATGGATGGAACTAGAGAAGCTCATCCTGAGTGAGCTAACCCAGACTCAGAAGGATGCACATGGGCATCTATTCACTTATAATTGGATTTTAGCCATATAGTACAAGATAACTATACTACAGCCAATGCCCCAAAGGGAACATGATCATAGACCATTTTTCCTGTTAATAAGACACTTTGCCCTAGTGGTGCTGCCTTGTAGGCCCCCAGTGTATGAGGAGTCTCTTGGCCCTCATATGACTGCTGAACTGGGGCAGGGGACTGATGGCTAGCACTAGGGCAGTTGTATTGGACCATGAGGCAGTGAGTGAGAATGACAGCTAGAAAAGCTTTCATTGCTGATGACCAGGGGATAGTCAAATCAGCCCTGGGCTACCTGCAACCAGCATTTATTTATATATCAGGGAAATATTCTTTTTCAGTCATTCTTTTCTTTCTCTCTTTTATAACCATGTAAAGAAGTTTTGTGTGTAAAATGTGTGAATTCTTAAGAGTATCGTGTGTGGGGCCATTTAGACTGAGATATGATTGACAATGAGCAGGTGGCTCACACAACCATTTATTTACAAAATGAAAAAGTATTATTAGCTAATTTTGAAAAATTGCTTGATTGAAATATGTGACTTGGTGATTGAAATCTAAATGTCAGACATAGCAAATCCCTTTCAACCCAGAATCAAATATCAAGGTGTTTCACAGCAATGGATAATTATCAACTGTTTTTAAAATGATCTAGACTACAAAGTACTGAAGGATCTTCCTTTTGTTGCCAGTGAAAGGACCTGAATTACCAGAATCTTTGACAGGTACTACCCACAGTCAGTCAATAGGGAGCTGATAAGGACATACATCTTTATCCCTGACAAGTTTACCTGTAGCATAATAAAATATGATGTGATCCACCTCCACAGACAGTTATGGTAAGAAGAAGATCTGACTCGAAGGAAAGTAGGATACTGAAGTCTTTGATGGAGAACTCTGGTTGATTTCACAGGCTCCTTTCCAACAGCAATGTAGGTAGCCCAGCTGCCTTGTCATTAACCTTAACCATGAAAGTCACCTAACTTAAACTCTACTTAGCCCCCTCTATCTATCTACCCACTCATACACATAGAGGGACACTCACATAGACACACAGATACACACAGACACATGCATGTGAGATACACAGATACACATAGATACAGATACACACACACATACAAAGACACATAGATAAATACAGATACAGAGAGAGAGACATAGATACATACACTGACACACACAAAGGTACACATATAGATACACACAGACACATGCATGAACATACACGAACAAACAAAGGCACACAAATACACATATGCATACACACACACACACAAGCCCTCTTGAATGTGGCCTTGGAAAACTCAACTCTAAAGAACACAAGCTCACCATAGTTCCTACAGGTGGCTTGGGCACAGTACCCTTGACATGGGGATTTCTATTGCCCCATCTTGCTGAGAAGTTGGTGGACACATCTCACAGCAAGATCCCAAAGTCTGCACTCAAGTGGAAAAGACCTAGAGTCCTCCGAAAAGAGGTAGGACTTCTGTGAGCAAGAAAACTTGCTTCATCTTTTTCACCAGTTTCCTGATAGAGCTCAGGTTCTGAAGGAATAATTTAAGTGTTCACCCTGCACAGCGGATCAGCTTTGTCTGTCCGTATTAACAAAGACACACAAGAGGCCCTCCAAAATTAAATCCCTCCCTCTCCTATCATTGAATGTGGATCTTAGCTCTGGGTACTCTTTTTCGTCCCCAAACCAAATATTCTTTAAGAAACCTACTCTTCCTTTCTTCATAGTGGAACACACACCCTGAATTTACTTGGCTTCTGGTATCAGGACTGTACCTTTGTCTTTCTTGTGTCACCCTTCCCCTGTGTGTCACTGACTGTCCTTCTTAAAGGGGAAACTCCAAGAGTGACAAAGGAAGTCGGATGTGTAATGTGAGGGCAGAGGATGTTGAGGACGATGTGGTAGTTGAAGAGCTGGGAGAGCCTGTGCTACACCCGTTTTCTGAGGAATCCACGATGTGCTGAAGAGTGAACTGGTCTTGGACAGAAATCACATTTTGTACAGTTAGCCAGCAGCCATGTCGGACTCTGTGGCTACAGCCCCTCTACCAGGTCAAGGCTAAGCTGTGCAGGAAAGCCCTTGGCTCCGAGGACTAGAGGACCTTGCAGTCTGGTGCACGTTACCTAACCTGTATGCCTTGCCCAGCAGAGAGAGGGAGGTAGTATGAAGCCCAGTGTGAACTGGATCCAATAATGAAGGACTAAGACCTTGGAATCCAGGAGCCCTCGTCGACAGAAGCAGGAAACACTTCGGAACTATCCGCTTATCTCAGCCTCGCCACGCGGGTGTTCTCAGACAAGGTTCCAGGAAGGGAAATGATTTCTCAACCCTTATCAGCCCTCGATTTCACACCTGGACCACTGAGTGGGAGGGGAGCAGGGGTGTCATTGCGTCCAGAGCTCAGAGCCGAGTGACAGTGTAGCCAAGACCGGGGCTCAGCATAGCCGCCCCTCTTTTCTGGCCTGGGTAGTCTCAGCGGTCTGCTTCCCAGCTGAGGCTAATTTAAGGACACTGAGTCGGTCCTGACAGTGCTCTCGCCTCCCCTTGCGCGGCATGAGGGTGTGAGCCTGGCTCTGCCCAGTGAGCCGAGTTCACTCACTTTAAACTTCTGTCAATGAATGTGCTGTGACGCCATGCCCTGGGGAGCCAGTACTTGTTGAAACAGGCTGAAACTCTCTCTAGTACTACAGTAACTTCCGTGAACACTATTTTTTTTCTGCCAGGCACCCCAAATATTCTTGTACTTATTGATGGGTTAACACCATGTGTGGTCCTTCAAGTCAGTGAACTTTTCTACATCTGCTAAGTATTCTTCTTCAAAGCCTCCACTGACATAGAGGCTGGGGTGTGGGGAGGAGAGGAAACAGGTCAGGGCAGAAAGCCAAACTTATAGATGTGGTTTGCTATTGAAGGTCTAGAGGGAGGTGGGTGAGAGGCAGGGAAAGCTGTGGAGGGCATGTGGGGTGTAAGAAGCCCTCGCAGACACAGCTGAGGGACTGAGCACAGAGGGGAAAACCGTTGGTTCTGAACTCAGTAGAAGGGAGAAAACCCTTTGTTTAAACATTGCTGACCTGGGTCTTCATGAAAAAGGAGAAAGTCTCTAGTTCAGGGGAGTGTGTAAATAAAAGAACACAAGATGGAGCCGTGAGCATCCACTTTACCAGGAATTCCAGGGAGGCTGGGACCCCAGTTTCTGGACACCCAGTGGGAAATTGAGCCTAAGTCCTTCAAGCTTTGGACAAAAAAAAAAAAAACAAAACAAAACAGAACAAAAACCATTCTTGTTTGGGGCACAGTGGAAACACCAAAGGCTTTTGAGGCAGCTACAATCTCCACTCTCCAGATGAGAAAAGTGAGGCTTAGAGGAGCGAGACACTTGTCTAGCAAGCAGGGAGAGGGCATTTGGGCGGATTCTGACTCAAACACTGCACCCACTCTTATAACTGATCTGTTTTAAGGGACAAGTAACAATTTTACATATTTACAGTATATTTAGTGGATTGATATATATTAGTCTTTCTCTTTATTTACCTAGTAATCAGAATAACATTTTCTATCAGAGAAAATTTATTTCTCTGATAGAAAATGTTATTCTCTGTAAAATCAGTAAAAATCAGAATCATTTTCTCTATTAAAAACAACCAACGAAACAAAATTACATATGTTTAAGTGCCTCAGAAACTGAGTTCTGTGGCCATAAATAACTAGCATATTGCTAGTTTACTATTATTATAATTCATAATTTACTAACATCATGGCTGATATTACCATGAGTGCATTTCTACAAAGGTATTGGTATTATTTAGTGTGAGCACTGACCATAAGAGACCAAGGTTTTACTGCAGTTCCTGTGTATATTAGCTCATTTCCCTTGACTGCCTTGGGAAATATCACCTGTATTATATGTCTAACTTATAGACATGAGCAGAGGCTGACACTTCTCCACTGTCCATATAGTCAAGAGCCAGGCTTCATGGTTTTCATGCCCAACGGTGCCATACAGGCTGCTGTGGGACGATCACAGCCCTATTACCCCAATGTAGACCCTGTGGCTAAAGCAGTGACTCACCTGGCCAGATGTGCCCATGGGTGCACAGGGGTAAACAAATACATTCTGATTGGACTTAAGGCCCTCTTTGAAGGTACTGTAAATCTGGCCAAGAACCCACTTCCCTGACACTCACAGGCCCGAGGGTGGATTCTGCTGTTATTACTCTGCTGAACAGATGTAGCATCAAACTGCCTTCCAAATTCTGCCTCTCTACCCATAGATTAGTATACCCCACAGACACCATCAGTGAAGTTTCTTTGGGCAGTGGATGGTGGTTCACAGAGAAACTCACAACTCTAAATGCAGAGAATCAGTGTCTTTGTTGGTGCCGAGCCAGAAACCAGACATCTATCCATGTGCTCCTCCAAGGCTCAAGGACTATCCAGGAAGAGAGAGCAAAGACATTGTAAAAGTCAGAACCACTGTTCTCATGAACTCCTAGCAGCTGTGGTTACCTATGCAACACCTACACAAGATCGACCTGGTGAACCTCCTAGCATGGGCTAGGAAGTGGTTCATGAGTCCATACCCCTATTGTGCAGTGTTTGTGAGTGTGTGTATGTGTGTGTGAGCATGTGTGTGTATGTGTGTGAGTGTCATTAAATTTGGAGGGAGTGAGAGGGTGAGTGGTTGATCTAGGAGGAGTTACAGGGAGTGAGGTGACTATGATCAAAATACCTTGTGTGCATGAATGAAATCCTGAAAGAATTAATAGCATAGCTTATGTATTTATTTTTAAAAAGAATCTCCTCCTGATGCATATGCTGATATACCAGCCCTTCTACAGGTAACTCTTGGCTTCCTCTGATGATGTTTTGACCTCACACCGTTCATGGTACTCTGCCTGGAGATGCTGCCTTCAGGGATGCTTAGAGACATCAACGAAAAACAGGCATCAGCACCAGATTCTGTGCTGTAAGGAGGTGTTGGATAGTTAAGTAGAATGGCTCCCAAGGCTTGATTAATCTGGAAACTGTATATTATTTTACCTCTCTGAATATGAGGATCTCAGTTCAATCTCTGGACTTACATAGAAGAGCTGGGAGGAACGTACCTTTAATCCCAGCACTGGGGAGGCTGAGAAGGCCAGGTCCATCTCTCTATCTATCCAGCCATCCTAGTCAATCAGCAAGACCCAAGCTAAGTGAGAGAGACCCTGTGTCCAAACCAAAGTGGGTGGCATCTGAAGTCAACATCTGAGGCTGGCCTCTGATCTCTACACGCATGTGGACATGTGTGTGTGTGAGGATGCATAACCCACAGAGATGCACCAGGAAAAACATGTACACCCACACACATAAAAAGAGAACAATACTATTGTTGATTTTAAAAAACAGACAAAAACCCACTATGATTATGTAAAGGTATCAGTTCCTCATATTATGCCAAACTTCCAATGCTTCCCCAAAGATCTGCATGTAATGATTCATTCCTTTTTATATTTAAAATCTCTCTCTCTCCATATATATATATATATATTTCTTTAGTTTTCAAACTTAAGAACACTTCATAGACTTGGTAGTACTATACAAAAATTTGGTGAGAGATGTTCACAACGGTTTATTAGCTATATGAATAATATACATAATAAAAATGATCAGAATAAATAATTAGTTGAGTTGGACCAAGTCCATATTCTTATGGGCATTTTATAATGAAAAGAATCTGTCCTTCATATTGATGGTCACTAAATGTTCTCATTTAACTATTAGCAAATAATCACTGGGGCTGTTTAAAGTTTTTCTTTCCTGTTTGTATGAATAAAACTTTTCAAAATAAAAGTTCAAACTGGAGAAATGAACATATCCACTTTGCCAGACTCCCTTTGGGATTCAGCCCCAGCACAGTGAGTTTGGCATCACACAGAGCAGATGCGTCTCAGCAGAAGAGGCATGGCAAAAAGCAGTGCTAAGTTCAGCTACTAAACTCCGATAAATCTTTTCCCTTCACACCAGTACAGACTCGGTAGCCATTCTGTAAACTGGTTTGTTTCCTAGGATCCTGGAGTCCTGAGTTGGAAGAAACCTTGAAGAAGTGTTTACGTCCTCTCCTACCTCTTCTCTGGTTGCCCAGCATTTGCAGGACGCAGACAGGGTCGAGTAGCTTACTATGTCTTGAAGTGCATCTTTCTATCTTGGGTCCTTCTGTTGGTCAGTATTGAACCACACCTGATTCCATGTGACATTCCTTTACTATACAGCGACTCCATCTTGGCTCTTGGATTCAGTCAGGCTTAAGGAGATACTTTCAAAGACCAGCACTTCAAAGAGACGATGCTGGCTCTCTCTGAGTGGTATCATTTAATTTTCCTCTGCTGTGTGCTTCTCTCCATTGTTGGAATGTCACACCCGAATATATATTGTAATTGTAATGAAAAGTACATGTAAGTTTATTTATATCTGGGGGAAATATTTAAACTCTAAATACAATGAATAAAAACTGAGACTGATTTAAAAAATCAGGTAACTTTAAATCTGGAATGTGTGATAGCAAAGTTCAGTTCCCAGAGACATAGCCCCACATTAACAATGTTCATCAAAGATATGTGATCGTTTCTGCCCTAATCAAACATACTTAATGAACTCATGTTTTTCTCAGATGCAATATGGCCCAAAAATCCTTTGATAGTTCTATTTGCTATTTTATAACTAGACACACACACAAATGATCTAATGTATATACAAAATATCATTCTGCCTCGATCTTGATAGGTCTGTTGGTGATTTTATATATGAAATAATAGTAACAATTAGAATGGATAAATATTTTATGAAGAAGCCAGTGTGTGTTAACAGGTTTGCCTCTCCAAAATGCTCAAAGTCCCTGTAAACTAGAATTCGTGACTCTAGCATCCGCTGGCAGAGGAGATGAGGTGGCAGGTGTGTCACGCCAGTCTGTGCCAGCTAGTGCTGAGAAAGGTGACAACTTGAGAGTTGACACTGCTGTGTCTCTGAGGGGGAAGCCAACCTGACCTCTGCTGAGGGAAGACGGATGATGCAGGGACTTCTCTAATGGCATTTTTTGAGTTGCTACATGGTTCCTTATCTCACACAGACAGATTGGCACTTTAATTATAAACCAAGCACAGTGGTACATGCTTGTAATTCCAGCACTTGGGAGGCTGAGGTGAGAGGTAACCGGTTCCATGTCAGCCTGGGCTCCATAGCAATGGCCTGTTAAATAAAATGAAACAAAGCTCTCTCTTGGGTGTGCTTGTTTTTCTGTCTCCTATAATTTCTCCTGTTTTCTTTGGAGCTGGTCCACATCTTTCTTCTCTTATCCTGAGGTGAGATGATAGGAAAGATTTCACACACTGGTGAATGCACTTAGCTTCATGTGAAGACTGGACCACTTGTCTTCCAAGTTTTTCTTCAATGTTAATAATTTATGAAAATGAAACAACTATACTGAGTGCTTGTGTTGGAATTATTTTGTGAAATGCTTACAATATATGTCATCTTATATAACATGGTTACATCCACTTATAGCTAAACTCAAGACTAGAAAAGATGACATTAATTTAATCAAGATCAGACAATTAGTAAATTAACACAGCTAATTTTATGCTCTGTGCTCCCAAATGCAACATTACATGTGTTGGTCTCTGCAAACAATAGCAAGCCTCAAGCCCAGGGGTCAGGATGACCCTCCACATGGCCATATGGTGTGAAGAATTTCTCAAGTTAAGACAACTCAACTGTCACTTCTTCTACCACTGTCGGTGCAGCCATTCTCCCTCCAGATGGGTGTCCCCTCACTCTTTGATAGATTTATATTGCTTTCTTTAACCAGCACAGCTGCCCTACAAAGTTAAAACAAGTATCTCACTTCTTCATTCAAAATCTTATGAGCTATTACACAGTATCTTTCACATATCATAGTTATTAACTCAGATTTGGATCCAAACACATGTTCCCACAGCCCTGGAGGTGCTCTGTCCAAGACTCTTCCCTTCCAAACACAGACCCCACCAATCAAGTTGGCGTCCTGCTTGCCTCTTGCCTCTGAGATATTCTTCTGTCCCACAAAAGTTGTGCTGGAAAAATGGGAACAATGTTAACTCTCAGAAAGCTTTTCTTTTCTCAGAGAGACAGAAGACTGTACTTTTTTGCAATGAAACCATAAGATACAGTCTTCCCTTGCTATTTCAATGTCTTAAACATTCTCTTATTAGAACCTATTCTCATAGGAGGAGGTCCATCAGTTATTATATAATTTGAACATTATGTAATTACTGATAATAATTATGAAGACTTCTAGATGCCATATGCAATGCAAACTACATAGAATCTGGCCAGCAGGCAAGTCATTTAATTTGGTTTAATTAGCTCTAGACTAGTAAAAACAAAATCTTAAATAAATATAAGAAATGTGTTGCATGCTGGCAAAAATGTGAACAAAGAGGAACACTCTTCCATTGCTGGTGGGTGTGCAAACTTGTACAACTACTTTGGAAATCAATCTGGCCATATCTTAGAAAATTGGGAATAGCTCTACTTCAAGACCCAGCCATACCCCTCCTGGGCATATATCCAAAAGATTCTCCACCAAACCACAAGGACATTGCCTCAACAATGTTCATAGCAGCTTTATTTGTAATAGTCAGAAACTGGAAAAAGCTCAGATGTCCTTCAACTGAAGAATGGATTTAAAAAAAAACCTGTGGTACATTTACACAATGGAATACTACACAGCTATCAGAAACAAGAATATCCATGCAATTTGCAACCAAATGGATGGAACTAGAAAAGCTAAGTGAGCTGACTCAGACCAAGAAAGATACACATGGTATGTATTCTCTTAAAAGTAGATATTAACCACATAGCATAGGACAACCATTCTACAACCCACAGACCCAAACAGATAGGAACCTAGCATAACCGTCCTACAAAAAACTCTACCTAGCAGTGAGTCTTGGACCCTGTTGCAGGTTAGTGGAACACCCGACCCCAGATGGGCTGCCATATCAAGCCCCAGGACCAGAGGAAGCTCTTGGTCCTCACATGACTGTCTGAGGGAATATGAGGGAATATGATATGTTGGGGGCCCACTTCATCTGAGGAGAAGGAGAGGGCTTAGAAGAGGAAGAGGGATGGAGGGAGGGAAGGAGGGAGAGATGGAGGGACCAGGAGGAGAGGAGGGAGGAGACTGTATTAGAGAGGGAACTTAAAAAAAAACAAATTAATTTAAAAAAGGTAACTAAGCATAAAAAAATAAAAATAAGAGATAAAATTTTCAAATGATAATTTATCAAAGGCATACTTGCCTTACTAGCATGAAAGGAAAAATGGTCTTAATTTCAGTTTAGAATGTTAGATTGCAGGTTACCACATTGCTCACACACTCTTGGATATAAGCTTATAAGGTTTTCACCTATATATAAAAGATATTTTTGTTGTTTGGTTTTAAAAATGAAGTTAAGAGACTTAAAATGTTGTAAGTAAATTAAGGGTTACTACAGTTCAAACTGGTTTCCTAAATCTCTAAGAGCTGAAGTAATTTGGAGCTAAGATAAAATATTAGAGCAAGGCGGTATTAGCCCATGCCTTTAATTCCAGTAGAGACAGGAGGATCACTATAGAGTTATTGTCTTCTAAATTCTAGGGTTACAATGAACAGGGTGGTGATGGTGCACATCTTTAATCCCAAAACTTGAGAGGCATACACCTTTAATCCCACTGCACTGGAGTCAAAAACATGCAGATCTCTGTGTTCAAGGACAGCCTGACACACAGCAAGCTCCAAATAGAGAAAAACTTAGATGGTTCACACCTTTAATCCCAACCACAGGGAGGCACACACCTTTGATCTCACCACTTGAAAGGCAGAGGCAGGCACTAGGATTTACAATGATTTAAGTTTAAAAGTCACATGCAAATGGCATGCTGAAATTCAAAGTCAATTATCTTTTGTGTTCTCAAAAATATATACACTTAAAGGTATATTTAATTCCAAAATATCAAAGAATTTTTTTAATCCCAATTGAAAGATATACTTTCTATAATGTAAAAAAACAAAAAACAAAACAAAACAAAAAAAAAAACAATTTGTTCTAGGAAAGATGTTACCTATCAAAAAAGTAGCACCCCAGAGTTAGGATTAGGGCAGAGTTCTGTTCTTATCTTTCCAGGAGATTAAAAGGATCCATGTAAGGAGTCCAGGGATAACTGGACAAATGAAACTTCTGAAGAAAAGGGAGGAGACACCAAGAAGACAAGTAGCCCAGATGACCCAGCTTTGCAGACTGGGTCAATAGCTGTTTCCTCAAAAATTTACAACCAGAACAACTTCAAAATGGCTAGAAAATGGTTCAGCCCCACAGACTGTCCCAATCAGGACTTCAGTAAAACTCTGAACTTTCCCACCCAAAGTTCAGCTTCTGACTACAAATTTCTTAGGATATTTAAATAGCCGAGCACAAAAAGACTGGGCATCAAATGTTACTATTAATTTGTGTAACCATTTTTTCATTCTTATTTGGGGCCTGAACAGGTTTCCTACATCCCAAATCAGCAGGAAGTAATTTTAAGAGAGCGACATCCCATTCCCAGAAGGTGGGGTGGGTGATTTCTTTTCTTTTTTCCTTTGGACATTTGGTAGGTTCTAGATGTTTGTTGTTATTTAGGGGGACTGGTTGCAAGTTGTCAAATGGTCTTGTTAAACAAGGATCAAGGGGTTAGACCCAGGGATTTCTCTCTTTTTCTTTTCTCTATCCTTCTTTCTCTCCTATGTAGGGGGGAGACTTGAAAAGAAAAAAAGGAGATATAGACATGATAAAGAAAAAGGGGTAGATTATTGAATCTGCTCTTATATCTTTGTATATTGATAGAAAAATAAGGTTAACTCTTTTTAAAGTATTGTACCTATGTAATGCTTAAAAATGCAATGTGAAGTTTTGGCCTTTTGATAGCAACTGTCACAAACTGTTTAGGATAATTAAGAAATGCAAGCTAATAGTCATTCAAACATGTCATTTTGTGAGGTACTAGCATAGTTTATCACAGATGTTTTCTAAGTTAATCAGAAATCCAGTTGCTAAGAGACAATCAACATTTGCTTATCCAAATATATGGAGATAGATAGGTGGTCTTCAAAAACCTCAAGAGATCTGTAGAATATGGCATTCAAAAATGTTTTCTTAACTTAAGATATTTTGATATTGAGACATGTCAGCTCCTGACAGCACCCCCTATTCTACTCCAAGTAGATGATGAGCATCAAAGATTCTCCATTTGGAGATGTCTGTATTAGTGGCAAGCTTGTCACTGGGCAAGAGAAACCCCTTGCTTCAACTGTAGACAGAATACTGTCCAAAAAGGACAAAACTTGGAAGCAGGTAAATCAACAGCCTAGCTCTGCCAAGACAGGGTAGGCAAGTCCTTCACAATTCCTGTTTTACAATTAATGTCTGTCAGAGATGCTGGGGTAAAAGGCTGAAGATAGATGCTCTAATGTATTGAGAGAAATTGGGGACTGTCCAGGCAGCCAGTTGTCTGTCATTTCTTAGATTTGGAAGCTGTTGGCTCTGCACTTCTGGTTTATTCAGATATATTGATTTATACTTCTCAGGTCTCTGATGTGGTTGAAGACTAGATATAGTCTCACAGTTAAATTTTAAGTTGTTCATGAATTAAAAGAATGTTCTAGGTCTAAGAAGATGTTTTTTAGTTGGTAATGCAAGGTAGGATGGAAAGTTAGGTGTAGAACTTTAAACTCATTGAGAGAGACTGATAATAGAATATTATAATTAGTTGCCAAATACGTATGGACTAGACATTGGGAATTCATGTTATACCTTATAATTTTCATAATTGTGGCCTAATTGTTCTCATTGTTTTGTATTGTATTTATTGCTATAAGAAAAAGAGCCTTTTATTGGACTAAAAGGGGGATCTGTTGGGAGGGGGGGGATACACCTTAAATAAAAAAATAGATAGGAGGGTGAGGGGGAAGGAGGTGGGGGGGGAGTGGGATGGAAAGGAGGAAGGGGACTGTGATTGAGATGTAACTTAAAGAAATAAATAAATGTTGAAAAAAAAGAAATGTGTTGAAGTCATTATGAATAAATTTCACTGGATTCCCAAGATGCCTTAGGACTGTGTTTATGTTGAAACAGTCAAGATGTCATAAAAGATAGGATCAAATATAGATGCCAGTATATGCCAATTTTCAATTCAGTAGCCCTTTGGGTAGATTGCCTTCAGAATTCACTTAGCAATAAAAATAAAATTTGAGTTTAGAAATGTTGAAATTGTATTCCCTTGAGAAAAAAACAAAGCAGTAGAGAACTGTTCTAGTCAGTCTGACCAGGGGAATGGGAAGCATTGCCCTGAGAAGAGAACGAGAATTAAATACTAACGGCACCAAGTAGATTCTCCTTGTTAAGCAACAGGAGAAGGAAAAACCAAAAAGAGAGTTAGGAATTATTTCTCTTTCTCAAAGACAAAGAACAATCTGCACCCAAATCTGCATCGTGAAGGCAGAAGCTAGAGCAAGTTTCAAAATCAGGCAGAGGGAACGATTTCACTGCTGACAGGGGGCCTGCTCTCCCATCTTTGGCCCTGAACACTGCAGGTTTTCCAGGAAGTCCCTTCGCTTTTCACTTTCTCAGCAAGTGTGCTCCCATGCTAAAAACTGGAGAAGCATAGAACAAAGGGGCTGGGATATGTGATCTTGAATAAACCACACTGTGACAAACTTTTAGCTTCTGCAAAACCCACAGGCCTGGGCAGGAAGTGCTTGCCACTTCTGTCAGCCACCCGCCACCTCCAAGCAGGTCTCTCCTCCAAGCCCGGCTGTTTGCTTCACTGTGCACATGTGCAGATTAGACGTGTGGGCATACCAATTTTGATAAGAATAATCAATCCTGTTGGAAAAGCTGATTCCTTGTGGCTGCTGAATATTTCAAAAAGCCTAAACATCAATAGAACTAAAGGCTTCCTTCAGCAGAGTCTCTGACGTCCCCTCAGAGGTGAACTAGGAGTGTCAGAAAATGCCTACAGCTGCAATTCTTTGGTCAGGGATTACATGATATTTAAGGCAAGAACAATGGAAAGCCCAGCTTTGCTCACATTCCGTCTGTGGACATGGTTGGAGAATTACCAATAGTGACCCTCAGACTCCTCAGCAAATCTTGATAACAAGACCTACCTTATGGTATAGGTACAGGATCTGAGGACCCGTGGACAGTGGGATCATGAAATCTACACTGTTGGTATCGCTGATCTTGGGTTTGCTTGCATTCATTTAACGATTCTCAGGAATCCTACATTTTGTTCATCTGTGTTTTGTTTTGTGACAGGCTCTCACAGTCCATGCTGGCTTCAACTTTGAGTCTATCTACCTTAGCCACCCAAGTGCTGGGATGACATTCTTATGCCACAAGACTCAGCTGAGGGTTTGGATCTTGACACATTTTCCTAATGAGAAGCCCATTTTGAAAGCAAATGTCATCAAAATAGCGAACAATTAAAAAATTAAGAATGGGGTCTACAGAGCTGGGACTCCAACAAAGATAGAAGAAAGGATGGATTAAAAGTGTGTCCAGGCAGCCAGTTGGCTGCCATTTCTTAGTTTTGGAAGCTGCTGGCCCTGCACTTCCTGTATAATCAGATATATTTATCCTTCTCAGGTCTCTGATGTGGTTGAAGACTGGATAATTATAGTCTCATAGTTACATTTTGAGTTGTTTAGGAATTAAGAGGGTGTTCTGGATCTAAGAAGATGTTTTTAAGATTGTGGTGCAAGTTAGGATGGAACGCGAGTTGGATATAGAACTTTAAACTAATGGAGATGGATGCATAGTAGAATGTTAAAGTCAGTTACCAAATACATATGGACTGGACATTGGGAATGTATGCTAAGGCTTATAATTTTCATAACTGGGGCCTAATTATTTTTGTTGTTTTGTATAGTATTTATTGTTATAAGAGAAAGAGCCATTTGTTGGACTGAAAGGGGGAGCTGTTGGGGGGGAAAAGATATACTTTAAACTTAAAAAAAAGGAAGTGGATGGGGGAGTGTGATAGGAAGAGGGTGGGAGGGTGCGACCAGATGGGGGAGTAGGGAGGGGATTGTGATTGAGATATAACTTGAAGAAATAAAAATACTTAAGAAAAATTGTAGTCTATTGTTGGCATAGTGTTAAGCATTGTAAATGTTAATTGGTCCTGTTTGCTGTTTGTTACTTACATTGACTCTGATTGGTTAAATAAAATGCCGAGGCCTGAAATTGGGCAAAGACAGAAAAGGTGGGACTTCCTGAGATTAGAGCAGGAAGCCTGCGCTTTAGAGAGGAAGAAAACATTCCAGTCAGGAGCAGCAAGAAAGGAAGACACACGTCATGGGTTAGAAAAAAGAATCTCATTCCACATGGCCAGGAACATCGGCATGGCATGGAAAATGGCAGTACAAGGGGACGTATGTATATATGGGGTCATATTTGGGTAATAGAATTATGAGCTAGCTTAGATGGGCTAGGATTGCACAATTCAGGCCAAGGCTTGTTAAAATCCAAGTGGTGTCTGTGTGCTCATTTATAATGTCTGCTTAAAGATTAACAGCCACAAACCAATTAACAATAATCTAAATACTGGTTAAATAGTTTAATTAGCCATATTTCTTTTTTCATAGTCTATCTACAAAGAGAAAGGATGCAGAGAGAGCCAAGGTCAGTATGTGGCATTTAATAATGGCTGAACAAGGCAAGGGACATACACATTAGTTAGAAGCGTGGTAATGAAAATGTGCAGGACAGAGGTCAAAAAGGAAGCAGTCTCCAAGCAGTGTGGAGGTGCAGGGTTTGATGAGGGCCTCAGGTCTTCTGATAAGCTTTGGCATCATATGACTTTTTAAAATAATATTTTATTGGCACATTCATTGCACATAGTAAAGGGCTTTAGAAACATAATTTCGGCTGGGCGTGGTGGTGCACACCTTTAATCCCAGCACTTGAGAGGCAGACGCAGGCATTTCTCTTTGATTTCCAGTCCAGCCTGGTCTACAAGAGAGTCTAGGACAGCCAGAGCTTGTCTGGAAAAACAAAACAAACAAACAAAAGAAACATAATTTCAGGTATACCATATACCATATATTTTGACCATAGTTATATCACAACATCCTCCTTTTTCTCTGAATACTCTTCTAAAAAATTGTTTAAGAAAATCTTATTTAGGAAAAACTACACAGTTGAGTTATAATGACCAGAGATCAAGAGATTCTTAATTTTTCAGTGTGAAGATGGTACATACATTTATCAAGCCTCTATTTTACAGACAAATCCAAAAGAAATAAAGCATCATTCCTAAATCATGTGCCCCTTCTGGGTCAGGGACAAGCCTTCTAAGTGTACTTGAGTGTTGCAGGGTCACCGTGAGCCCTTAACACTGAAGGGAGATGCTGTCTGGGTAGCTTGAGATGGGAACAGCCAGGTCAGTTCTCTGATAGTGCAGAGCTAGTGAGATCAGGATGACACAATGACAGCAGCCACCAGAGTGGCGTCCTCAATAGTATCTGAGACTTTAGTATTTCACTTGCCCTAATAATCATGAGTTAGCTGGAATATTTGGGTTCAGAAACTGTGTGGACATATCAAGAATAAATAACCAGTAAATGTCCAGTCCAACTGTTACACTTGATGTTCTAACTCCTTGCCAGGGAGAGAGACTTCCTCTTTAACTACTACTCACAAAAACTTAGAAAGCATTTTTGTGAGATGACTTTCTTCAAACAATAATTAAGAATACCTTAAATTATTAATCTCCTGAACAGATTGTATCAGGAATACCAAAATGGCAACAGCACAGGGAAACCTGTTGATGAACAAGCCCTAATTAGGGATGTACAGCATGTAAGCTAGTAATCACTCTTGGCCATATATTAATATTTCTTCAATTATTTTGAGTAAGAATTACTTTCGTCACCATACTTCTGAAAATTATAATGCTATGGGAAATTTTTAAATGGCCAAGCAACAGCAAAAAATAGGTGACAATAGGTAATCATTTTCCTCCAAAAATGGCATTTGGTAAATCTTCCCCAAACCACTGACCCTCGAGCATCCCCATGTGATGTTGTACATATACTTCTACAGCCATCAAGTCTACAAGCACATCCGGAATGCAGCCCACTTCTGTATTAAAGCCGAAGAATGGATTAAAAAACTGTGGTACATCTACACAATGGAATATTACTCAGCTATCAGAAACAATGAAATTATGCAATTTGCAGCCAAATGGATGGAACTAGAGAAGCTCATCCTGAGTGAGCTAACCCAGACCCAGAAAGATGCACATGGCATCTATTCACTTATAGTAGGATTTTAGCTATATAGTACAGGATATCTATACTACAACCAACACACCAAAGGGAACATGGACATAGACTTTTGTTTGTTTGTTTGTTTTTTTAGTTTTCTCTCCCTGGCAATGAGACACTTCTCACTGGTGGTACTGCCTTGTAGGCCCCCAGTGTTTGAGGAGGCTCTTGGCCCTCATATGACTTTTGAACTGGAGCAAGGGACTGATATGTAGGGACACTCCACTCCAGAGGAGTGGGATGGAAGGGTTAGGGGTTAGAGGGCTGGAGGGCGGGGCAGGGAAGGGGTTAAGAGGACAATATGATGGAGATGTAACCTGAAGCAACAAATAAATAAATTTATTTATTAAAAAAAAGATATCTTAAGACCAGCCAAAAAAAAGAGCTATTTCTAATTGATGGCTTTTTTGAAGGTTCTAAGATTTCATTTCCATCTTCATTTATGAAGCAAGAGCAATGCAGAGATAAATTTCACAAAGCACTTAGTACCTTCCCCTAGAGAAAGTCAAACCATAAAATATGGTGTAGCCTCTTGTAAAGGCAACAGCTCAGTGTGAAGGGTGTGTGCTTTGCATTCCTTTGCAAAGATTGTATCAGCTAGCTCATCCCTGAGCCTGGATTTTAAGTAGCAATGCACACCCTTAGCTCATGCTAAGAATAGATTTGTGTCTACTTATACATCTTCGTAACATGAAGTCGCATTCTAATCATTAGCTTGTTTGTGTGTGAACAGTACTCAGGGTTAAGGCTGTGCTCCTTATAAATTCTGAATATTGTTTTAAGTCTCTCTTGTTGGGTCAGCACAAAGTGAAGGAAAAGAATCCTCTTAGTGTTAAGACGAATGAGTCACTGGGTAATTTTGTTTTGAAAAAATTGTCTCGAGGGATTACCTATTTAGTGCAATGTTTGCCTAGCAAGCACAGGGTTCTGTATTTGGTTCCCGGCACCAGAAACACAGAGAGAACTTGACCCTGTTCAGAGTGAGAAATGCACATTACTCCACTGGGTTGGGTCATGCTCTGTCCTAATCCTCTCCAATGGCAGTTTTTAAAGTGACAGTACTGTGGTGACCTCACTTTACCCTGTGTTTTCCTGTCTGCTCCCATGGGTGTGAACCGAGAAGTCAAGGAGTATGGATGTTCACTGGGAAGCAAAAATACTGACTTAGTTGCAGTGTTAGCTTTCAGCTTTTTTACAGAACAGAACAGGAAAAGTTATTCAGTTCCTGACTCATGAAGAAGCTCAGTGAGAGTCCTTAACCCGTGTCCACCAGCTCCCAAGGAAGCCCATAGATAGGTTGGTGGTGGTGTTTGGGAGAGGGCTGTACTTTATATGACACAACTCAGAGGTACTCTGCACTGTGCACAAGGAGGGGATCAAATGTGCTATCAAAGCATTTGGTAATAACTCTGTCTGAGGATCCAGCCCAGTTAGTTCACTAAGAGGCATTTCCTCAATATCCGTTGCCTGTGATAAACATCATCTTCTGAGGAAATGTGTGTTCTGTTCTCTCATGTGCACCAGGCAGATGAGAGACTCCTTAGAGCAAAGAAATGTGTCCCCAATCACAGAGAATCAGAACACAGAAAGGAACTCCCATTAGCAATCCCTTGTAGAGACACAGAATAGATGTCGGGGTGTCAATAGAAAGACAATACTCCTGAGAGTACACCTCCCTTCTGTGAATAGGCTTATGGGCTTACAGCAGCCGGTCAGGCTACTGCAATCCAGGCACCTTGACCCGTGGAGCTGCATTTTTGCACAATCACAACACATAACCCAGTGCCTGACTTCAGGGAACACACCACAGGGGACATAGACCCACCTGCTGCCTCCATGGCCCCTTTCTTAAAGTACAGGTTTCTGCTGGGGAGCAACATGTCTAACTGGCAAGGTGTGAGGGCAAGTTTTCTTGTCATCATTAAGGACAAAGTCCTGGCATCTAGTGAGTAAAGGTCAAGATGCCGTGCAACAAGTTTACAAAAAAGAAAGAAGGAAGCAAGGAAGAAAGAAGGAAGGCAGGAAGGAAAGGAAGGAAGGAAGAAGGAAGGTAGGAAGGGAAGGAAGAAGGAAGGCAGGAAGGAAAGGAAGGAAGGTAGGAAGGAAAGGAAGGAAGAAGGAAGGTAGGAAGGAAAGGAAGGAAGAAGGAAGGCAGGAAGGAAGGAAGGAAGGAAGGAAGAAGGAAGGCAGGAAGGAAGGAAGGAAGGAAAGGAAGGAAGAAGGAAGGTAGGAGGAAAGGAAGGAAGAAGGAAGGTAGGAAGGAAAGGAAGGAAGAAGGAAGGTAGGAAGGAAAGGAAGGAAGAAGGAAGGTAGGAAGGAAAGGAAGGAAGAAGGAAGGTAGGAAGGAAAGGAAGGAAG